>BSBK01007362.1:1410000-2010000 GCA_027943335.1 Chamaecyparis obtusa
ATAAGAGAGTCTCTCTAATAACAAAAGACACCCATATGCAAGGTTCTAAAAAGGAGTTGGATATGCATTAGTGCTAGCATCTGCACTAGAAAATGGTGCATCAAATCTGATATACATATCGCGTTAACTTTGCTTCAATGATAATGTCACTTCAAATAGCAAACGCTATTGAGCTTTGTTTAGATTAATGGTGGTTTTGCATATTTCATACTTCATTGTTCTTTTTATAATACATAGTTTTCATTTATTAAATAGTTATCATGTTGGGCGGATGGAAGGGTTTGAAACCCTAAGGAAGCCGCACCAGACAATGCCCAAATCTCGCATTGCATTTTTTTTTAACACTGTTTGAATGAAAGAAAAAAAGAATGGGGGCTAACGTTTAAACCCCTCCGCTCGGGCTCGCGGCCTAGTCACGACAGTGACATTGCCATGGCTCTAAACCATGACAGTGCTTCGACACTGTCGTGACTTAGAGTCACGATAGTGCTGCTAACTGCTCGCAGCGCTGGGGGGTTACACAGGGGTTTCGGCCCCAAAACTTTGCAAAATGATGAATTTTTTTTTAAAACAGATATGTTGTGAAAAGAAATAATATAATATCATTTGTTATATACTATGCGATATTCATCGTATATTATATAATACATGAAATTATATTATATATAACTGTTGATAATACGATAATGTATAATATAATGTTTTATATTATATATTATACAGTGTTCATTGTATAATATATATTTAGTATTATATTATATACGATTTCTATTTCATTTATTATAGCTGCAATATGATATTTTATAATATAGTATTATTTATTATATACTATACAATAAATATTGTATAGTATATTATAAATAATATAATATTATATATTATGTCTGTTTAACACTGTAATGTGTATTATGTAATATACATGTTCTTATGTATATTATGTAATCTATATAATTACATCACTTGATATTGCAGGATTTTTCTTTTATCTGTTATAAGTTAGTGATTAATAAAAACCCCCTATTTTGAAGGGTACTGTACATGGTTATGTATGTTATATTGTACATATTTTTTATGTATAATATAACACACACACACACACACACACACACACACACACATATATATAGTAAACATTTTATACGAACATGGTATTACCAGATTTATTTACACAAGTTTCTGTTATTAAATTATTTACTATCATGGTTATGTATTTCTGAATAGTTACATGCTAAAATCAGCACTTATTTTCTATATCAGTTGGACTTTATGGATACACTTAAAATGCTCTACATGTATTTCAGAATATGATAGAGAATAGGTTCTGTTTTGAAACATTCTAATGTAAATAACATTTAGATCAACTTTATACATTTGAAAATTTTATTTTCTTCCTAAGTTAAATGCTTCAATTCTAGTCCTGATAATGATTTTGTTTATTGCATTCAACTATGGCATATGAGCTTACAGGTTTCCTTTTTCAACTTTAATAGAAGTTAATGAACATACTGCATAAGCATAAATTCCAAGCTACATAAACATATTGTTCTATTGTAAGGAAATTTTACAATGAATCTGATTATCAATTTCAAATATAGAACCCTTGTGGCTTCAATTTACTGATGCAAATAAAAATAGAATTCATAGAAATAACATAAGAGATCTGTTAACAACATTAGAACACTTAACATAGAAACAAGAATTTTAGCTTTTCAAACAAAGAAGTCTAATAAATAACATAGAATTGATTCTATCCTTTTTGTACACATCTTTTATAATACATATATACTGGAAACTAATTCTAATAAGTAATTTACAATTGCAGACTTTTCAACTTCTTTAGAGAAACTAAAATTGAACTAACATTTACACAGAGAACTGAATTTCAAATTCAGTTAATAGAGACAGATTTTAGGACTATTCAAAGAGATCAATAAAATTGTCATAATACAAAAATAACTACTAGAATAACCAATCTAATTTCCAGCTCATAAATATTACAGTTTCTTTGTGCAGGAAAAACAAATGTATGAGAGTAAGAACTCTCAACCAGATACACACTTGCACTTTCTTTTACAACTTCCAACTTTAATTTTAAGCTTCAACTGAGACTTCTTCTTCTAGCCAAGTAATCAACCTGCCAAACACAAGACTTTCTTTCACATGGCCATGGAGGCTCACCTCCCAGCCTAGGCCATTACATGGCCACCCCTGAGCTTGGGAAAATAGGGAATGGATGGGTTACAGTCATACTCCACATACATACACATTTAGCCACAAACTGAAACAAGACAAAGCAAAAAGCACTCCCTTCTCAGTCTTGCACAAAGGATTGTAATATTGAATCCATAAATGGGTGAAGGTGGAATCTTCTCTTATGGAGACACCTTTCTTATGGAAAAACAACATTTTATCACAAGATAGAATCCTCCAACCTTCTCCTAGCAATGGCAAGATTGAAAGGTTGAAGAAGGGCTCCTCTTGACTCCAAGCTTCCTATCCTTCTCAAATCTGCAAGTCCAAAAATCCTCTCACTCTCCCTAAATCTAGCATCACCCAAAATGAACAAGCGTGTGATATCCTAAGTCTTTCTCCCCTAAAACATTCCCACATTCTTCTCTCATCCCAAAGCCTAATAGGTTTCTAGATCCTAGACAAAGTGACACTTGCCCTTACTAAAGGAATGGAATGAAAACCAACACATGAAAAGGTGAGACAACCTAGATAGCATTTCCCATTTTCGCACATATCAAAAATGGCCCATAAAGAGAGGTAAAATGGTGGCCTAGGAAGGTGGACATAAAATAAACAAGCCCCCTAACCCATGTGTTGGCCTTGGGGCACCCAAATCCAACCTAAACTACACCTTGGGTCACCACAGAACCCCTCAAAAACCCTAGTTAACTATGCATCCGAAAATGAGGTATTGGAAACATAAAACTTGGTTCCTCAACCCACCTACCAAGCTTAGGAAACCTCAAGACCAACTAAGGAGAGGGTGGGGCCCATAATCCACTCAAGCATGCCACATCACCACAATGGTGTCAAGTGACACCTCACATAATTACACATCACAAATACACTTGGCATGCTTAGTGGGCTGATTACATTAATATTTTCACAAAGAGAATTAAACATACATTTAAAACATTATCAACTACATACACACATGCATCACTTTAAAGAATCAAAATATGTTACAACGAGGTCATGCTCTTCTTAGAGCCGATCTTGGTTTCAAACTGATAGAACTTAGATCCATTCATGTTTCCCCGACTTATATCCATGGCCATATACCTGCACACTTACTCAAATTATCAGTATATCATGAATATATATAGAATAAAAACATATATAAATAAAGCAGTGCAGGATCCATGATAACATACAAACACGTACGTACTAGCAAACTGTAGTACATGATTTCATCACAATTTTGAAACAACATAAGTAATCCATTTCCATATACATCAGATGTAACTTTAACTTAATTTCTACTTTCTCAATTAACCCTAATTCATTTGCATACTCAATTTGTAAGACAATCAATATCCTACTTGTTTCTGTTTCTATTTCATAAGTCAGTGTACATCAAAATGTAAGATTTAGAACTCGTTAATCCTTCTATATCATATAATCAAGATCCACATAATTAGATATATCTAACATCATCATCTGCATAATCATAAAAAAATCATCACATAAAACCAAAGATATGAAACCACTATAAGAGTAATCTAATGTAAATGACTGATGGAACATCAAGACCTGACAATTTCAACTTACAACAAGTTCACATCTCAACCTGATATAAACTTAAATGGTAGTTTTTTTTGCGGGTATACATATCCAATTGTGACATCACAATATTCTAAAGTGTGCATTTCTACTTACACAATTCATGACTCTACACACCACCTTCCTACTACATTTGAGTTCAAGAAATTACATACATAAGGAAACAACATTTAACTTCGTTAAAATCTACATCTTGTCTTATTATTATTTAATGTGCCTTATTCCAATTCAATTTCCTCAAGACAGGTTCTCCATTGTGCCAACATAAAATTCAGATGAACACAATTAACCCTGCTGAAAACATGGTGCATCCTAGAATCTTAACACGTGCACAAAAGCAACAAGACGAAGGGTACATCATAGGGTTGACTCATTCTAATAGCTATGGAACATTAGGAACCCACATCTAATGACCCCAAGTCACTCAAGGCATCAAATTATGTTAAAAAATAATGTCCTCCTTGTGGTACATCCTTATATGGAACCAATATGATCTTACTCAATGAGTGTGAAGGTCAAAACAACACTATTAGGACACTTGTGATAAGAGTCGAATGAGGGAGGCACTACAAACAAGATAATCTACTCACATGACATAGAATCCTAGATGTATTTAGTAATCAAAGCCACCATAAGGCTTATCAAAGCACAATCTAATATATCTTATTTAAACCAAACAAGTGAGAATTAAAGTCAAGCAATATCTCAAGTCTTAGCATAAAATACTAAAATACAACAGTCTTCCTTCTTGGGTAAACTTTAGAATCCTAAAACTTCAAATCTTTCCCCCTTAAATAAGACTAGTAGCATGTAGAGAAAACCCATCATGAAGTAGTTACAATCTCTCAGGTGCATGCCATCTCTATCATAATTGACTCCACCATCCATTCAAGAGTGGTATCTTGCCACCACTATTTGTCATCATGGATTTAACAACTTTAAAACCAATACTCCTATTGTGATGCTTCATTTAGGACATGTATCAAATAGGTGGTGATTGCTCCTTTCTCATTACTTTCCTTTGCATAAAACTCCTATGGAACCAAAACTTGGCACTTTCTTTGAATAAAGAACATAGGAAATAAAAAGAACCAAAACACTAATAGGTGGAAACATCACACACTCTCGAAATAGTTTGGAGAGTGGAAAAATAAAATACCTGCAAATATGTCAAGTGATATTTTCATTATGTATTGGCCTTGGGGTGCTTGTAGTTATATCCACATATTTGGAAACTTCTAGGATTCTACACCTATGGAGAGACAAATCCAAAACTCTTGTTCCAAACAAAATCTACAAGGAAAAGAAAAAGAAAAATGGGAGATCACAAGCTGGAAAGAGTAGATTGCAATAAAGCCCAATCTACTTTAGTATGGTAGT
Source organism: Chamaecyparis obtusa (assembly GCA_027943335.1). Taxonomy (NCBI): domain Eukaryota; kingdom Viridiplantae; phylum Streptophyta; class Pinopsida; order Cupressales; family Cupressaceae; genus Chamaecyparis; species Chamaecyparis obtusa. The sequence goes on from BSBK01007362.1 coordinate 1,415,176, forward strand.
CATGAAACTAGAAATCTTGGAAGGCACCATCTAACTAGAAATATATTTATCTAAAAGAAAAGGTCATCATTGTGGGTCGTGAAAACTCCATGTGAAAATGTAAATGCGCTAGAGAAGAGGGAATCAACTCAACTTGAACCACATTAGGATCAAGCCCTAAAGTTTTGCACAAATGACATATCTTGTCTCTCATAATTTATCGATTGTTTTATCTAGTCCTCCTCAACGAACATTCCATCTAGATGGAAAGGTGAGGGAAGACCTACCTATATGAACATGTTGATTTGGCCTTTCATTTATGAGATAGAGTACTCAAGAATTCTGAGGCATTCTCTAGCATGTAGAGTGGCTCCACTACACTTGATGAATTCTCCAACCCTTTCAGTTTGTCAAACTTCTATCAGTAATCCTTGCACCCATTAAAGTTTCTCATCCATCACATAATGTTTTAATAAATTTATGGGCTTTGGTTACCATGCGAGTAATCTTCTGCAAGGTTACATCTATTATAGAATCAACTTCTATGTTTTACTTTAGAAAATCAGAAATGAACTTGAAAGTTTGTGCTAAGGCCATCATGGAGGTTTCTATTCTATCCCAAAGGGATATATGAAGTTTTTGAATCATTGTGATGTAGTTTAATTATTGAGTGAAAATAGTGACAAAATTTTGCAAATACTGAATCTACAAATCTATCTTCTTGATTGTCTCATGTAGCTTTCTCACTTCTGCTAGAGAACCTAACACTTCTTATCAAAATTTAATTAATCCTATTTTCTAGTTTGTAAGGAAGATTCTACTATTTTCCAAATACATTTCTCAAGATCAATTTTTTATCCATCTCCCGGCATCTCCCTTTGGAATTAAGCTTCTTTGTCTTGTAATTCATATAGAAGCTCTTTATCTATTATATCCAATTCCCATATTTTATCCCAAATCTTCTTTTCAAGTACCTCTTTCTCTCTTCCTTCTTCTCTTAACTAGGTTTGAACCTATTAGCTATTGGTTCAAATTATTTCTATTAAGGGGATTATTGGTTGTTGACATTCATGTTTTGTCATTGATGTCAACATATGTTTCAGTATTATATTCATATGTTTCAATTCTTTATTGGTTGTATCAGACAAATTGTTTCTCAAGAAGTTGGAGAGATGTGTACGAAATATCAGTGTATGCGGGCACAAATTTGTTGTGCTTAGTATATATGGACCTTATGTCTAAGGTCACATGGAATCATGTTGTGATTTGAGAGAGTTACATTTGTTTTGGTGAAGACACCTTGTAGGACAGAGACATGGATTATGCCAAAGCTAGCTATTGTATTTTGAGTAAAAGTTGGTCACAAGGTGGAATTGTGGTATGAAAGATTAAGGCATTCAATAGGAATCATAATGGAATACTTTGTGTAATTTATGGATCAATTTTCTCATGTCGTTGTCAGAGGTAGTTTGTGGAATTCACATTATTTCATTTTGGAGCTGACTGTATTGTGTAGCATGTGTAAGAATTGATGAGAATTAATTATAGATTTCAGCACATATTTTAATATTTCCAATTGATGTATACTTGTATTATATAATGCAAGTATCATAGAATTGGTAAATGTAATTGTATGTACATTGGGGAAGCTCTAACAGGCCGACCTAATTAATTATTTGTAACTTGTATAAAGAGAGGAAATTTAATGTGAGGAATAGTGTAGTGGCTTAGACATTGTGGAAGAGAATTTGTTGCTAGTTATCAGAGCATAGTAGAAGAGGTATGAGTGGAATATATGGTCACTCCTTGTGTACTTAAATGGAACCATAAAGGCAAGTAGGTTGTGATTTAGTTAGTTCATTAGACATCAAATCATTAATTCTATATTAGGAGAACGTGTCTTGAAGGTGGGTTTAACCTTCACTTTGGAGTTGTGCACTCAAGAAGTGTGCCTTTTTTTCTTACGAACTCCCAAAAGGGTTGAAGGAGCTTTTACCAGGGATTTTGTCCTTTAACAAGGATAGATGTGCTAGATGCTTTGTAATCAACTCCTAGAAGGGAAATTTATATACTAGTGCATGATTTAGTGGGTATTATCCCCATAGGGTTTTTTCCCTTAACAAGGTTTTCCTCGAGAGAGAAAAAATTGTGTTATGGTATTGGCATTTGCAATGTTCATCTTGATTAGTACTGCTCTATGTTTAATTGGTAATCAGATAGGAAAGTTTAAATTTTATAATAATTACACACAACTGATTCACCCCCCCCCCCCCCCCCTCAGTTGTGTTGTGTAGATTGTTATTCCTAACAATTGGTATTAGAGATTTTGGTCCTCATGGAGAAATCTTAACCATTTGAGAGGATCCAAAATGGCAAGTTATAGGAAGGACAATCCAAAGTTTGATGGTGAAAATTTTTACAGCTGGAAGAACAAGATGCAAAATCATTTGATCTATTTAGGAATTGAATATTGGATGATTAAAAAGAACCATACTAACATTAAGATAGAGGATGAGATGAAATCAAGTACTAACACTGAAAAAAATGAGTTCACTTGAAATATGGTCGCAAGAGAAGCATTAATCAATGCAATTTTAGAGGTAGTTTAAAATGGTTAAGGACCTTGATTCAACACATGAGATCTAGAAAAAATGGAAGCATTATACGAAGGATAGAAGTACACCAAACATGCCAAGTTGCAAAGTTGGAAAGAAAAGTTAGAGAACATGAAGATGTTGGCATGTGATGTTTTGGGGCACTAGGAATCACTTGAGGGTATATATATGAGGTATTATGGCTTGCAAAGTTAACTAGAGGTATTTTGGGATGTATACTGCTTTAGTTAAAAGAACATAAGTTTTACTTACCATATTTGTGAGATATAGTGTTCGAAAAGTATGCGAAGATAGTAAAACAGTGTAACGGGGTATATGAAAAGTTGTGAAGATTAAGGAGAGCATAGTGGATATGGTAATGTGCTAGGACAAGTGAATAAATTATATTTCTAACTCTTTGGTAATATAAGATCACTGAATCCATAATTATCATTTGCACAAGTTATTGATATGTTTTGTATGGTATTTATGAAGCCAACTTGAAGGCTGATTTTGTATAAGTATAGATTGCTTTTGTGAAAGAAAAGTATGGTTATGATTATGATGATGGAGTAAGTTTTCAAATGTAAGAGCAAAGATCAGATGTGAGATCAGTAAGAGGTCAATCTATAACTGGAACTATCTAAGAAAGATAAGTGCTTGTATTGTTCCTCTTTTATGAACTCTTTTGAGACAAGTATTAATTGTAAGAGAAGTGTGCTCACCACCTTTAACAAGGTGTTTGGTATACCCCTAACAAGGTTTTTAATTCCTCTAATAAGGAAATGTACTATGTAACAATTAGCTCCTAACAAGGCTAGATCTCCTAACAGGGATATTATATTTTACTATATATTTGTGGGTACCATCCCCACTGGGGTTTTCCCTTTGGCCAGGGTTTCCTTGAGAAAAAATCATGGTGTAATGAGTAATGTGTTATGCTTATATGCTATTTTCATTTTTGCATTACTTTGGATTGTTTATAATTGTTTAAAGTTGAAAAGATCAAATCTCTGTAATACCGAATCACCCCCTCTCAGTATTACCTAATCCTAACAATTGGTATCAGAGCTATTGGCCCTTGGAGAGAAAGCCTAACAGCTTAATGGAGATCATAATGGATTCAGGATTCTTGCAAGAGAACTTTGAGGCTGCACTTGAAGATCTGGATAAGATGAAAGCTGAGAATGGTGAACTAAAATTTAAATTAAGAAGAGCAAAAGGTTTCACAAGGAAACTAAAAGAACAGCTTGAGATTTTAAAGAGTCAGAGACAAGACCTTATGGAGAAGATTAAAGAAGGTTCAAAAAGTGACACATCAGACAAAGTAAGGAAGCTAGAGCAAGAAAAAGAACAAATCAACCTTTTGATGATTAAAGAAGTTCAAGATGGAAAGGATGAAAGAAACAAAGTTGAAGAGTCACTAAAAAAGTCTAACAAGCAGATAAGTGAAATAAAGACTAAACTTGACCAATGCAAAGATAACTATCAAGAATTGGAAAAATATAATCAGATCATTAAAGGTGAACTCACTCAAGCCAAATTACACATTGAGAAGTTGCACATGAGTAGTTACAAGATTGAGAAGTTGCACATGAGTGCATGGATTAATTTGGGAATTATTTTAAGAAATCAGAGAGAAAAGAGGATGATGAGATATGGAAAGTGAAAGTTTTAAATAAAGCACTAGTTCAGGGAGAGACCGTAGATGATGTTATGTCTTCGCATGTTGAGTTCTTTGAGGTATCAACCTAAAAGGCCACATGGCTTTATGGGGACCATTGGATATAGTGAACAAAAATTATCCAGTCCCTGTATATGTGGAGTAATCTCATGTGACCTTATGAATGATGTGTATAGACATTGTGGAGTCTGTGGTTGAGAGCGCAACACTTGGAGATTTGTCTTCTATGTTCGCAAGTTTTATCAATTGGACGACATGTGAAGCTAAGCTACCTGTGTAATAAACATACTCAATGTGTGATGGATAAAAGGACCTAAAAAGACCTCAAATCTACACCATTTATTGATCAATACTTAAGGAGAAAAGAGTTAAGAAGGTTATCAATCATCTGGAAGTGTGATTGTGTGATCCCGTGAAGCAAAGCATCAAATTCAGGCATGTTCAAGGTATTTAGACCTAATCTCTTAAAGCAGTCATGGATGCACCAGTAATTTATGATGTTGTAGAAATACCTAGGTATAAATTCAAAAGGCATATATTCAAATCCTATAAGGATGATCCAGAAGGAGCATTTTCACAAACCCCCGTAGGCGTGTTGCACGTAGAAGATATTAGGGAATACATACATTATAAGTATAAGATTATTGGGGAGGTTAACATCTTTAGTGAATTGAATAGTATGATTGAAGTTGATGGATCTATGGTAGAACAATTTAAGCACCTAAAGGATCAATCAATCCTTAAGTTAACCTGAATCACATAACTCACAAAAGTTGAATGGTTTAAGATCATTCTTAGCAGAGTTCATGACTAGTTTTTGTGGATAGGTGAATTACTTGTTAAGATATGTACACATTTGACTCATGATATCATAGGCCCTAACAATGAAGGAGCCCTACCTATAAAAGAAAAGAACCTAAAGAAACTGGTAGAAACCCTAACACACTCTAAGTGGGATAAAAGGGATATGAAAGTAAATGATATTTATTTGCAAGATGTCAGATTGGTAGGAATGTTGTTAGGCTACAAGTTGTTTAACAATAGAAGACCTAATTTTGCATCTACTAGAGTCATCATGATGGCATACATAATGGTAAAAGAGAACAAGAAGTATAATCTTTGCAAAATTCTAGCACAATAGTTTATTGAGAATGTGAAAGCTTTAAAGCAGGATAAATATAAGGCATTTAGGTTTGGTTCATTTCTAATTTACATGTACATTCATATCATTCACAACTTTCATGACATGCATCCTAGAGCATGGAGAGACAATGAACCCACTAGACTTCATATTTCAGAATACTATAGAAGACAAAAGAAGGACTGGGTAGATGGATAGTTATTTGGCATGATCAAAATACTGCAAAGGCAAATGAAAGAAAGGTACATAATTCTAGAGAATTTAGTGGAAAAATATGAGGACACTACATGTTTCATGGTTGAAATTGATTGTGTCTTCTTTGATGGAATTGAGCCAAGAACCAAGTGGTGCTATCCTATGGGATTTGAGGTAAGTACTGAAATCCTAACTGTGAAAGTAGAGCACGTATTGGTAGCAAAGACAATTTCATATGCACTGAATGGATTAATCCATGTCAGTGAACTATTGATAAATTTATGGATTGAAGAAGTTAAGATCTTGGAAAACTCTTTCCAATATGTCTTAAATTTGGTGAGTAAGCACTAAACCATTTGTGCTTAAGTTTGCAATTTTGATAGTACCTTTTCTATTGATGTCAAAGGGATAGGTAGAGAAAGGAAAAATGAGGAAGAAAAAGAAATATGAAGGAGTAATAAACAAAGAAAAGAAACAAAAATAAATAGAAAAGAGAAAAAGAAAAAGGAAGTTGTATTGTGACACTTAGTCATTTTTCTAAGTGTTGCCATCAATGCCAAAGGGAGAGATTGTTGGCATGTGATGTTTTGGAGCACTAGGAATCACTTGAGGGTTGTCATTTATCGAAACACTTATGTTGGAGTGATCGCATGTTGTGGAGATTTCCACTAGAGTCACAGTCATGAAAATGACTGAGTCCAAAATCAGGATAATAGGGTATAGTGCCAAAGGTTTGATCAACGATGAAGATATATAATGTATTATGGATTATGAAGTTAACTAGAGGTATTTTTGGATGTATGAATGCTTTAGTTAAAAGTGCATAAGTTTTGGTTACCATATCTGTGAGATATAGTGTTTGGAAGGTATGAAAAGATAGTAAAACAATGTAATAGGGTATATGAATAGTTGCAAAGATTGATGAGATCATAGTGGATATGGTAACGTGCTAAGAAAAGTGAATAAAGTATATTTCTGAATTTTTGTAATATAAGATCCCCGACTCCATAATTATCATTTGCACAAGTTATTGATATGTTTTGTATGGTCTTTGTGAAGCCGACTTGAAGGCTGATTTTGTATAAGTATAGATTGCTTTTGTGAAAATGAAGTATGGTTATGATTATGATGATGGAGTAAGTTTTTTAATGTAAGAGCAGAAATCAGATGGGAGATCAGTAAGAGGCCGAGCCATAATGGGAAGTATCTAAGTAAGATAAGTTCTTGTATTGTTCCTCTTTTGTGAACTCTTTTGAGACAAGTACTAATTGTAAGAGTAGTTTGCTCACCACCTTTAACCAAGTGTTTGGTATACCCCTAATAGGGTTTTGTATTCCTCTAACAAGGAAATGTACTATGTAATAATTAGCTCCTAATAGGGTTAGATCTCCTAACATAGATCTTATATTTTAGTGCATATTTGTGGGTACCATCCCCACTGGGATTTTCCCTTTGGCTAGGGTTTCCTCAAGAAAAAATCATGGTGTAATGAGTAATGTGTTATGCTGATATGTTCTTTTCATTTTTGCATTACTTTAGATTGTTTATAATTGTTTAAAGTTGAAAAGATCAAAGTTCTGTAATACTGAATCACCCCCCCTCTTAGTATTACCTAATCCTAACAATTGGTATTAGAGCTATTGGCCCTTGGAGAGAAAGCCTAATAGCTTAAGGGAGATCAGAATGGATTTAGGATTCTTGCAAGAGAACTTTGAGGCTGCACTTGAAGATCTGGATAAGATGAAAGGTGAGAATGGTGAACTAAAATTTAAATTAAGAAGGGCAAAAGGTTTCATGAGGAAACTTAAAGAATAGCTTAAGATTGTAAAGAGTTAGAGACAAGACCTTATGGAGAAGATCAAAGAAGGTTCAGACAGTGACACATCAGACAAAGTAAAGAAGCCGAAGCAAGAAAAAGAACAAATCAACCTTTTGATGATTAAAGAAATTTAGCATGAAAAGGATGAAAGAAACAAAGTTGAAGAGTCACTAAAAGAGTCTAACAAGAAGATAAGTGAAATGAAGACTGAACTTGACAAATGCAAAGGTAAATATCAAGAAGTGGAAAAATATAATTAGATCATTAAAGGTGAACTTACTCAAGCCAAATTACACATTGAGAAGTTGCACATGGGTAGTTACAAGATTGATGAACAAAGAGAAAGACAAAAGCCTAAAGGAGATATGACTGGAGTTGGATTCAATGAAGGTGAAAGTTTAAAAACCTAGGAAGAATCAAATAAAGCCAAGAATCAGGAAAGACCTATTCTTGGAGAGAGACCTACTGATGAAGAACCTAGAGAATATTTTAGACCCTTCATAGGTAGATGTTTCAGATGCAACAAAGTTGGACACATGAAAAGAGATTGTAGAAGTAAAGGTAACTCTAAGCCCTTTACTAGTTACTATTTTAATTTCTATGAATATGGACACAAGAAAGAAGATTGTAGAAAACTTGATTAGTACATGTATAAGCAAGACTATATTAGAGAAGAAACCATAGCTAAGATCACATGTCAAAAATGTAATAACTTTGGGCATACAATAAGGTATTGTAAATTAAAGACTAATCAAGATAGAAGGAGACCACCTCCTGTGGTTACAAGGAAAAATGTTGGTGACAGTGGTAAAAGTATTAATGAGTACATGGATGAATTTGGGAATCATTTTAAGAAATCAGAGAGCAAAGAGCATGATGAGATATGGAAAGTAAAAGTTTTAAACAAAGCATCAGTTCAGGGAGAGACAATAGATGATGTTGTGTCTTCGCATGATGAGTTATTTTTGAGGTATCGACCTAGAAGGCTACATGGCCTTATGGGGAGCATTGGATATAGTGAACAAAAATTATCCAGCCCCTTTATATGTGGAGTAAGCTCATGCAAGCTTAGGAATGATGTTTACAGATGTTGTGGAGTCTATGGTTGAGAGTGCAACACTTGGAGATTTGTCTTCTATGTTTGCGAGTTTTATCGATTGGATGACATGCGAAGTTGATCTACCTATTTTTAATACACATACTCAATGTGCAATGTATTAAAGGACCTCAAATCTACACCATTTGTTGATTAGTGCTTAAGGAGAACATAGTTAAGAAGGTTATCAATCATCTGGAAGTGTGATTGTGTGATCACGTGAAGCAAAGCATCGAATTCAGGCATGTTCAAGGTATTTAGACCTAATATCTTAAAGAAGTCATGGACGCACCTTTAATTTATGATGTTGTAGAAAGACCGAGGTATAAATTCAAAAGGCATCCAATCAAATCTTGTGAGGATGATCCGGAAGGAGCGTTTTCACAAACTCCCATAGGCGTGTTGCAGGTAGAAGATATTAGGGCATACATACATCGCAAGTATGAGATTATTGGGGAGGTTAACATCTTTAGTGAATTTAATAGTATGATTGAAGCTGATGGATCTATGGTAGAATAATTTAAGCACCTAAAGGATCAGTCAATCCTTAAGTTAACCTAACTCACAAAATTCATGAAAGTTGAATGATTTAAGATAATTCTTAGCAGAGTTCATGACTAGTTTTTGTGGATAGGTGAACAACCTATTAAGATATGTGCACAGTTGATTCATGATATCACAAGCCTTGAAAATGAAGGAGCCCTACCTTTAATTAGCAGAAAAGAACCTAAAGAGACTGGCAAAAACCTTAACACACTCTAAGTGGGATAAAAGGGCTATGACATTAAATGATATTTATTTGCAAGCTTTCAGATTGGCAGCAATGTTGCTAGGCTACAAGTTGTTTAACAATAGAATACCTAATTATGTATCTATTGGAGTCATCATGATGGCATACATAATGGTAAAAGAGAACAAGAAGTATAATCTTTGCAAAATTTGAGCACAACAGTTTATTGAGAATGTGAAAGCTATAAAGAAGGATAAATCTAAGACATTTAGGTTCGATTCATTGATAATTCACATGTACATTCATATCATTCACAACTTTCTTGACATGCATCCTAGAGCATGGAGAGACAAGGAACCCACTAGACTTTAGATTTTAGAATACTATAGAAGACAGAAGAAGGACTAGGTAGATGGAGAGTTGTTTGGCATGATCAAGATACTGTAGAGGTAGATGAAAAAAAGGTACATAAGTCTAGAGAATTTAGTGGAAAAATATGAGGACACTATCTATGTCATGGTTGAAATTGATTATGTCTGCTTTGAGGAAATTGAGCCAAGAACCAAATGGTGCTATCCTATGGGATATGAGGTAAGTACTGAAATCCTGACTATGCAAGTAGAGCATGTATTGGCAATAGAGATAATGTCATATGCACTGAATGGATTAATCCATGTTTGATAAATTCATGGATTGAAGAAGTTAAGACCTTGGAAAACTCTTTCCCAGATGTCTTAAATCTGGGGAGTAAGCACTAAACCATTTGTGCTTAAGTTTGCAATTTTGATAGTACCTTTTCTATTGATGTCAAAGGGAGAGGAAGAGAAAGGAAAAATGAGGAAGAAAAATAAATATGAAGGAGTAATAAAAAAAGAAAAGATGTAGAAAAGAAACAAAAATAAATAGAAAAGAGAAAAAGAAAAAAGAAGTTGTATTGTGACACTTAGCTAGTCATTTTTCTAAGTGTTGCCATCAATGCCAAAGGGAGAGTTTGTTGGCATGTGATGTTTTGGAGCACTAGGAATCATTTGAGGGTTGTCATTTATGGTGAAACTTATGTTGGAGTGATCACATGTGGATATTGCCACTGGAGTCAGAGTCATGTAAATTTGAGTGAAATGGTAATAATATTTAAGAGCAACAAGTATGGCATTTTAAACAAGTATGCATATACATTATATAAAAGGAGGAGTGATATATTGTAATGGAAACACTTAATGAGAAGGATGCCTATATAACAGGAGGAGTGATATATTTTAATCGCAATGGATATAGAAATTGCAGTGAAACTCTGTAATTTATTATTGCAAGTGGACATAGAAATTACAGTGTAAGTGGTAGGATGATTGTTCATGAGCTCACTGTTTAATATCTGGCTAGGCCATGTAAATGGTACTAGGCCAACCCAATCAGTGCAACAAAATGTGTCATGTTTATCTTTGTTAAATACACTCATTCACCATTTTGTTCTTGTTCTTCACACAAATATTGCATCAAAAGTAATTGTAAACAATGATTTAAAGAAAAAAGAAACAACTACAATAGATTAGACCCCAAAAGAATATAGTCAACTACAATAGCTCACAGTCTCAATGAAATAAATAGTGTATAAAACAATATATGGTGCACAACAGTAGCAAGCATACGATGACAGAAATAACATTGCATGATGCCTGAGCTCAAATTCAAAATAGTAAGTGTATTAATGTATGATCTAATAGCAACAACCTCATTGATCATTACCTTTCACTCCTCCATCATTATAGAAGAGATAACTACCTACAACTAGGGCATCATGCATTGTTTATGAGCTCATTGTTTGAGCACCTCATGTCCCTATTTGATTGGCCGGTGCTCAAACAGTGAACTCATAAATAATGCATGATGCCCTAGCTTGCAGCCCACAATCCATCAAGATATTTCCTGATGAAATGATCATAAACGGGGAGTACCACATAGTGAATATCAACAACAAAACAAATAAAGAGAGAACAAACACTTCACACAATATATGTTTTTTTTATAAGACTTTATTAAGACTAAATATATTGTTTTATGAGCTCACTGTTTGAGCACCTCATGTCCCTATTTGATTGGTCGGTGCTCTATTTTTTATATTGATGCTATTAGATCAAATAGGGACATCAATAATAAAATAATGCACTTACTATTTTGAATTTGAGCTCATAAAGATTAAGGTATCCTACTGTTTTGAATTTCTATGTGCTTTGAGCCAATGAAATTTTTATCATCATGATGAAGTAATAATGCATTAAATGTCTTACTTATGTCCCTATTCTATTTTAATTGTATAGTGAATTCATGATTTATAATTTAGTTGTAGCAACTCAATGTGTTTGAACTCAAGAATACCCCTTACTTGGTTTCCTACAAAGCTGTTGGTGAAATCTATCAGAAAATGAGAAGTTATGAGAAGGTGACATGAAGCTAATGAAAGGAGGCATCTCCAATTTGTTTTTCATATATACACATTAAGGATCATGTTAGATAATACAAGGGAATTCGATCAAAATAGGGAGACAATCACTAGATTGTTGTCTATCTTTCAAAGATAAGGCGATGACAAATGTTATTGTCCATGCAAGAGTTGTAATGGCTTAAAGACAAGAAGAATCAAAATCAAAACATCAAAGAGACATTGTAGGGAGAATGGTCACATGGAAGGGGGGTTTGATTATAATCCAGTGGTAAGTTGTTTGTTATATTATTTTCACAATTAATATACATATGAACCATGGAAGGAGGTTTGATTATCATCATTTTTATATAGGTCAATCTCCCCAGTGTGAATATAGAGGATGATCCCATGGAAGATGACGATCATGTGCTAGAAAACACATTTGAAGATGATGGTATGAATGCGTTGATCGTTGACACATTTGGTACTAGTGCTGCTAGTGCTACTACTGCTACTGATGATGATTATGATGAGGATGACATTGATGACGTCCATGATATACCTCTACTTGAGAAAGAGGACCAAGGATAACTTTAAGAAACCCCTCCCGAAAAAAAAGCCTAAAATGCTGGCGAATCCAACATCTTGTGGGCAGGAAAATTTTAATATCGAGGGCGATTTTTTTGTTCCATATAGGGAAATAAAATATTATATGTTGGCGATTTTTTTCTTGCCCTAGCAAAAATCATTTTAAATGTGGCGAATTAATGTTTTTTTTCACTGACGGATATATAAATGATGGCTATTTTTTCCCTTGCCAAAAATGAATTAATAATTTCAGAGGCGAATTACTTGTTTTGTAGGAAAATGAATAATAATGGTCTTGGCTAATCTTCAGTGGTAAACTAAAAAATTATTTAATCTGAAAGCGAAATTTGCACATTTATTGGTAAACTGAAAAATTGTTTAATCTCAAATCGTTGTTCTTCTTAATCTACGACTTTGTAAGGTTGTTTTTGGCATCTTGTTAAGTTGTTTCTCAAATTATGCACTGTTGAAACTTGAAATGTTACTGTTAGTCTGCGACTTAGTTAAAAATAGTGAACTGTTAATAATTAACTATTTTCCTTTAATCTGATTGGTTAAAAGTTAACAAATGGATCTTCAAGGAAAACTAAAGATTAATAGATTATAAGCTTAACAAAGTTAAATATAATTTTGATAATCTATGTGTCAAATTTTTATTTCATACCTATCTTGTCACCTATTCCTAACTTTTTTTTCATTATAAAATCTTTTAAATGATGAAGAATAGTTTATAAACAAGTATCACAATTTTCAATATATGTTAAATTTTAATAATTTATACATATTATAACTATATTATATTTTAATTTTGAAACTAAATAATAAATATGAATAAAAATAGAGCATTTGCAATTATATTTTTAAATTGTAATTATAACCATATCACATATATATAATATAATTATTTATAATATAATATAATATAATATAATATAATTACAACCATACGATATAATCATAACCATATAATATAATATAATTATATTCATAACGATATGATATAATAAATAATAATAATAATAATCATAACAATATAATATAATATAATATAATTATAATATAATATAATTTAACCATATAATATAATATAATATAATACAATCTGAAGACTGATAGATCGACGGCCTGGGATGAATTTTGGGCCGATTTGGGGAATCTTTTTCCATCTGCCCAGATTCATCCAGAATATTATTTTTATAATAATAATAAATCTTAAATGATTACATAATATAAGTAATATTATTTTTAATTGAATGCCAAAAAACATATTATAATTTATAAAAAATACATTATTAAAATATAAAATATAAACCAATGCAGTTACATTAAAAAAAATTAAAAATATTTAAAAACAATAATAATTTAATAATTTAATTAAAAATAATAGAACATATGATATAATTATTTATACTATAATATAATATAATATAATTACAACCATATGATACATTGATATAATCATAACCATATAATATAATATAATTATAACCATATAATATTTATATAATATAATAATAATTAATAATAATAATAATAATGACCATCGACTATCGAGTCTGAGTCATCGACGGCCCGGGATGAATTTCGGGCCGATTTGGGGAATCTTTTCCCATATAGGTTATGATTATTATTATTATATTGTATTATTTAATATTATTTATAATATTAAATAATAAAATATAATAATAATAATAATAAATTTAATAAACATTTGATAGTCTATAGATCGACGGCCCAAGATGAATTTTGGGCCGATTTGGGGAATGCTTTCCCATCTGCCAATATTCATCCGGAATCGTGACACGTGTAACTTATGTACATTATTGAGTCTTGACAATTTATTACTGTTAGATGTACATTGTACATTAAAGTTAAAACATTAATTACTTATTACTTTCGTTTTAACTATTAAACTTCAAGTATTTACGAGAGTCCAATACGATAGCCATAGGGTTTTCAAATTTTAAATTTTCAAAGACTGGCAGAATTCCATTTTGTGTTCTGATTTCTGAAGACTGAAGTCTGAAAGTGTGACACTCTGAAACTTTGTTATCAGCCGACAACACCAATTATCCAATCTCAATTCCAGGTATTTAATTTTTTTCAAAAAATTCCATTGCAATTTGCAGCAATAGAAATCTTGATTTTAATTGTCTTAGGTTTGCACTTTAAAATTATTTTGAATAGGGCCTGAAGTCTAATAACCAGTAGCGCCAGGCATGGTCAAAAAAAAGTCAAAAACCTCCCAAACGAGTGCACCCATAAAGGAAAAGAACACCATTATAGAACTCAGACGAATGCTACAAACCCCAGGTTTCACCGATGAGTGTCATGATATTTTTGATCCTGTTATCCATGGAGATTCTGAAATCATGGAAATTAGACATTCATTGTTTAGTAAGTGGAAAGATCCACAGAAGGGGAGAATTTATTACAAATATAACAGCAGTATTGGGGCATATACAAATAAACTAGCTGCTGTGGTTACTAGATTAGCAAACCTCGCTGTACCCGAAGTATTCCCTTGCCCTGAAATTGTAATGCTATGCGCTCAGAATTATGATGAAAATAGAAAGGCAATTGTAAACCAAAACACTCAGGAGGAAATTTTATCAATAACTGAGAGTGAATTTCTGACTCTGTTAGACCTAGGGTTAGGGTTTAGAACAGAAAGCTCTAAGGAGCGCATTGACTTGGATAAACTAGCTCAGGCTTATGACAAGCTGGAAAGATGTTTTCAAGATTCATATATTAAGGGTTTAATACCCTCAGAGTCCACTACTAGTGTTACACTGGACAAAGACCATAAGCCTCCTTATCAGTATGATATTTTTGTGCCATGGGTTCAGAATACTATTTCTTTGTTATCATTTTGTCTGGGATTGGACAGTAACAAGGAAGTGGGGGCCAGTGTTCTTGAAATGATTTATAATATCCATTGTCAAGGGCAGTCAGTTGAGCAGGTAGATGTAAGATATAATTTTGTTCAGCACATTGTTGAATCTATGCAACAACAATTACTGATGATTAAATAAAGTACAACTACAGGCAAGACCAAGACATTTAGGTTCACAAGTTACTTGTGCTACCTTCTTTTAGCAAAGCATCACCCAATATTTGAGACAGAGAACAACAAGCTTGGTATTGAGGTCTATAAGTTTGATGAGAGAACCCAGAAGAAATCAGAGACTCCAAGTCCAGTATATGAGAGGACACATAAGATGAGGATGACTGCTGCAAATAAAAACTACAACCATTTTGTAGACTTCTTTTTGGCACCTATTTACCAAAAAATCATAGGCACTTCGATGCCTAGATTTCCTGTGTCTTGTAAAGATTGCATTCAACTGGGAAGTCAGATTCAATTAGCTGACTGGTTCTTTATGGAAGAGTACACTCTCTTAAGGTTTTACAGTTCAGCGGTTGAACCCTACAAACTTCCAATGCATGTTACAGAAAGGGTTTTTACACTGGAATATGTATGGCAGATGGAGAGCGCAGATGAACTTTTCAGTGGACAACAAAAGAAAACGATATTTCCTTCCTTGCCTTTCGCAATTGGAGGCCTCACATTTGAGAGAAAGGCTTTCAAACTGGCAAATGAATTGGTAACTTTTTTTGGCTTTGATTTTGTCAGTCACTGGAATTATGATCCACTGAACATAATACAAATGAGACTTATTGCCAATGGGAACTCTGCGAGCAAATATCAACATTAGGAGATGCCATTGATAGAAAAGTTTAAAAACAAGGATTCATGGGATGAGGTTAAGAAAGAGATGGAGAAACATGCAACAGAGAATAATATTTCAATGCAAGAATTGTCATCCCAAATTATGACATTGCACAAATCAGACCCTCTGACATACTTAAATTTCTACAAGAAAGCATCTCAACCTTCTACGAGGTCTATGCCTAAAGAAATTAAAGAGGCATGCAAAGCTGAAATGTGGTGTCAAACCAAGATGACTGATTTCTGGAAAATGAGGCAAAATTTGGGTGAACCAAAGACATCAGCTATTTTTGATGAAATTGAGGAGGATGAAATTTTCAGCAATTATTGGAATAAAGAGCATCCAACTGTACTATATGATTTTGGCAGTGATGGTGATAATGAAAGGCAGAAGGACCTCCAGTCTGATGCTGACATTCAAGGTATTCAAGATTCCGGGTCAACCAGGGGCAAAGATATTGTTACACTTCAAATGAGTGATTCTATTAAACAAACGTATAGTAGAGGGGCAACTATGATACAAAAAATGGGTTATGCAAGTCTAGGGCCCATTGGTGCAAGTGGTGAAGGGATTTGGAATCCACTTCCAGTACCAGAGCCACCCAAAAGAGGATGTAAACCAATCATTGGACTCTCTGACAATGAAGATGATTCATCTAGAAAGGGCAAAAAATATTATGTCTCTACTTCTGAAGGTCATCCCAAAACATTATTTGTTAAATCTTCAAATCCAGTTGTAGTTGATCCCACTGGCACTGGCACTGGCACTGGCACTAGCATGGATGAACCTTGTGCAAAAAAGCAAAAAGTTATGACAATTACACTGCCAACAATGTCAGTGGTTACTTCACCAATGTATGCACCAGTAGCTTCTGTACAAAACCCAGAAAATAGTCCTAAAATGCCAGGATTTGGAATGGGCCATCTTCAGTCTGTTGGCAATCCTCAAAATACAATTGTAGGTAGAGTAAGTTTAACTGGAGTTGGAGGAGCACACAAGGATACAACTGATAATTCACCTTTCAAACACTCAATTCTGTCAGCAAACCCAGATTTTAGTTTGAATGAATTTGCATCAAAGTTTGAACAGACAAGCGAAAGAAATAGGCAAATTATGAAGACTTTGAAAAGTGATGCAGTTGCTGAATGTCAGGGATCTACTAACAGAATATTTCCAACATATGATCCAAACAATGAAATGATGAACTTCATGGCTGTTATGCCCCTGGGTAGAGATAATATTCCACCACAAAATGTAATAAATCCTAACGATATACAAGTTACCAGTCTTCAAATGGATTTGTCAAAAGTGAAAAATATTGACAAAATCAATATATCTAAAGAGAGCAACAAAATGGTCTACTCTACACTTCTGAAAGTGGAGAGGGAAAACAAAAGGCTTACAAAGCAAATAGAAAAGTTACAGGCAGACCTTGATAATGTGAAGGCGAAGGAGAAAGCAGCAGACAATAGGTTCAAAGATTTGCAAAATAGGATAAAGAAATCTTCTCCTACAGAGGCAATTGTCCAGCAAGAAAAGATGAATGAACAAGTGGAAAAATTGACTAAAGAATTGGATGAGTGCCAAAAAGGACTTCAGGATGAACAAGCCTCTAGTGCACAGTTGTTCAAGTCTGTAGAGAGTAGTGCACAGGTCAACAATAAATTGAAAACTGACCTGGACTATGCTGTCAAGGGAAATAATATTTTGAAGACTGAATTGGAGAATGAAAAGAAACAGTCGATGTCTAGGGCAAATATGATTTTTAATTTGCAAAAGGAATTGGGGAATGAGAAGAAAAAAGAGGAGTCTAGTGCAAAAACAATCAACAATTTGAATAAGCAATTGGAGAACATGAAACAAAAAGAGGAGTCAACTGCAAAAACTATCAGTAATTTGGAGAAGGAATTGGAGAATGTGAAGAAAACAGAGTCTAGTGCTACTGCAAACACTAACATAATCCACCAAATGAGGAGGGAATTGGAGAATGCAAAGAAAAAAGAAGAGTCAGCTACAAAGAAAATCTTCGATTTGAGAAAGGAATTGGAGAAAATGAAGAAAGAGGAGTCTACTGACTCTACTCAAAGACTCCATGATTTGAAGAAGGAATTGGACAATGCGAAGAAAAAGGAGTCCACTGCAAAGGCAATCCATGATTTGAAAAGGGAACTCGGGGATGAGAAGAAAAAAGAGGTAACTGTTGCAAAGACAATCCAAGATTTGAAGAAGAAATTGGAGGATGAGAGGAAGAGAGCAACTAATTTGCAAGGGCAAGTAGAGGAAATACATAAAAAGAGTGAAAAAGAGATGTCTCAAATGAAGAAAAAGATGGAGAATGTAATGGCAGAAAATAGAGTGACCTCTTCCGAAGACCATCATGTGAAGGATACTATAATAAACATGGTTAAGCTTATCAAACAAGAAAATTGGGACAAAATAATGAAGAACACTGATAGTTTGTTTGAATGGCTTGATTTAAATAGCAATATCAGACTTCTCTTTGAAAATGTAAAAAGTGATTTTTCTGGTAAAAGACAAATCTTCACCAAATCCTTAAAAAATCTTTCTGACCAAATTTTGAGTAAAGTAAAGATATCCAGTGATAGGGATTTGGCAAAGCATGGGATAAACAGCCGCTTGGATGCCTCTGTAATGACCATTGATGTCGGTCACCATTGTGAACAAGTAACGGAAATGGGTGAAGCTCTCAAATCTGTTTCCAAAGAATTGAAGAAGATGAATAACATCATACTGAACTTGCTGAATGCTGGATTACCAAATCCAGCTGACTCAAATGCCAGATTCATTAGAAATGAAAATTACATGAAAAGGTTGCAGGAGAGCATGAATCATGATTTAGGCAACTTGCCTGAGGATACCACTCCAGAACGAATTGCAAGTTGCATCAAACCACTATCAACAATGAATGAAGTTGTAGATAAATTCCTCGATTCATTTAAAAATATCTCTCAGAAGTATTTATTGTTGACGAGGTTACAACTATTTAGCTACAACCTCAAACAAATGGAGCCACCAAATGATGCAGAATGGAGCGCCCTAAAGAAATTCTTAGAAGCTGGGTCATCTTCTGAAACTGAAGCTGTTACTGTTGCTGTCATTGGCAGTCATGACTCATAGCTGATAGCACTAAGAAGTAACAACTCAGTAAGTGATAGTACTATAATCGTTTTGTTACTTGTTTCTCTTTAATTTCAAATTTTGGATTTAATTTCAACTTTGTTTAATGTTAATTGTTACAGGAATCAAGAGCCAGCATATCAGGATAGTTGGGCAGCCAGGCACTGGCATACTATTACTACATAGCAGATGGAAAAAATTTCCCTACTAGAAAAAATTGTACAATTGGCAATGTGATTATACACACATAATGTATTATGTAGTAATAATCTGATTATATATACAATTACAAACCGACCTACAGCTATTGTTGCTCCCTTATATCTGCAAAAGGGAATTCAGGGTCATTTAAATTTGACATTGAGTCATTTGCAAAGGGTTGTAATTGTTTGTAATTGACAATTGTTAAATGTATTATGTTACAGGCTGATTTATAATTATAAATTATAATACAATTTTTTTTAAATAGAGCTTATTCTGTTAAATGCATTATGTTACAATTTCTTAAAGAAACTAGAATCAATGAAAATCTCAACATGTTACAAAAATACAATCAATGAAAATCTCAACATGTAAGTTTGTATTATCAACATGTTCAAAAAAAACATTTAAGCATCTATAAAAGGACAGTAAAACTATGAATGAAGGCTATAAATTGACTTCTACAAACATAATAAATTAGTAGATAGAGTCTTAGATCAGAGCTACTACTTCTAGCCTACTACTTGACTCACAGAAGTTAGAACTTGAGGTTGAGAAGCTGCTATAGTTGTCATTCCGCCTGGACCGGCTCAGCATCACTATCATCAGAATCCTCCTCATTTATTGCATACAACATTTGATTGTTCGTTGTGTTTTCTTCAGATTCACTGTCAGCGTCAGACTCACTATGCATGCCAAAGTCAACATCATCTTCATTGCTTCCAATATCAGGATATGAACCACTGCCACTACCATTGCCACCACCACTACCACTGCCACTTGGGTTTGAAATGTTGGCAATCCCTCTTCTTTGACATCGTTTTCTCCAAATGCTGACAGCCCTGTCATAAGGGAAATTTTCTACCTCATACCTAGAATTATAAAGCCTCAGACAATTATCCAAATTTTTGTCTAATTTGTTTCTAACCTTTGACTTCAGGAAGCCCAAAGTATTGAAAACTCTCTCATCCTCCACTGAACCCAATATCATTGTCAAACATAAATCGGTAAGCTTGAAATATTCTGGTATTGCCTCTCTCAACTGATTGCTCTCACCAAGGTTTTTCCAAAGCTTTATTACCGCTCCCTCTTCATTTGGGTTCTCCATAAGAGCATATTGTTCCCTTATTATGTTTGCAAAAGAATATGATTGATCTCTCAGTCGAGATTCATCTAAAATTCCATTTATAGTGATTCCATTGATTACTTTAGGTTTGCAAAAATGCTGAATCAGAGTCGTCATTCTTCTTCGAAAATCAGTCGGACAGTTTAGAGACCAATATTGTGGAAAAACAATTGACATTGCTTCGAGCAGTTCCTCTGGAGGGAATCTGTCTCTGATTTCTGATGAAAGATTGTAGCAAACTCGCTTGACAGAGTCAAGTACAGAGTCTTTGATCTTCTTGAAGTCTTCACTTGTAACACGTGAAAGTACCTTCTCTGGTTCTGATTCAACTTCACTTCTTGCTTTGTCGGGGTTGACGCGGGCATAGTACTGCATTGGTATGTCAACTCCACGTACCCTGGCATATACCTCATCATTTGCACCAATATGTAAAAAGTTCCCAGGATTGTTCAAATCTATGATTTCTATCCACTTTGCAAACTTTGATTCATCTAATGGTAGTAATCGATACAGAGTATCCAGGCTACTACATGTCATTTTACGCAGCTTATTATATTCTGCAATGTACATAGCTCTTTGTTGAACCTTTTTTATAATATTTCTCATGTCCTGTAGCATGGGGAGAATAGCTGCTAAAGTTAAGAGTACCTTAACATTAGTTAGGCTTGAATATAGCCGAGGGAATCTGTCTCGCACAGAGTGGATTAGTCCAAGCAATGACAGGTATTCAGACATTACTCGATGTGCCGGTCCATCCAAAGAGATCCATCTGGTATCATTGTCTTTAAGAAGCTTCTTCCCATCACTAAGTCCTTGAGAAAAGTGTTGAAATTCCTGGACTCATTTTGGACTTCAACAGAAGTATTGGTAAATCTCTTTGATTAGAGATTCCACTTTACTTACACAACCAAAATTGCTAACAATTCCAAAAGCTAGATTCATTCGATGGGCCATGCAATGAATGGGAATAGCGTAGGGTGCCAAATCATCCTTGATCTTTTTGCAAAGACCACCTTTATGACCTTGCATAACTGAAGCTCCATCTGCTCCAACACACACCAACTTTTTGGCAATCTCCATGCTATCCAAACCTCCAGATTCAATTAGAGTAGTCTTTAATAATTCATATAAATTTTCAGCTGTCGCACTACAATTCAATTTAGCAATAGATAGTATAAATGGTTGACGACAAAGATTGTTTACAGTATAAACATGCATGCACACCCAGGAAGTATTATCAATTGCTATAACTTCATCTAGAGACAATGCAATGAAATTTGAGTCTTTTATTTTTTCCTTCATATCTTCTTTTTCAACCTGTGCAAGACATCTAGCCCATTCCCATCCGCTATTTATTGACCAGTGACTGTTCGGATAGTTTTGAGTTTTCAAAAAGTGCAATAAGGCAGGAATTGAAGGGTAGTCTGTCATAGGACATCCTCTACTCAATAAATAAAAGACCACACTTAATTGAACTACTTTTCCCATATTTTGCACTTCCGTTGCTTTCCTAATGAAATCTTCAATGGAACCTTTTACTGCAGAACGCTTATCCCGTAATTGCTGGTGTAACTCGTATATTTCGGCATTCCTGATATGTAGACAGTTGTCCTTTTTTTTCCAAGTTAGCACGGATTTTTCAACTCCATCTATAATTTCCTTCTTGTAAACTTTACCGACATGCTTTTCTATGGTATCAATTTTAAGCTGCAACCTCTTCTCCTTCTTTGTTATCTCTGTGCAAATGTTACATCTGCATTCAGTAGGAGGCGCACCATCAATTGGATTGGGCACTGGTTCAATGAACCAGTACTTTTCCACCCATTCTAACTGAAAACTCCTTTGGGACAGATCCCAGCAAGATCGATCTTTCGTCGATCCCAATTTTATTTTCCCCTTTTGTGCATGAGCATGATTTATGGAATCAGTTTTGGTTTTCTCACCCGACTAGTCCAGGACCGACTCCAACTCTATAATCTCAATTTGTGACTCCCTACTCAGGGGAAGTGCCTCCAAATCATGTTCAAGTTCATCCTCAACTTAGATATCAGGTTCACCAACTTGAATTTCAATATGGTCTGAGGGTCCAACTTGTGATGAATCTCCTTTTTCATCTGGAGATCTAACTTGTGAATCTTGTAGCTTGCCAACATTTCCACCACCAAAATATGCTGCTATGGTTCTGCGTTTTGGTAATGGTGGCTTCTCTTGGTATTCAGGGATCCTACCGAAACCCTTGTTACCCCTCTTATTTGACATGGCAAACCGATAAAGGCTACAAAAAATATATCAACTTAGTTGTTGAACAAAAGACTCAACTACTTAGACTACATATAATAACAATAATATGATTCATTCTCAAAAAATGGGTTCTACTGCTACAGTACTACAGTCTACGGTACTACCCAAGGGCCAATATAATTCGAAAACCTATAGGCTATCTTAGCATTACACTGGACAGTGTCACAGTAAAACTAAAAAAATAACCAGTACCACTGTACCAGTGGTCCAGTACCACTGTTGACATAAAAAATAAATTAAAAAGCACTTGCCTTTTAAAAAAACCAGGGTCCACGAGTCAATGGCCAATGCACTCAGCACTCTGAAAGTTCGGCAGCAATAAGAAATGCTAGTCTCCAGACCAGAAAAGAGCGAACTGTGTAGAATAATAATATTTTATAGTCCAATCTAGGTTGGTGAATTAGGCGGGATTAACAAGCGGGAATGTCAAATGCAGGTGAAACGCACCTTCCTATGCAAGCCCACAGTAGGAAACAGTTGGCTAAACGGGGCTGGTGGTCGACACACGTCTGGAAAATGGTTGGCGACGCCCAACCCAAGGGAAAATTATTTGGTTGTAGTAATGGCGAAAGAACGTGGGCCAATAAGAAACAACATGCAAAAGCTGGCGATATGTTTAAAATAAATGTATCCAAAATGTATATTGCATTGGCGATTGCACCGATAGTTTTGACCAATCATGTGATAACTAATGGGCGACTACCCCGGGCGTTGGACCCAAATCTAATAAATATCCGGCGATGCAGTTGACCTGTGTTGCGTGCTCTATTCGCCAAATGATGATTGAACCGTCAGACGGGATCGCCAAAAGGTGAAGATTCACCACTAAAGTTATCTCTGAAGAGGACACAACCCTTTACAAAGGCTCTCAATCTACTCTTCTCTCTGTTGTATTGTTGTTGGTGAATTTGAAGGTTATGAATGGTTTATCCAACATAGCAATGCCACGTATGCTAAGGGTTTGTCATATATGTCATTATAATCTATAAAAGGTGAAACATGTACCATTAAGATTGTTTATAGTAATGACTTATATTATTTGTTGCAGATTGATAGGTGACTTTCTATTACCACCATCAAATGTTCTCCCTTACTCGTACTGAGAATTATGTGCCATTATGAAACATATTGGAATGGAATATCAAATAATAGATGCTTGTCCTGAAGATCATATTATTTATTATAAAGAACACAAAAATGCAACAATAATGCCTTGAATGTAATACAAGCCGATATGGAGATGATCAAGTGATAAAAAAAGTTGCCTTGCAAGGTTCTTCATCACATCCCCATTATTCCACGTCTCAAATGATTATTCAGGTGCAATAGCTTGGCATAATTTATGGATTACCATGCATGCGACAGGAGTCAAGATGACATTATTTGAATTCATGTGGATGGTTCATCATTTATGGACATAGAGGAAAAGTGGCCACACTTTAAAGAGGAACCTAAAAATCTTAGGCTTTCTCTGGCAATAGATGGTGTCAATTCGCATGGAGAGATGAGATCTGTTTGCTCAGTGTGGCCTATTTTTGTTATAAACAATAACCTTCATCCATGGATGTCAATAAAGAGGGAGCACATTATGTTGGCAATGATTGTTCCAGGTATCTTATTATTTTATAGTTATCTACATGTAATTGTAAATCTTGGAGTGAAATAGCCACAATAATTATTTGACATTGTTGTTAATTCAACTAGGTAAGTACCAAGTGAAAGATATGAATGTATATATTGTGCCTCTTATCGATGAGTTGTTGGTGTTATGGAATGGTTTCACTATGTATGACATCTCCCAACCAATTGGACAAAGAGAATTTCAATTCCATGCAATGCTTGTGGGGAAAATTAATGATGCTCCAGGGTTGACACATTTATGTGGTATGTTATGGTGAATTCTAGTTGTACGCAATAATTCAAATTCTAAAAATATACATATTTAATCCAATTTTATTGTTATCTTGTAGGTCTTCAAACAAAGGGAAAATTTGCATGTCCAATGTGTGGTCCAAAGATGAAATCCCGTCATTCCAAAAATTTAAGAAAATAGATGTTTGATGAGTATAGGTAGTTCCTCCCCAGAAATCATAAGTATCAAAGTGCAGAAAGTCATCTTTTCAATGGGAAAGAAGAGAATACATCAAATCCCTAAAGAATGAAACCTCACTTATGACAATTGGAATATAATAGAATTCAAGGTAATATCATTCCACGTAATGGTCGATATTTGAAAATTATATATTTTGATTGTGTTTTGTTGGCTAATTATGTAGTTGATGATCTTGAAGGTGATGAAGGCATCACCGACCAGCTTCCAAAGGGACTAAAATGTTATCCCAGAGAATTTAGTAAGCTACCGTACTATGAGCATCTACAAATTGTGCATTTGTTTGATACTATGCATATTGGAAAGAATGTAATAGAGACACTATGGAAAATATTGGACGAAAGGTGTGACAAAGAAAAACTTGGCAAAATTTGTAGTGACATTCATGATTCCAATCATGCAATGAAAAATATCATTGAATCAAATAGAAATGGAGACCAAATTAATGCAAGTTCTCTTCCTTGGTTATTAACAAAGCAACAAAGTAATGCCATAAAAGAAATGATCCGAAAAATTTGGTTTCCTACAGGATTTGCTACGGATATAAGCAATCTCATATCAAAGAAAAATGATTTTGGGTCAGGGATGAAAATGCATGATTGGCATACCTTCATCAAGGTAAGTCATAGTCTTTTGTATTTACAATATATTTGTCTAATTGCATTCAATTTTCATTGTATTAAATGATCAGTTGACAATTTTTGTAGTATTTGCTACCCCTATCTCTCCCAAAGAACTTTGAAAATAATATCAAACAAGTGATATATGATCTTGGAAAATACACGAGGCAAGTAATGATATTTGTTCAATATATCAAACAATAATATCAAACAAGTAATATATTGTAAAGTCTCGTATTTATATATTTATGTCTTGAATACCTTGTAGGTGGTTGTCATCTAAAAAAATCCATAAAGAAGATATAAAATATTGGAAGAAAAGAATTTTTTGATTATTGTGTGAAATGCAAAAGTGTTTACCTCCAGCTTTTTTCAATGCACAAGAACACTACCTCATACACCAAGTTGAGGAGATTGAATTGTGTGGACCTGTACATGCTAGGTCAATGTGGATGGTTGAGAGACACTTGAAATTTTTGAAGGGTTTTGTATGACAAAGAGCATGTCCCGAGGGTTCTATGGTTGAGGGATATATGGTATACCAGATGATGGTGTACGTTACTCAATATCTTCCTAATCTTGCAATAAAGACCCATTTAGATTGCATTTGAGATCTTGACTCAATTAAAAAATTTGAAGGGGAGTACTTTGTGGGCAATGGTAGATTTAGGAAAGTGAAAGGTAATAAATTATGAGATGTTATTGTAGTAAAGTAATTATTAATCTTCAAAATAAATCTGTTGTAAGTCATCTATTTACTTTTGTACAACTACTAAAGAGTGGGATGCAATACATTTGTTTATTGCAAACAATCAAGATTGGATGATAGCATGGATTGAACGATGTCAACATGATGGTCATAGATTAACATAGGAATCCATGTCTTCATTGGTTATACAAGCTCATTGCAATGGAGATGCCAATGTTACACAAAAGGAAATAGATTTAGCATATGGTTTAAGAGATCACCAGGTACTTATAAATTTGTTAATTAATCAATCGTATATTTTTCAACTCGTGATGCAATAATTTATACATGTTTGACATTATTGTAGGTGAAACACCACAAGGTTATGTTTTGCAATGTTTATAAATTTCACATCAAAAAGTTGGATGACACGAAGAGAAATTGTGATTCTGGGATAAGTGCAGTGTTCCAGGTGACTAATATTTCATCTAGAAATGACTTACATCCTTGGGAGTTGCAAAATCAATACTATGGCATTTTGGTTGATATACTTGACTGTGACTTTAATTCCTTCAAATTAGTTGTCTTTGTTGTGAAATGGTATAGACTATGACTCAATAAAAATAATCCTATAGAACTATTATTGAACATGATAATGGATTTCTAATGATTAATGCAAGGTTTTTTGAGCCAGTTGGAGAAGAGCCCTATGTTCTTCCAAGCCAATGTGAGCAGGTATTTTACTCAGAGGTTCCACATAAACCAAGTTGGTCATTTGTTGTTAGACATGATCAAAGAGGAAGACCGATAAAGTATAATGAAATGGAAGAAGATATCGAGGAAGATGAATAAGTGGAAGATGATATAGAATCAGATCACGATCAAGAGCTAGTCGAAGAAAAATATGAAGAAGAAGACGACGCCAATGTTGCTACTGATGACGATGATGCTGCTACTAATGAGGATGATGCTGCTACTGATGATGATGATGATGATGATGATGATGATGATGATGATGAGGATGATGATGATGATGATACTGATGGTGATGATGATGATGACAATAGTGGTGGTGATGATGTCATCAATGATGATGATCTTGATGATGAGATGGATGAAGAAGAATATCAATGACATGAATGAAATGTACAATTATGCCAGATATTTGGCATGTTCTAATGATTATTTTATATGTACTAATCTTATTCACCTTGTTTTATATGTCCTACATACATATCTTTGATCTTTTGTTAAGAGAAATTTCATTCTAAAAGAGTGTATTTAATCTCTATATGCTTAAACAACCTCACTAGTTAAGATTGTTCTCATTTGTAGTGGGCATGACAAGAATCAAATCACTTGAAAGACACCAGTATTTAGACATGCACAAATTAGTGACATGATTAAGCAAATTACCTTTCTTTACAATTGCATGGTTGTCTTTGGTTTGTCATTTTGTTTTGAGTGTCTAGTGATTTAAACCAAAGACTTCGACTTAGCCAAAAAATGTGCAAGTCTACATTAGTATGTTTCTTTTTATTGTAATTATAATTAGTATGAATGAACAAAATAATGACAATGCAATATTTGTGATAATGCAATATTTGTCAAAATAGCGTCGATGACTTCGGTCAATGTGCCTATGTGTCAATGTGGTGTTGGCCCATACATGTTGAAGACGTCACACACAACAAGTAATCCTGAGCATCAATTTTGGGTTTGCCCAAATAGGAAAAAGGTCTGGATACATAATTATATTTTATGTTTAAAAATAATGTGACAACTAATCATTTTATGAAGAACTGATGTACATTTGGTATTGTCTGGGAAATACTAGATGTCAATACTTTCGGTGGGTCGATCAAACTACATTTACATCTACCCCATCTACATCTATACCTGATGTAGGAAATGAGTGAAACTTGTGCAAGGCTTGAGAGGCAGCTAGTGCTGCCAAAACTACTTCAATGGCAAAAGCATAAATCATATTTCTGCGATGCCTTCTTTGTGTAGTTTGTGCACTAATTTTTTGGGACTATATACATAAATGTGGTTAACAGAGGGCCATTGTAGATACTAATTTTTTTTTTAGAATTTCTAGTAGATACACATAAAGAACATGCACATAAACATGAAAAATGAGAAACATAAATGTAGATATCACAACAGATGACAAACATAAATGTAGGCATCATAATCACAATTTTTTGGAGACACAACATAATTGAATGGTATACCCAGATGATGTAACAAAACTATATATCACTTCTCTAGTTCCAAGTTTACACTGTGGTAAACAAAATCCATAGATAAAAAATAAATTTAGAGAGTGGAGGAGAGTGAGAAAGACCAAAGTAATATAGGTCCCTATATTATTTTGGTTGTTATCACTCTCCTCCTACGTTCTCTAAATTTATTCTTTATCTTTGGGTTTTGTTTACGCAGTGTAGACATGGAACTGGAGGAGTAGTTCATTGCATCATCTGGGTATACCACTCAATTATGTTGTGTTTCCAAATAATTGTGACCATGATGCCTACATTTATGTTTCTCAACTGTTGTGTCCCAGGACCCCTTATGACCCTTTACGATCCCTAAGAATACATCTTAGAGATCTTAAAATGTCATAAAGGGTCATACAAGGCTCCTAGGAGGGGTCAAATGAGCTTCCACCTTCACGTGGTTGGCCATGTTAAGTAGAGAATGTTAAAATATTCTCAAAACAAAGAGAAGCTCAATAATTTAAGATCTCAATCCACATACGACAAATATATATCGATCCATCTCAATGGCTACCAAATCAATAGATCTCTATCAAGAACCCAGTCGCAAAGAAACACCATAGACCACACCGTGAACCCGCTATGAAGAGGCATTCAATGTCTCATAAGTTGCATCAAATGATCCACTTTATGAAATCTAAGTCTCTCAGCTCGGTTCACCAAGAAGAAGACTTCTCCCAAGTCATCACGGACACCATAGTGATCTACAAATCTCCAATGTGCAAGTTCTGCACATCTCTCTCTCAACATCACACCTAACTGATTTGAAACTATGGAAAAAATGGTAGATGATCCCAGCGATTCATCTCAACCCAATCTCAACAACAACACAAAGAGTAGCTTGATTCTGCCTTCAAGCCGATCAATGCACAGTCTACTCAAACTCCAAGTCAAGTCACTGCTACACTCCATAGGAACAAAGAACATCAAATTCAGACCAAAGAAGTCAAGAAGTCACTCGAATCAGATCCAAATGCAATCAGGTCCACATATATCTCATGAACACATTAGGAAGAATGCATCTTTGATCGCCGCACTAGCTTCTTGTGTTGGAGTCGTCACTGTCACAAGTCTTGATTCTGTAGGATCCATTTGAAATCCAAGTCTCTAGAATCGACTCAATAATCCATGAGCCACTACCAAATCTACTACAAAGTTATCTCTAAATAATCCATAACCAAATCATGATTAGGAGCCAGATCTACAAGAAAATAGTTCTGAATCATCAAATATATATATTTAAAAAAAATTGATTGTCGTTGTAACTATGAAAACCCCACAACAGCAAGGATTAGCCATCGCAAACATCCAACATCCAGATATCGCATTAGCAACATCGATGTCAAAAAAAACCATAAATGATGGACATCTATCGTAAATGTCCAATGCATGCCTGTTGCATGTATAACATAGTCATCATAACAAACCATAAATGATGGATATCCATCATAAACTTCCAATGGATGTCCATTCCATTAATAGCATTTATGTCGATGAACAAGTTACAAATGATGGCTACTCGTCAGAATATTCTGACGGGTCACCGTCATTTGTATTTGTTGAGATGGATAGGCATCCCAATTTTGACGACCACAAATAGGTTTGACGACAGGTTCACTTTGTTGGCAACCTATTTTTACAATGACTGTGGTTGTATTAATTATGACACCTAAAAAAACCATCAATTTTTCCAATTGCAAAACTATGACACCGGGTGGTGTCGCTTAATCAATAGTATACTATCTAAATTCAGACATTCGACTGTCGGAAAAAGGTCTCAAATGTACTAGTGTAGTCATTTTTCTAAGTGTTGCCATCAATGCCAAAGGGAGAGATTATTGGCATGTGATGTTTTGGAGCACTAGGAATCACTTGAGGGTTGTCATTTATGGTGAAACTTATGTTGGAGTGATCGCATGTTGTGGATATTGCCACTGGAGTCATAGTCATGAAAATGACTAAGTCCAAAATTAGGATAACAGAGTACAGTTCCACAATTTTGATCAGCGATGAAGATATATGAGGTATTATGGCTTGTGAAGTTAAATGGAGGTATTTTGGGATGTATAAATGCTATAGTTAAAAGCACATAAGTTTTGGTTACTAGATCTATGAGATATAGTGTTCAGAAGGTATGTGAAGACAATAAAATAGTGTAACAGGGTATATGAACAATTGTGAAGATTAAGGAGAGTATAGTGGATATGGTAATGTGCTAAGACAAGTAAATAAAGTATATTCTAACTCTTTGGTAATATAAGATCGTTGACTCCATAATTATCATTTGCACAAGTTATTGATATGTTTTGTATGGTATTTGTGAAGTTGACTTGAAGGCCGATTTTGTATAATTATAGATTTCTTTTGTGCAAGAGAAGTATGGTTATGATTATGATGATGGAGTAAGTTTTTGAATGTAAGAGAAGATATTAGATGTGAGATCAATAAGAGGCCAAGCTATAACTAGAACTATCTAAGAAAGATAAGTGATTGTATTGCTCCTCTTTTGTGAACTCTTTTGAGACAGGTACTAATTGTAAGAGCATTGTGCTCACCACCTTTAACTAGGTGTTTGGTATACCCCTAATAGGGTTTTGTATTCCTCTAACAAGGAAATATACTATGTAACAATCAGCTCCTAATAGGGCTAGATCTCCTAATAGGGATCTTATATTTTAGTGCATATTTGTGGGTACCATCCCCACCGGGGTTTTTCCTTTGGCCAGGGTTTCCTTGAGAACAAATCATGGCCTAATGAGTAATGTGTTATGCTTATATGTTCTTTTCATTTTTGCATTACTTTGGATTTTTTATAATTATTTAAAGTTGAAAAGATCAAAGTTCTATAATACTGATTCACCCCCCCTCTAAGTATTACCTAATCCTAACAGAAGATGCAAGAAGATCATATGTTCAATGGGTAACATAGGTTGTTACTGGCATCAAAAATTTAGGAGGAACAATTACAAAAGATGAAATCATTACAAATATTATGAGATCCTTGACACCAGCATATGGCACCAAGGTGATGGAAATTGAGGAGATTAGACCACTCACTAAGGGGTTTACAAGGTCGATTTTGATTGGTAAGTTATCTACATTTGAAACTTCAAGATTACAAGAATATTTACCTCAAATAGAATCTACATTTAAATCAATTGTTCATAAGGATTATAAGATGATTAAGAATGTTGGAAGTACCAGTAGAAATGACACTTATGCTAGTCTTGTAGAATTTGCTAAGGAATAGTTAGAGATGGAAGAATAAGAAAGGAAGCTGGATGAGCTTGTTGCTATGGTCACCAAAAGAGAGAATAGAGGTAAAGGAAATTATGAAGGCAAGTTACCTTTGAAATATGTTAGGGTTAGTTAGATTCACCATGTTAATGTGTCTTCAACCCTCATTGTTTCATTTTATTTAAAGTTTGATCTGGCATCATTTCCTTGTTATCTTTTCCTCAACAACACTCCTAGCTTGTTGAGCCATCTAATTGTCAAGATAAAGCCTTTGAGAATGTTCCTTAAGATGTCAGCTTTTCATGGTTGATTGTATCTCAAAGCCTATGTCACCTATGAACCACTTCAAACCTCTTTCAACTTTGATTTAAAGTAGTTCAAAGTAGTTCAATAAAGTTTTTCTTTCTAACAATTGATTCATGTAGGTGGACCCCAGTCTACGTCACCTTTTTGCAATGAACCACTTTGAACCCCTTTGAACTCGAGTTCAAAGTAGTTCAAAGAGGTTCAAGGATAGTTAATGGGAAGATTGATAAGTGAAGTGATAGCTGATGGGACAAATGATGTAAGTCGATGGTGAAGTAATGGTTAAGTTACCAATGTGACATTCTTGATTTGATGAGAGCCACGAGGCAAAACTAAGGTAGAGTTTTGGGTGGCAATTAAGGAAATCTCAAACATGAGTGGGAGATATTTCTTATGGGAAGATTAATGATCATTATAAAGAATGTGGATTCTGAGCACATATCACTATTAAGTCATTACTACTTACATCATTCCAAATTAATGCTCCCGATTAATGCTCATTAAAGTCGATCTTTCAGAGTATAATCTTTCAAAAATATAAATATCTCTGTAAGTTCTCTTTTTTCCTATCATGATCTCATGAAATCTTAGTTGTGGAAGAGGAAACTAGTTTTTCCTTAAGTCTTCAGATAGTAGGTAGCTTCTAAAATCTTTCTTTCATTTCTTGTTGTTGTTTGATTATTTTTGTTAAAGAAAGGGGAAGTTGCTTTGGTTAGTCTTTCCAGTAAAAAGATGAAGTCTAGCATGCATTTTTTTGGGAATTATAGAAACATGGAGTTTTGTGCCCTAATTATCACATACACAAATATTTTAGGGGTTGAGGTAGTTGAAATGGCTATTCACCTTACAGACCATGCTAAGGGAGAGTATAGTCTTGAAATTCTTTCGAGTAGATTGCTTGAAGCTGCGGCTTTTCCCCCCTCAGTCATTAGCCCTGAGCTAATTCAACAGTGTATTAATAGGTATGTTATCAAGTCCAAATGCATTCTGAATGCTAAGGGTCAAACTCTATTACCTATAAATAGGGAAATCATCATGTTAGCTTTCAAAATCCTAGAAGAGTTTTTTGCCAGCTTTACTCTGACCTAGTCTTTGGCTCAGTTCCAGGAAAACATTGATAAAAATCGTAGTCATATGGCTCAGAAATGGACCCAGACTAATTACAAGTGAGGATCCTGATTGCCAAAAATTCTCGCCAAAGACCATATGAAGGCACCTATTCATGATGTGATAGTTTTACTTCACCGGGTAAAGGGTTCAGAGCAGGTTCTCCTCTTTGAGGAGTGGATGTTTCACTTCATAGAAATAATTTTGGAAGGGAGAAAGCACCTAGATTGGGCAAAGATTATTGCAAATTCTTTGAGGGATCAACTAAAGAAAGATCAAGCAATTAAAAAAGAGTTCTTTATGTCCTCTTATTTGATTTATTGTCTGGCATGTACACAAGATTTGGGAGCAATTCCACATGCCCCATGGAATGAAAATTTAATTGTTCTTGAGTACTTCCCTTTGTTGAGAAAGGATAGGGTTTTGGGAGATTATAGAGGGGTCCATGATGTTTTTCTTGGGAAGTTGTGTCAACAATTAGTGGGAGATTCAAATCAAATAATGTTAATGAAAGCCCAAAAGCTAGTCCAAACCTATGGGAGTTTTTATGTCCAGTTCCCACAATTCACTTTTCTCCGGGTTGGAGGGTTTGATGAAGAACCTATTAGACTCCCCAGATTCACTCATGATTTCTTTGTATTGGCCGAAGTCTGTAGGTAGTTTTTTGTAGTGATTAAATATAGTCTTCTAGAAGAAAAATGGGCTTCGATGTTTCTAATTAAATTAAGAGCCTTGGCCTGCAATAACATGGTGGATGCTTCACTAATAGGTAGAAATTTGGTGAGTTTCCATATGTAGTTCTATCAACTAAGAAAGGGTTATGATAATAAAAGCTTTGCTAAACAAGTTCTAAGTCTAAGCATTCACCTGTCTCCTAGTTCACACCTTGAAGATCGGTGGGAAGACCTTAGTGATGAAATGTTGGTGATGAAAAGGGATGATTCAAGTCTCCTTGTTTTGCAAATTGAGTTGTTGCAATTAAAATTTGATACAAGTGAGGTAGAAGAAGATAATTTTGAAACCACGGCCTCAAAGGTTGATATTTTGAGAACGGAGAATCTCCTGGCTATAGACTGGGCATGAAAAGAAGATGATGATATAAAATTAAGGGCTATAACTATTTTTAAAATTACAGAAGCTTGGCTGATAAAGAAGTAGAGAAAAACAAAGAACCTCCCTCCTAAAAAGAGAAATGTAGATTCTATTTCTATAAATGTGAACCATGACTTGCCTAATATATCTCCTTTGGTCCCTAATGTAGGTAAAGTCTCATCTCCTAAGAAAAGAATAGCATTCAGTGGGCATCCTACAACAATCAGAACAAGAGCCAGAACAAGATCGAAAAGGCATTCTCAGATGGCATCTCTGGGACCTGATTACTTGGTCAATGAGATTAACAATGAAGATATTTCCTTTTCATTGGATCAATGGGAAAAGATTCAAGAGATTCCTACCAATAATCTAGAAATACTTCAAGCTGAGAACACTCCTGTTAAAATGCCTGACAATCATATAGTTGCTAGTTTAGTCCCTCCTTGGCTAATGGAGACAGTGAGTAAAAGGAAGATTTATAAGCATATCTCACTACCTGTGAAAGAGATTGTCACCAAGTATGCCGCCTGGAATCCTAAAGCTAAAAGGATGAAGAGTGATGTAAGATTATCTATTGATCCATCTACTAGGAAGGTAACATAAAAAATAGTGACCTTCAAGCCTAAAGAAGGAACCCCTGAACTTGAGGCATAGGATTTTGAGATTATGAAAATGGAAGTAGGGGTTTTGACTAGGGACTCAAAGGATCACATCTTCAAGTGCTCAACTAATCATATGTTGAATTAGTCACAAAAAGATGGAAGAGAGAAGTGTGAACTGAAACAACATGTTTTCGCTATGGCCAAGTTTATTTCTTCCCTTACTGACATTGGAGCATTGCCAATCACCCAATCCCCACAAATTTTTGATCCTAACTCAGCTGAAACCAAGAAACTGGTGAAGCAGATGCAGCTAGGTAAAGCCCTAGTAGAAACTATGAAAGCCTGGATAGATGGCATTTGTGATGAGGGCTGCACTTTCATACGGGAGTTTGTGTCCACTTGTATGGATGGTGAGGCTTTACTTGGTGAGGTTCAAACTTTAATTCCTACTAGGGAATTGGAGGAGGAAAAATGTGTAGCAATTTGTACTCAGATACGGGAGATAGAAATGTATGGCGTAGCTCAAATCCTGGTAGAAAAGCCAATGAAGTTGGTAGATCATTGTATGTTGTTTATCTTGAAATAGAGGCTCGACTAGAAGAGCACGATGATTAAAGCTGCAATCTCCCAAGTCAAATCGATAGAGGAGGTATTATAAATGCATGCAAATTCCCTAAAGGATATTAAGATAGTGAACCCTGTGGGTGTTTTACAAATTGATGAAGGCAATAAAGATGCAGACGCCATGGTTAAAGTTTTTATAGATACCATGAATTCTCTTAAAGAAAGTGAAACACCAATGGTTTAGGACTTCACTAAGATAGCAAATGTGGAATCCATGTTGTTGTTGAACAGGGGCCAGTTTTTGAAATAGGCATAGAGGATTAAGGAGTTTAAATGGGAAAAGAACGCATGTCGGGCAAAGTTGATAGGTCTAAAGAATCTACATTCTTAGCCGGCTGAAGAACTGGTGATCGCATTTCACACTTGGAAGCTCATGCAAACCACCATGTCTGAAGATCTTGGACGGAATTAACTTTTTCTAGGGATAGCATTTATCTTTCTATTTTTGAAAAG
This sequence comes from Chamaecyparis obtusa, assembly GCA_027943335.1. Taxonomy (NCBI): domain Eukaryota; kingdom Viridiplantae; phylum Streptophyta; class Pinopsida; order Cupressales; family Cupressaceae; genus Chamaecyparis; species Chamaecyparis obtusa. The sequence goes on from BSBK01007362.1 coordinate 1,451,042, forward strand.
ACATGTGTCTTGAAACTCTTGTTTTAGTTGCATTATTGGTTTTTAACAGTTTTTCTGGTGTCTGAGAGGCTAGGTTTTTCTGGAGGCTCTCTTGAACCTGAACTATAAATGCTGGAGCATTAAATTGTTTAAGGGTTAGAAAATAGAGATAGGAAAAAAGATAGTTTTGCTGAATAGATAGTTTTTAGTTGTCTTTTATGTTTTTCTAAAAAAGAAATAGTTCGTGGCTATTTTGATTAGACTTTGTTCCAATCAGATATAAATATATAAATGCATAGTTTGATTTAAATATTTGAATTTAAATCAGTAATGTATCAGTTACTTTGAGAATTGGTAAATTTTATCTGTGCATGTATTATTTATGCTTAGTCATTTCTGGATTCTTTCTAGGTCATTTTCTTTCAATTATTTTAGATAATCACCTTTTTTCCAACATAGATTAGTAGATCTCAGTTTCTTCATAATTTGAATTAATTTTCTGTTTATTCTTGAAATTACCTCAATACCTAAGAGTATCTAAGAGTCCCTTCCACACTTTTTGGTTAAAAGTGTATGTATTTTCTTTTATGTTGATAATTCATTGAATATCCTACAAGGAAGTTGAACCTTTAAAATTCAGAGGGAAGCAATCTTTGATGCTTTCCCAACTGTTGATGAATTGTTTATCTTTAGAGGCATATAGTTTTTATTGATTTCATTTAAGAAGAGGAAGGAAAAAATTTTCGCCAATAGATTTTTGGTGACTCTACTGGGGTAGTCCAGTATAAAACACTAGGTTCTCCATTTATTACAATGCTACAAAATGGTGTTGCCACACAATGATGTCTTTCCAGTGCTTCAACCTAATCTAGAGTTTGGAGACATGCAAGAAGACCTAATTTCAAGCCTTGCTAAAGTAGGGTAGAGATTTAGGTGTAGTAATCAACAGTTCCATCAAGGTTGAGAGGTGCTTGAGAAGGAAGAAGAAATAGTTGAACACCTGAGGGGTGTACCGGTTGCCTGAGAAGCAGTGATAGTAAATAGACTTGCACACACCCCAGCAAGAAATTAAGGTCATTCTCAAATATTGAAACTGGCAGAGAAAAGATATACTAGAGGTGATAGGAGTAGGGGATTGGTTGATGAAGACTTTGAAGCTTTAAGGAACCTTAGTTTCATACTTGATCTTAATACCCACAAGAAGAAGAAAACTCAAACATTTAGCAGACCTTCTTCACCTCCACCTAGCCCAGCTGTCCCACCCACTTTCCAAGCTATTGTAACACTAGGTACTATGGTACCTAATGTTCTTAATATCCAACCTTTTAATTTCCAGTTACCTAACATAGCTACCAATCAACCCTGGGGTCAGAATATTGGCTCACTGAACTTAGGAGCTAACCCCCCTGGGGATTTTCCTAAAGGTGCTAATCAGGTCTTGCCCAAGTTTAGTAGAGACAAAAAGGTAACCACTTATGATAATCTTAGTGCTTTTCATACTGCCTATGGTGTTATTAGTGTTCCTACTAAAGAGGTAGCAGTCAGGCTCTTTGTTAGAACTTTAGTTGACACTGCAGCTGATTGGTTCATTCATTTACCCAATGGTCCAATCACTAATTGGAATGATATGAGAAATGATTTTGAAACAAGATTTAAAAATCATGATAATGAGATTTCATTATTGCTTCAACTTAGTCAACTAAAGAAAGAGATACATGAGCCTACGTGGGAGTTTGTGGCTAAGTTTAATAGAATCTTTTAAAGGATACTAGCAAATTCCACACCAAGTAATGAGAATAAGAATATTTTCTTCTTGAATGTTGTCCCACCTAATATAAGTTTTCACCTACTAAAAGATGGAGTGGCTGATTTGGCTACTGCTCAAACACAGACTATTCAGCTAGAAGATATGCTCATAACGGTTGGAAAAATGGAAGAGAGAAGTTCAGGCCTCAGGAAGTTCCTCATCCTCTACAACAACAGACCCTCTAATGCAGAGGTTGATGAATGATATGGCTATGCCCAAGAGATAGAAGAATAAGGCTAGTTCTCTATACCAATCCCCTTATCAAGATGTTAGTTGAAGATAGTATAATCAACCTCTAGGAAAAACTCCTCTCTTGCCGAGTTCACAACATAGATTGTAGATTGAATCTGCCCAAAGGGAAACAATGTGTTCCTTTCATCTAACAACTGATCATGATGGAGAAACTTGTCCTAATTGGTTAAGATGTCTTCAAATCAATGCAACAAAGGATACTATTGGTATAGAAGAGTTGCAGGAAGAGAAAGACTCACCTGATATTGGTTTATCCAGTTCTTTTTATCTGGAGTATGAACTAGGTTCTGATAGAGGTGGAAGTGTTTTAGCAACTCTGCAAGATCTTGCTTGTGCTATCCTAACAAGAAATCAAAGAACACAAATTTTTTTCCCTAGTTCAATTGCTGCTAATGCTGACACTAAACGTAAAGAAGTTGGAAGTGGAGAGACTCTTGCATGTCCAAAAGGTCTTGAAGTAAAGATCTTACCAAGAGGCAATCCAATTCCTTCCTCTCTGTTAGACTTTGTTGAATTTTGTAAAACAACCACAATCTCCATTTCCCCTACCAAATACCTCAAAATGAATCCTAAAGAGCTGGACAAATTGGTAAAATATGTTAAAGGGGAGTCAAGTTCAGGTTCCCAATTAGATAAGCCTCTCATAGGTGAAACAACCATAGTTGAAGAACCCCTTGTCTTTAAACCCCAAGACACTCCACAGACACCAGAGGATTGTCCCTTTGTTAATTCAATTGAAAGTGAAATGGAAGAAAAGAAGCCTAATCCCTTCTATATCTCCTTGCTATTGAATGGCCAGAAACTTAGCAATTGTATTATTGATTTTGGCACGTCAGATAACATCATGCTTGCCTTGATTGCAAGAGCCCTAGGTCTCACCTTGACTAAAACCTATGGCCATTTTTATTCTATGGATGGGAAACAAGTACCATTAATAGGTCAGGTGAAAGAGACCCAAGCTGTTCTTGCTACGTATCCCAACAAATGTCTAAAGTTGACTATCTTGGTAGCGGATATACCAGCTAGCTATGGTATACTACTCAGTAAGACCTTTTGCAAAGATTTAGGAGACATTAAGATGGATTGGTCAGAAGCCCTAATCCTGGTTGGAAAAAAGAAAGTAAAACTAGAACCTGAGCCTAAAAATAAATATACTATGGAACCCTTAGATAATCCAAAAGCTCAGATCCTATATAAGGAATGTCATTGTGGCAACTATGTCATTTTAGTTGATCTTGAAAAGGAGGGTGAAACTTCTTCTCTAAAAAAAGAGGATATATGGAAGATGAAGTTTGACGGTAGCTGCTCCAATTCAGGTTCAGGCACAGAGGTAGTTCTTTTTCCTCCTAATGAAGAATGTATTCCTCTTTCTTTCAAATTATATTTTAAAAATACTAACAATACTATAGAGTATGAAGTGTTATTGTTGGGATTGGAAGAGGCAAAACTAAGGGGAGTTAAGAAACTGATTGTAAAAGGTGATGCATAGTTAATCATGAAACAGGTGAGAGGGCAATTTTCTATGAAGAATGAAAGGTTAAAGCACTACAGGAATTTGGTATGGGATGAGCTTGATTTCTTTGATGCTTTCTCTATAGAATTTATACCTAGAAGTCAGAGCACCGGAGCAGATGCCTTAGCGGTATCAGCTCATTACTGTTGCCTCACCCTGACTTTAAAACTCAAAAATATCAAATTGAGATGATCTAAAAGCCAAGAATACCTAATAATGTGGAGTATTGGTAATTCTTTGATAGTGACTCCCAACTTAGGGACTTCCTAGAATGTGCCATAGGTTTTTCTAATATATACTTTGAAGGATCTAAAAATGAGTGCAAAGAAATATACCAAGATGTTGCGGGCAGTGATGGAGTGATCTATCTAAAAGGAAATAAAATTCTCAAAGGTCTCATCTCCCTAGAACATTTGTTTAGAAGAAAGGATGATAGTACTATTAAAGAGAAGGTATCTCATATGCATAATTCCAAAGAGTATGATAAGATTGACATAGGAGATCAGGGTAACCCGAAATGGATTTCTATTAGTCAGACATGTACTTCATCTAAAAAAGAAGACTTGAAAAAGTTACTTATGGAATATAGAGATGTTTTTTCTTGTGGGTATAAGGACCTGAAGAATTTCAGAGGAGGCCTATTTGAACATCAAATCCCTTTAAAGCCCGGTGTTACCCCATTTTGTCAAAAATTAAGGAACTATAATCCAAAGGTCTCCAAAGCCATATTGAAGGAAGTGGAAAAAATGCTATAGGCTAGGATTATCTATCCCATCCATCATTCAACTTGGATCACCAATATAGTCCCTGTGAGAAAAAAGAATGACGAGATCAGGATCTGCATTGATTTTTGTAACCTAAACCAGACAAGTTTGAAGGACAATTATGCATTACCTATGATGGAACAAGTTCTTCAAGCTGTATTAGGATATGAAGTCATGTCTATGATAGATGGCTATTCTGAGTACAATCAAATCAATGTGGCAAAAAATGACCAACACAAAATGACTTTTATCACTCCATGGGGAACTTATGCCTATAATTGTATGCCATTTAGGCTGATTAACATGGGTGTAACTTTCCAGAGGACAATGAATTTTTCTTTTGAGGATCTCCAGAATAAAATTATAGTGGTGTACTTAGATGATCTTACTATCTTTTTGAAGAAGATGAGTCAACATTTAAAAGATCTTGAGACAATGCTCCTGAGATGTAGAAGTCACGACATCTCTCTGAATCCCAAGAAATCAATGTTCTTTGTGGAGGAAGGTAAATTACTTGGTCACATTATTTCAAAGGATGGTGTTTAGATTGATCCCAAGTGGGTTAAGGTGATCCAACAACTCAGCCTACCGTTAAGCAGGAGTGGATTGAAGTCCTTCTTTGGCCAGGTGAACTTTCTACATGCATTCATTCCTGAATTTTCTAAGATTACTAAATATATGATTTATATGATGAGTGAGAAAGTTCCTTTTAAGTGGAGCAAGAATGGACGCAAAGCCTTCAATGATATTAAAGATGCAATATCTCAAGCACCTGTGTTAAAGAGTCCCAATTTCAAAAAAGACTTTATCATTTATTGTTATGCCTCCGAGCATACTCTGTCGGGTATACTGACACAAAAAGATGAGAAGGGATAGGAAGCACCCATAGCCTTTATGAGCATGCCTATGAAAAGACATCAGCTCAAGTATTCTCAAATGGAAAAACATGCCTTTGCCTTGGTAAAAGTGGTAAAATAGTTCAGGTATTATATACTTCATTCCCATTGTATAGTTTTCGTACCTAAAATTGCAGTGAAAAGTATTTTGACTCAAAAGGAGATTGGTATGAATAATAGAGTAGTTTGGATAGAAAAAATTCAAGAGTATGACCTCATAATCAAGCCAACCAATTTAGTGAGGGGGAAAGGCCTATGTAAGTTAATAGTGGAGAATGGTGAGCCGTCTGAAAAAATTGATGAAGTACCCATGGCATTGCTATTCAGTCTAACTGACCCCTAGTTTTTGGACATGGCTTATTTCCTTACCTATGGTGAGTGTCCTGATCACCTAAACCCCAAAGAGAGGTGTAACTTGAAATTGAAGGAAAGTATATATGTGATATCTCAGGGAATTCTATACAAGAGAAGCATAGACGAAACCTTCCTTAGGTGCGTAGATCATGCTAAGCAGCAAAAAGAGTTACTGAAAGTATTTCATGATGAGGCTTGTGGAGGCCACTACTCCTCAACCGTAACAGCATTTAAGATTCTTTTGAATCTCTTTTACTAGCCCAACATGTTCAAGGATGCATACTAGTATGTTCATAATTGTGAAAAATGTCAACTTTTCACTGGGAGGCCCCATCTTGCTGCCCTGCATCTTAAACCTGTGATTATTGACGAGCCCTTCAAGCAATGGGGAATAGACTTCATGGGAACTTTGAACCCACCATCCAGTGCTGGGCATGTTTATATTCTCACAGCCACTAATTATTTTTCCAAGTGGGTGGAAGCGGTCCCCACTAAGAAAGAAAACTCTCAAGTTGTGTGTTAGTTCCTTTTAAATTACATTTTTGTCAGGCTTGGGGTACCGGTTAAGATAGTAGTAGACATTGCTACATATTTTTCTTCTGAAGAGATTTCAGTCTTTTGTTATGAACATGGCATATCTTTGGCTCATTCTTTTGACTATTTTCTACAAGGGAATGACCAAGCAGAATCCAATAATAAGAACCTGGTGGCAGTAATGAAGAAACTAATGGATGATAATCCTCGAGAATGGCATAACAAGTTGTATGAAGTTGTATGGGAAGATCAAACTACTTTGAAACGAGCAATTGGGATGGCCCCCATTGAATTGGTGTATGGGATAGGAGCACATGTATCTCTACCTCTAGAACTTTCCACTACTAAACTTAAAGTTGTCATCAAAGATTAGTATTTTAAAGATCCCCTGGAAAAACATGTCATGCATTTGAGTAGACTGGAAGAAGAAAGTGATGATTTAGTACATCATATTACAAGGCATCAGCTTAAAGTAAAATATATTTTTGACATGAGGGCATGGCCTCATAATTTTTTGAAGGGTGATGAAGTGCTATTATGGGATAAGAGACGGGCACCCAAAGGGTCTCATGGGAAATTCAAGTCTTTGTGGAAGGGCCCCTTCATCATTTCTGAAACTCTTGGCTCAAACGCTTTTTGATTGTCCTACCCAGACAGTGTGAATTTGCCTTTTACCTATAATGGTCAGGACCTCAAGTTATACAAGCTTTAATAGTTTAGTCAGTCAACTCCTTGTACATACTAGGTAGTTTTCTTCGCTTTCCTTTTTGGTGTGTCATTGTGTTCAGTTTTCTTTCCCTTGGTTTTTCTGCGAAACCAATTTTTAGAGTTCTCTACACATTTGGCAATATGTTGTCCCCAGCTAGAGCTGATGTTAGGGTCAGTTAGAGTCACCATGTTAATGTGTCTTTGACCGTCATTGTTTCATTTTATTTAAAGTCTGATTTGATGTCATTTCCTTGTTATCTTTTCCTCAACAACACTCCTAGCTTGTTGAGCCATCTAATTGTCAAGATAAAGCCTTTGAGAATGTTCCTTAAAATGTCAGCTTTTAATGGTTGAGTCTATCACAAAGCCTATGTCACCTATGAACCACTTCGAACCTCTTTCAACTCAAGTTCAAAGTAGTTCAAAGTAGTTCAATAAAGTTTTTCTTTCTAACGATTGATTCATGCAGGTGGACCCCGGTCTACATCACCTTTTTGCAGTGAACCACTTTGAACCTCTTTGAAATCCAGTTCAAAGTAGTTCAAAGAGGTTCAAGGATAGTTAATAGGAGGATTGATAAGTGAAGTGATAACTTATGGGATAGATCATGTAAATAGATGGTGAAGTAATGGTTAAGTTACCAATGTGATAGTCTTGATTTGACAAGAGCCATGGGGCAAAATTGAGGTAGAGTTTTGGGTGGCGATTAATGAAATCTCTAACATGAGTGGAAGATATTTCTTATGGGAAGATTAATGATGATTATTAGAATGTAGATTCTAAGGATGTCTCACTGCCAAGTCATTACTACTCACATCACTCCATATTAATGCTCCTAATTAATGCTCATTAAAGTCGATCTTTCAGAGCATAATCTTTCAAAAATATAAATATCTCTATAAGTTCTTTTTTTCCTGTCATGATCTCGCCGAGTCTCAGCTGTAGAAGAGGAAAATACTTTTTCCTTGAGTTTGGATAGTAGGTAGCTTCTAAAAGCTTTCTTTCTTTTCCAGTTCCTCTTTGATTGTTTTTGTTGAAGAAAGGCGAAGTTGCTTTGGTTAGTCTTTCCAATAAAAAGATGAATCCTAGCATGCATTTTTTTGGGAATTATAGAAACATGGAGTGTCATGCCCCACTCATCATAGACACAAATATTTTAGGGGTTGAGGTAGGAGAAATGGTTTTTCACCTTATGGACCATGTTGAGGGAGAGGATAGTCTTGAAATTCTTTCGAGTGGATTGCTTGAAGCTCCAGCTTTTCCCCCATTAGGCATTAGCCCTGAGCTAATTCAACAGTGTATTAATAGGTATGATATCAAGTCCAAATGCATTCTAAATGCTGAGGGTCAAAATTTTTTACCTATAAATAGGGAAATCATCATGTCAGCTTTCAAAATCCTAGAAGAGTCTTTTGCCAGCTTTACCTCGACCCAGTCTTTGGCTCAATTCTAGGAAAACATTGATAAAAACCATAGTCATATGGCTTAGAAATGGACCCAAACTAATTACAAGGGAGGATCCTTGTTGCCAAAAATTCTCACCAAAGATGATATGAAAGCACCTATTCATGATGTGATAGTTTTACTTCACCGGGAAAAGGGTTTAGAGTAGGTTCTCCTCTTTGAGGAGTGGATGTTTCACTTCATAGAAATAATTTTGGAAGGGAGACAACACTTGGATTGGGCAAAGATTATTGTCAGTGCTTTAAGGGATCAACTAAAGAAAGCTCAAGCAATTAAAAAAGAGTTCTTTATGTCCTCTTATTTGATTTATTGTTTAGCATGCACAAAAGATTTGGGAGCAATTCCACATGCCCCATGGAATGAAGATTTAACTATTCCTGAGTACTACCCTTTGTTGAGAAAGGATGGGGTTTTGGGAGATTACAGATGGGTCCATGATGTTTTTCTTGGGAAACTATGTCAACAATTAGTAGGAGATTCAAATCAAAGAATGTCAATGAAAGCCTAGAAGCTAGTCCAAACCTATGGGAGTTTTTATGTCCAGTTCCCATGATTCACTTATCTCTAGGTTGGAGGGTTTGATGAAGAACCTATCAGACTCCCCAGATTCACTCTTGATTTCTTTGTATTGGCCAAAGTCTGTAGGCAGTTGTTTGTAGTGATTAAAAATAGTCTTCTAGAAGAAAAATGGGCTTTGATGTTTCCAATTAAATTAGGAGCCTTGGCCTGCAATAACATGGTGGATGCTTCAGTAATAGGTAGTAATTTGGTGAGTTTCCATATGCAGTTCTATCAACTAAGAAAGGGTTTTGATAATAAAGGCTTTGCTAGACAAGTTCTAAGTCTAAGCATTCACCCGTCTCCTAGTTCACACCATGAAGATATGTGGGAAGACCTTAGTGATGAAATGAAAGTGATGAAAAGGGATGGTTCAAGACTCCTTGTTCTACAAATTGAGTTGCTACAATTAAAATTTGATACAAGTGGGGTAGAAGAAGATAATTCTGAAATCACAGCCTCAGAGGTTGAAATTTTAGGAATAAAGAATCTCCTGGCTATAGACTGGGCACGAAAAGAAGATGATGATATAAAATTGAGGGCTAGAACTATTTTTAAAATTACAGAAGCTTGGTTGAGAAAGAAGAAGCAGAGAAAAACAAAGAACCCCCCTCCTAAAAAGGGAAAAGTAGATTTTGTTTCTATAAATGTGAACCATGACTTTCCTAATATACCTCCTTTGGTCCCTAATGTAGGTAAAGTCTCATCTCCTAAGAAAAGAGAAGCATTCAATGGACATCCTATAGCAATCAGAACAAGATCAAAAATGAATTCTTAGATGGCATCTCTGGGACCTGATTACCTGGACATTGAGATTAATGATGAAGACATTTCCTTTTCATTGGATCAATAGGAAAAGATTCAAGAGATTCCTACCAGTAATCTAGATATACTTCAAGCTGAGAACATTCCTGTTAAAATGATTGACAATCATATAGTTGTTGGTTCAGTCCTTCCTTGGCTAATGGAAATAGTGAGTAAAAGGAAGAGTTATAAGCCTATCTCTTTGCCAATGAAAGAGATTGTCACCAAGTATGCCACCCGGACTCCTAAAGCTAAAAGGATGAAGAGTGATGCAAGATTATCCACTGATCCATCTATTGTGAAGGTAAAAATAGAAATAGCGACCTTCAAGCCTAAAGAAGGAACCCATGAACTTGAGGCAGAGGATTTTGAGATTACGAAAATGGAACTAGGAGTTTTGACCAGGGACTCAAAGGATCACATCTTCAAGTTCTTAGTCGATCATATGTTGAATCAATCACAAAAAGATGGAAGAGAGAAGCGTGAACTGAAACAACATGTTTTCTCTATGGCCAAGTTTATTTCTTCCCTTACTGACGTTGGAGCATTGCCACTCACCCAATCCCCACAAAGTTTTGATCCTAACTCAGCTAAAAGCAAGAAACTAGTGAAGCAAATGTAGCTAGGTAAAGCCCTAGTAGAACCTATGAAAGCCTGGATAGATGGCATCTGTGATGAAGGATGCACTTTCATACAGGAGTTTGAGTCCACTTGTATGGACAGTGAGGCTTTACCTGGCAAGGTACAAACTTTAATTCCTACCTAGGAATTGGAGGAGGAAAAATGTGCAGCAATTTGTACTCATATATGAGAGATAATGTATGGTGTAACTCAATTCCTGGTAGAAAACCCAATGAAGTTGGTAGACCCTTGTATTTTGTTTATCTTGAAACAAAATCTTGGCTGGAAGAGCACGATGATTAAAGCTGTAATCTCCCAAGTCAAAGCGATAGAGAAGGAGGTATTAGACATACATGCAAATGCCCTAAAGGATATTAAGATAGTGAACCCTGTGGGTGTTTTACAAATTGATGAAGGCAATAAAGATGCAGATGCCATGGTTAAAGTTTTTATAGATACCATGAATGCTCTTAAAGAAAGTGAAACACCAATGGTTCAAGACTTCACTAAGATAGAAAACATGGAATCCATGTTGTTGCCGAATAGGGGCCAGTTACTGAAACAGGTGCAAAGGATTAAGGAGTTAAAATGAGAAAAGAATGCATGTCAGACAAAGCTGATACATCTAAAGAATCTACATTCTTAGCCATCTCAAGAACTGGTGAACGCATTCTACACTTGGAAGCTCGTGCAAATCACCACGTCTAAAGATCTTGGAGGGAATTAACTTTTTCTAGGGATAGCATTTATCTTTCTATTTTTGAAAAGACATGTGTCTTGAAACTCTTGTTTTAGTTGCGTAATTGGTTTTTAATGGTTTTTCTAGTCTCCGAGAGGCCGGGTTTTTTTGGAGGCTCTCTCAGACCTAAACTATAAATGCTAGAGCATTAAACTATTTAAGGGTTAGAAAATAGAGATAGGAAAAGAGATAGTTTTGCTGAATAGATAGTTTTTAGTTGTCTTTAAATTTTTTTTGAAAAATAAACAGTTCATGGCTATTTTGATTAGACTTTGTTGCAATCAGATATAAATATATAAATGCATAGTTTGATTTAAATCTTTGAATTGAAATCAGTAATGTATCGGTTACTTTGAGAATTGATAGATTTTATCTGTGCATGTATTATTTATGCTTAGTCATTTTTGGATTCTTTCTAGGTCATTTTATTTCAATTATTTTAGATAATCACCTTTGTTTCAACATAGATTAGTAGATCTTAGTTTCTTCATAGTTGAATTAATTGTCTGTTTATTCTTGAAATTACCTCAATACCTAAGAGTATCTGAGATTCCCTTCCACACTTTCTGGTTAAAAGTTTATGTATTTTCTTTTATGTTGATAATTCATTGAATATCCTACAAGGAAGTTGAACCTTTAAAATTCAGAGGGAAGCAATCTCTGATGCTTACCCAATTGTTGATGAATTCTTTGTCCTTAGAGGCATAGATTTTTTATTGATTTCATTTAAGAAGAGGAAGACAAATCTGTTCACCAAAAAAATGTTTTTCTTGTAATAAGACAGGTCATTTTTCTTCCAGATGTCCTTCCAGAGTTCCTAAGAATTATCCTAAACTGTACAAATCCAAATATAAAAAAGAATGTTATTATGCTAGTGATGGAGCTTCTAATAATGAATCAGTAAAAAGTGATGATGAGATTAAGTTTATTGTTATCAAAGATGAGAGTCATATTCAAAAGGCTTTGGTCTCTCATGTAGAAAAGAAATCAAAATGGATCATAGACACTAGTTGTTCACATCATATAACAGGTGATAAAGAACAATTTAAACATAACCGCACCAGAATGACATAGAAACATAACACAAGATTTAAAATGTACACAAAAAAATGAATAGGACCATTGTGCACGCTAAAAAAACTACAATTATAAAAAATTATCAAATGAAAAAGAAATCATAAGGGAAACAATCAACAAAAATAGTGATAGAAAATGCGTCAAGAAAGGAAAACAAGACAAAAATAGAAGGAAGAAACATTTTCATAAAAGGAGAAAAAGATTCAAAGGAAAGAAAGAATGAACATTCATGTGAGACTAAGTGGTTGAGGTATTCCTCATTTATTTATAATCCCCTCCAAATTTTGAATTCTATGGGTATTAGCTCCAACGGTACTACTTTTTTATTTTATTTATGTTTTTTGTTTTAATAGAATATTATTGTTAGAAATTCATCCATAAAATTTCAAAATGATTTTGATTATTTAATGTTTTGAGGAAAAATACAATTCTTACAATTAAAATCACATTCAATTCATTTAGTTTAAAGTTATGATATTAAAATTTAGAAATTTAAAAATAAGTAATTACAATTGTTAAAATTACTTATTCAGTTCATCTTACAATTTTTCTAGGTTTAATTGTGTCTAGTTGTGAGGGTGGCGTTTTCCTTTCTTGGATCCGTAACTATTATGATGAACTCAAGAACCTCATAAAAATAATATGGGGCAACATGAAGGCATACAATAGAGCCAATTCCATATAGTAATTGGGTTATAACCAATTTTAAATGTCATTTGAATGTAGTGTTTCTTATTTTATCTTTATTTTATGAAGTGTGTGAATACTAATATTAACCATTTCCTCCCAAAGTTTAAACTTTTACTTCATCATTTAATATATTGTTGAATCTTCACAACTAGAACTTCTACATGATCATACATGAGGTAACATCTCCAAAATTAGAGATTTGTGAGCAATATTGGACAATGTTAGGAATCAAATGTTTTTTAAAGTTTTGATTGAATTTTTATTCAAGAAGTTAAAGACAAATCATAGACAATATATAATTAGCAAAGGCAGGTTGTAGGAGAAGATGATTGATCTCTTCCTCATGAGATGTAATGTATATAGTAATTAAGACCTTGAAACCTTTCTCTAATTTCTCCCAAGATAGAATTTACTTGATGTATTTTATGGTTCATATAGATATCAGTGCAATATATACTATTACATGGAATAATATTAGGATAGTGTGATATTTAATTGCATTCCTAATACACACTTTATGTCATGCCTCCAAACATCTTAGAGATACTATTGAGATGCCCTCTTAGGTGGAATTATTAGTATTATTTCACTGAATTGTAATATTAGTTATGATGACTCTCTTTTAAAGGATGTGGACTTGGTAGTGGTGGTTACAAATCTTTTTTATCCATTTTTTCCATATCCTTGGCATAAGTGGAGCTATTGATTATAATTTGAGTATTAGATGAGATCTTTGTTAGTGTTCATTCTCATAAGGGGTATTATACTTCGATATGTGTGCCATTGAGACTTACAAGACTAATATTTTTCTATTATGATGTCTATTTTGGTGAGTTATATTTTCAATTCTAGGAGGTTTCTAATGTTGATGAGTATTGGATTTTTGAATGAGGTTTCATGTCTTGTTTGGGCCCATAGTTTGTTATCTCTAATTGTTTAAACCATTCATGATTTAAATGTAATGTGTTGATCCAAAGTTTTATAGTAAGGAAGTTTACAATCCTAATGGGAAGTTCAATAATTGGGGGACATAATGTTGGACACTAAACAACCTCTAGGATTGGGAGACAACTCTTCATAATCTTATTTTTGAAGAAAAGAGAGAGAAGGTATTGATATATAAATCTAATTCTAAGGTGATGCACTTGAACATTTGAGAATACTTTAGACAAACTTCAAATATTTCCAAGTTTGAGATAAGATAACAAAAATAAGAAAAACTTACAAAGATTGAGCATAAAACACCATTGTCTCTTCATTGTTGAAGTGAGAACAAAGTAAAAAGGGTCAAAGACAAATGCTACAATATTCAAATCACTTTGTGAGAAGAAATTGCTTAAGCTCGACAAGCAATGCAAATATTATACAAACTATATTTATGTACTTAGTTCCATTTCATTTCCTAGCACAAGCATGATGTAGTTCCAATCACTTGATGATAGATAATACTAAAAGAATAATGTACGTGATCCAATAATATAAGTTTGCAAACAAGAATCATAAGAGTTTAAGGCTAAGAACAAGATAATCTACTCACATGACATAGAATCCTAGATGTATTTAGTAATCAAAGTCACCACAAGCCTTATCAAAGAACAATCTAATATATCTTATTTAAACCAAAAAAGTGAGAATTAAAGTCAAGCAATATCTCAAGTCTTAGCATAAAACAATAAGGTACAACAGTCTTCCTTCTTGGGTAAAATTTAGAATCTTTAAACTTCAAATCTTTCCCCCTTAAATAAGACTAATCCTTAGTAAATTTTTCCCGTTGATTGTAACATTTTTTTTCTTATAGTAGCATGTAGAGAAAACCCATCATGTAGAGTTACAATTTTTTAGGCACATGCCATCTCTATCATAATTGAGATCTTGCCACCACTATTTGTCATCATGGATTTAACAGCTTTAAAACCAATACTCCTATTGTGATGCTTTATTTTGGACACATGTCAAATATCTGGGGACTACTCCTTTCTCATTCCTTTCCTTTGCATAAAACTCCTACGGACATGAAACTTGGCACTTTCTTTGAATAAAGAACATAGGAAATAAAAATAACCAAACAACCGATTGGTGGAAACATCACACACTCTCGAAAGAGTTAGGAGAGTAGGAAAATAAAATACCTAAAAATATGTCAAGTGACATTTTAACTATGTATTGGCCTTGGGGTGCTTGTAGTTATATCCACATATTTGGAAACTTCTAGGATTCTACACCTGTGGAGAGATGAATCCAAAACTCTTGTTCCGAATAAAATTTACAAGGAAAAGAAAAATAAAAATGGGAGATCACAACCTGGAAAGAGAAGGTTATAGAAAATCTCAATCTACTTCAGTATGGTAGTCATGTAACTAGAAATCTTGGAAGACACCATCTAACTCATGCATTTCTCTAAAATAAAAGCTCATCATTGTGGGTCGTGCAACCTCCATGTGAAAATGTAAATGCACCAAAGAAGAGGGAATCAACTCAACTTGGACCACATCAGGATTAAGCCCAAAAATTTTCACACATGACATATGGGTATATGCACAAAGATGGGGGACCAAAAAGGTGCCACTTTGCTTTTTCATCCCCCATCAAGCATAGTGCGTACGCACTAAAGGGCATGTGCCCTATAGGGTGCATTCCCTTTTGTGGTGCAGGCCCTATGGCTTGGGTTGCCCAATCTTTAGTTTTGGGCAATCTAAAGCATACAGTGTGCGCCCTATAGCACGCACATGGTTTGAAAAAATCATATTTAGTATTTGCTAAGGGTTGGAAAGCTCATTTTTCTTTCCTCAAATCCACATTTCCAGCAAAAGGATCCTTCCCAAGTGCGTACGTAGTCTTGTTTGGGCTTGGTGAATCCATAGTTTTCATTCATTCATCCATTAAATAGCTCCACGATGTCATCAAGTATGATTTGAAAGAAGAGGTAAGTGTTTTTACAACCCATGCCTCTTATTTTTTTTAAAATTTTAGTTTTGTAGCAATTTCTATTGTTAAAATATGTGTGTAATGAAGATTTTAAAATCTTGTTTTTTTAATTTCCAGGAAGAAATAATCTCCCTCAACCAAACCCTCCACCAAATCCTCCGTCTTCTTATGAAGAAATGAATGAAGAAACAAATGAAGAAAATGAACCTCAATTGCCTCCACCAATCGAGAAACCTCCTCTTGGAACACAAGAAAATTTGATGAAACAAATTGAAAAAGGGAAAAAAGAGTTAGAATCTTTAATTACGAGGTTAAAAGATTCTAGTGGTACAAATCCTGGAAGGGAAAGACTTGTGAAATCATTGGAAGCAATATTGACCCATGTAAGCTTAGTTAGTGGGACAATTAATTTATGGCAGGATAAAAGAGAAGAACAAAAATAATACTATGCAAATAAATTATCTTATGCGGACATAAAAAAGAAAAAAATCACAAAAGATGACATTTTCAAGCTATTTAAAAAACCAGGGGACACAGATACTCTTAGGACTACAACAAGGAGGTTCAAAATTCATTAGTGCTTAAATGAAAACATTAAAAATAATTTTTGGGAGAGATGGTGGATGGTCTTTGATTTGCCTCCCTGTAACAATCATGAGGTTACTATATATTTCTTGAGGAAACTCTATTGCGAGTTTGTACTCAAGGAGGTGCCAAATTATTTTGACTATCTAGATTCTCAAGGTAGAGGAGAGGGGTCATCATTTGATAGAGAGGGGGCACATCATGACCCTAATGCACCTAGGGTTCCTCTTGGCAAGCCACAGGTGGATCATGTTACTATTCCTTCCATTGTGAAGGAACATGTAGAGGTAGACACACTAGGCACAATTAGTGCTCTGACACAGACTCTCATTCAGTGTGCCACTCCTTTAGTTGAGGTTGACCATGGTCAATCTTTGAGGGGGAATATTTGTCGATCATGTGGATGCTTGTGCACATTTGGTACTGCCAAGAGAGAGGAAGAGGATCCTGGAATGATGACTAATAGTTTTTTAAATATAACAGTTGGCATTGACATACAGGTAAATATTTCCAAGTTCATTAAATTGATTTGATCATATTTCATTTATAAAAGAATAACTAATTAATTTAGTATCTATTGATTATGATGAAAATTCAGGGCAAGAGTGTCAGTGGTGGTGGCAGTGGTAGTGGCAACGATCCTCATGTCCCCTTCTACACATCGGCATCAATTACATAAGTATGTATCGAATAAAATATTTTACTTAATATATTTGATTATTATGTAATTATATGAATAATTTTATCATAACTTATTGTGCATGTGCATTAGACATTCACTGGTGGACCATCGACGTTCACAACAGACAACGAAGGGCATCGTGCCAGTTTCCTTGAGGTATCTTTATTTGCATGTTAATTTGATTTACTTGATTATATTTAATTAATAAATGAATGAATAACTAAATTACTAGACAAATTATGATCAAAATCCAGAGGCACGATGATCACATTCTTTCACCTGGCTTTGTGAAATCACCATTGAGTCCACATGTATATATGTAATAATGCATTATAATTAACATGTTAGTAGTGTATTCTTATATGAATGGTTATCTTATAATTTTCCATGTACATGTGCACTAGCTAAATGTTGGAGCTTTGACATCGACACCGCACACCGAAGGACGTGGTGGAACCTTCACAAAGGTATCATTTACTCATTAGTAGGGTTGTAAAAAATATATGTAATCTTAATAACTACATAATACTTTTTTTGTTTCATTTTCAGTTATTGACATCAAAGACTTCTCCTTCTGTTTGTGATACTTTGGATCGTGGACTAGCTATAGCAATAGCTAGTTCTGAAGCACTGATTGATGTATGAAAGAGATCACTTAATTTTAATTGTTATTTTAATAGATTGTATTGAATTTTATAATGATATTCATGTATGTATTTTAATTATTATTTTGATCATTGTTGTAGGGACTTATTACTCTAGATTGCCAGCATGCGCCTTCAGTGGATGAACATAGTGACTATTTGCTAGCGGTAAGTGAATATTCAATTTTATGTCATTGTATAATTCAATTTTGATGTATATTAGTTATTGATGCTTAATTTTTTTTTATCAGCTCGAGCTACAAAAGAGTTTAGACAGGAGGGCGAGTGAGCGCACTTAGAAGACTACAACATCCACTGCAGCTCCATCGACATGACAATCAAAGATAGCTTAGGATTTGCTTTCTTCCCCTAGCGGGAAAGGACTAGATTAGGGATATGGACTAGATGCATATATTGCATTAGTGGCATATTTTTTGTATATTGTATAAGTGATATGTTGTACATCTATTTCTCTTTGAGGAAGCTAGTTTAACTGTATTGAATATATTCAATGTATGACATTATTGGACATATATATTTGGCTTCATGCCCTACAAATATTTATTTTTTATGTTTTAGGTATGCAATTCATGTGTTTGGTGTATTGATGTATATTAATTTATGTTTATGTGGATGTCTTATGCTTTGTAAATTTCCCATGCCTTACAGTTATGCTTGTATGTTTATCGATGTATGTTTAACTTGTTGACTATACTACAAACACTAGTCACTGTCCTTAATAACAGTCAATTCCTTGACTGTAATAATAACTAAATTAATGAAATGAATAAAGAAATGTATAAATATAATATAAGGCAATATTTCTATGTCACAACCTATCCAAGATCACGTGGAATCAAATATTTATATTCATTGGTGTGTTCCTTGTTCCATGGGATAGTCACAATATAAAGACATGACCTTAAACAAGTGAGGCAGCATATGGAAAGGTTGTCGTCTATTGACCCCAATACTAGGACTATTTTGATCTGTGGGTACCCTAATGTTGGAAAGAGTTCTTTTATTAATAAGATTACTAGGGTGGATGTAGATGTGAAACCTTATGCTTTTACTACTAAGTCTCTATTTGTCAAGCATACTAATTATAAGTACTTGAGGTATCAGGTTATTCATACCCCTGTTATTTTGGACCACCCCTTTGAGGACAGGAACACCATCAAGATGCTCAATATTACTGCCTTGGCTCATTTGAAGGTGGTTGTTTTGTTTTTCCTTGATGTTTTGGGGTCCTATGGTTATAGTATTGTGGGGTCCCTTAGCTGCTGACTGTACCCCTATACTAGTCACTGTCAATACACCATTTAAATCCTTGGTGTTGTCAGTGATGAAGGTAATGAAAAGATATTATAGCCAAGTCAAAACAAATGCAAATAAATGTTCCTACATCAAACTAAACAAGGATCACATTCAAATCAAGTACAAAAGTTCACTATTGTTGACTGTACTTGTAGGCTAGTGCAATACCAATGTGCAGAGAAATTTTGATTTTATTGATTCAAGCTAATACAAACTCAATCTATTTCAGATCAACAACATTCTCATGTTTTCCACTCACGTGGATCCCATCCAAAAAGACTCTAATCTTCCAAATGACCGACTGGAACCTACAAACTAACTTCTAACTATCCCCTAACTGACTGATTGTTAATGAAAAACACTAGAATTAGTTGTCAAGTTGACAACAAAAGTTGTCAACTTGACAACCCAACACCCTTTGCCCACTCTAACTACTTATAAAATTTTTAGAGACAACCTTTACAAACCAAACTAACTTATACTTCCTACTAACCCCTACTGACTCCAATTAAGCCCTATTTGGCTTATATTGCCAATATAGGCAATTTACAAGATTGTTCACATTTAGTGCTTTTAACACTATGTAAAGCCTCTAATAGCCTTAGTAAATATTTATAGACCCTTATAGGTTTTTCCATCAACCCCTAACCTAGGATCAATACATAACCATTCGTAGTGACCCCTAGGTACCTTTTAGGCTTCTTAGTGCCATTAAGGCTTACATTTAAGATTGGGTTACAATATGATCAATACATGATCCAAATAACATTCCATGATCCAAATACATGATCAAATTTCAAAGTGGACCACAAGCACTTTTGCATCTAAATACATATTTGCACTCATCCTACTGCTCGCCCCAGAGTGGTCGGCAATGTTTGAATGACTTTGTGTACCAAAAAAGGTTATCAGTAGCATTTATCTAGCCATTAATTATTGTTGGAACAAACGGTTTGATGCTACGACTGATGGTTTGAAAGATATGCAAAGTTGGTCATTTGAACTGAGGAACACTGTGAGTTTTGACATGGACCAAGAATATGTTGCTAAATTTAAATGAACTTGAATCTGTGAAAAATGAGATGGGCTATTGTAGGCCTTAGCATCACAGTCCTGTAGCACTTGATGGATCGATGCTACCTCACACGAGCTCCGAGATATCATCCCGTAAAGATGACTGATTTTATGTTGAAGGGACCTTGAGGGATACTTCAGCTTGGAGTCATCGGTGGTGTTTGAATGACTGTGTGTGTTGAACAAGGTTGCCCCTAGTATTTAACCAACCATTCAGAGTTGTTGGAATAGACAGTTCGATGTTATGATTGACAGTTTGAAAGATACACAATGTTGGCCATTTGAATTGGGGAACACTATGAGTTCTAACATCGACCAAGAATGTGTTGCCAAATTTAAACAAACTTGAATCTCTGAAAACTGAGACAAACTATTGTACACCTCGGCAACATGGTCTCATAGCACCTGATGGATCGATGCTACCTTGTATGAGCTCCAAGATATGACCTCGTAAAGATTGATGATTTCATGTTGTAGGGACTTTGAGGGACACTTCAACCCAGAGTCGTCAGTGGTGTTTGAATGACCATGTGTGTCGAATGAGGTTGAACCTAGCATTTACCCGACCATTTGGAGCTATTGTAATAGATGGTTCAATGCTACAACCGACGGTTTGAAAGATACGCAACGTTGGTCATTTGAACTAAGGAACACTGTGAGTTTTGACATCGATCGAGAATGTGTTGCCAAATTTAAACGAACTTCAATCTCTAAAAACTGAGATAGGATATTGCAGGCCTCAGTAACATAGTCATGTAGCACCTAACGGATCAATGCTACCTCATAGGAGCTTTGAGATATGACCCCATAAAGATCACTAATTTCATGCTGAAGGGACCTTGAGGGACACTTCATCCTAGAGTCATCGGTAGCATTTGAACAACTGTGTGTTCTGAATGAGGTTGACCCTAGTGTTTACTTGGCTATTCAAAGCTATTGGAATAGACAGTTTGATGCTACGACTGACAGTTTGAAAGATACACAATGTTGGCCGTTTGAACTGAGGAACACTGTGAGTTCTGACATCAACCAAGAATGTGTTGCCAAATTTAAATGAACTTGAATCTCTAAAAATTGAGACAGGTTATTATAGGCACTAGCAACACAATCCTATAGCACCTAACAAATTGATGCTATCTCACATGAGCACTGAGATATGACCCTATAAAGATCATTGATTTCATGTTGAAGGGACCTTGAGGGACACTTCAGCTAGGAGTCATCGATAGAGATCGAATGACTGTGTGTGGTGAATGAGGTTGCCCCTAGTGTTTACCTGGCCATTCAGAGTTGTTGGAATAGATGGTTCGATGCTACGACCAATGGTTGGAAAGATATGCAATGTTGGCCATTTGAATTGAGGAACACTTTGAGTTTTGACATCGACCGAGAATGTGTTGCCAAATTTAAACAAAATTGAATCTCTAAAAACTGAGACAAGCTATTGTATCATTGGTAACATAGTCTTGTAGCACCTGATAGATCAATGCTACCTTGCACAAACTCTAATATATGACCCCGTAAAGATTGTTAATTTCATTCTGAAGGGATCTTGAGGGACATTTTTGCACAAAGTCATCAGTGGGGATCAAATGATTGTGTGTGGTGAACAAGGTTTCCACTAGCATTTACATGGCCATTCAGAGCTTTTGGAATAGATGGTTCGATGCTATGACCGATGGTTGGAAGGATACGCAATGTTGTCCATTTGAACTAAGGAACACTTTGAGTTTTGACATCGACTGAGAATGTGTTACCAAATTTAAATGAACTTGAATCTCTAAAAATTGAGACAAGCTATTGTAGGCCCTGGCAACACCATCCCATAGAACCTGATAGATTGATGCT
This sequence comes from Chamaecyparis obtusa, assembly GCA_027943335.1. Taxonomy (NCBI): domain Eukaryota; kingdom Viridiplantae; phylum Streptophyta; class Pinopsida; order Cupressales; family Cupressaceae; genus Chamaecyparis; species Chamaecyparis obtusa. The sequence continues at coordinate 1,472,877 of BSBK01007362.1, forward strand.
ACCTCACACGATCTCTAAGATATGACTCCATAAATATCATTGATTTCATGCTAAAGGGATCTTGAGGGACACTTTGGCTAAGATTCATCGGTGGGGATCAAATGATTGTGTGTGCCAAACAAGGTTTCCACTAGCGTTTACCCGACCACTCAGAGCTATTGGAATAGACTATTCAATGCTACAACTGATGGTTGGAAAGATACGCAATGTTGGTCATTTGAACTAAGGAACACTTTGAGTTCTAACATCGATCAAGAATGTGTTGCCAAATTTAAATGAACTTGAATCTGTGAAAACCAAGACAAGCTATTGTAGGCATTGGCAACACGATACCGTAGCACCTGACAGATTGATGTTACCTTGCATGAGCTCCAAGATATGACCCCATAAAGATAATTGATTTCATGCTGAAGGGACCTTGAGGGACACTTCAGCTAGGAGTCCTCAATAGGGATCGAATGACTATGTGTACCGAACAAGGTTTCTAATAGTGTTTACTCGACCATTCAGAGTTGTTAGAATAGACGGTTTGATGCTATGACTAATGGTTGGAAAGATACACAACATTGGCCATTTGAACTAAGGAACACTTTGAGTTTTGACATCGGCCGAGAATGTGTTGCCAAATTTAAAAGAAATTGAATCTATGAAAACTGAGATAGGCTATTGTAGGCCCCAGCAACATGGTCCTATAGAACCTAACAGATTGATGCTACCTCACATGAGCACTGAGATATGACCCTGTAAAGATCACCAATTTCATGTTGAAGGGACCTTGAGGGACACTTCAACATAGAGTCATTAGCGGGGATCGAATGACTCTGTGTGGTGAACGAGGTGGCCACTAGCATTTACCTGGCCATTCAAAGTTGTTGGAATAGACAATTCGATGCTACAAGCGATGGTTGGAAAGATACACAACATTTGTCATTTGAACTAAGGAACACTTTGAGTTTTGACATCTACTAAGAATGTGTTGCCAAATTTAAACAAAATTGAATCTCTAAAAATTGAGACATGTTATTGTAGGTCCCGGCAACACGGTCCTGTAGCACCTAATGGGTTGATGCTACCTCGCACAAGCTCCAAGATATGACCCCCTAAAGATCTTTGATTTCATGTTGAAGGGACCTTGAGGGACACTTGGGCCCAGAGTCATCGATGGGGATCAAATGATTATGTGTGTTGAACGAGGTTTCCATAAGCGTTTACTCATCCATTCAGAGCTATTGGAGTAGACGGTTCGATGCTATGACTGATGGTTGGAAAGATACGCGATGTTGGCCATTTGAACTGAGGAACAATTTGAAACATCGATCGAGAATGTGTTGCCAAATTTAAATGAACTTGAATCTCTAAAAACTGAGATAGGCTATTATAGGCCCCAACAACATAGTCTCGTAGCACCTAATGAATTGATGCTACCTCGCACGAGCTCTGAGATATGACCCCATAAAGATCGCCGATTTCATGGTGAAGGGACCTTGAGGGACACTTCAACCCAGAGTCATTGGCAGGGATCAAATGACTGTGTGTGGAAAATGAGGTTTCTCCTTGCATTTACCTAGCCATTTGGAGCTATTGGAACAAATGGTTTGATGCTATGACTGACAGTTGGAAAGTTACGCAACATTGGCCGTTTGAATTGAGGAAATTGTGAGTTCTGACATCGACCAAGAATGTGTTGCCAAATTTAAACGAACTTGAATATCTAAAAATTGAGACAACCTATTGTAGGCCTTAGCAACATGGTCCTGTAACACCTAATGGATTGGTGCTACCTCACATGAGCGCCGAGATATGACCCTGTAAACATTTCTGATTTCATGTTGAAGGGACCTTGAGGGACACTTCAGCTCAAAGTCGTCGACAGGGTTCAAATGACTATGTGTGGTGAATTAGGTTTCCACTAATGTTTACCCATCCATTCGGAGCTATTGGAACAAATGGTTTGATGCTATAACCAACGGTTGGAAAGATATGTAAAATTGGTCGTTTGAACTGAGGAACACTTTGAGTTTTGACATCGACCAAGAATGTGTTGTGAAATTTAAATGAAATTGAATCTCTAAAAAATAAGATAGACTATTGTAGGCCCCAACAACATGGTCCTATAGCACCTGATGGCTTGATGCTACCTCGCACGAGCTCTGAGATATGACCCCTTGGTTTAGTGAAGTTAAATGTTTCTTAATGAGCCCACTAAGAATCAAGTCTTATTGAATACAGTCCTCTAACATAAAAAAATAAAATAATGAATTGGAATTCATGTCCTAAATAAATTTAACATATGACTTAATGAATGAAGACTCCATCAAATAAATAAATAACACAAATACTAATTAATTAAATAATTTCAAATCTATCACTATTTATAATACATATCAACTAAAATCATCGATCCAACTTGCTCATAAATACACCTAGCCATTTCAAATCTCAAAGAATTATTGATTTGATATCTCACAAACAAAACTATCTACCTAAAAATTCTCTTGCATTAAATGCCATCCCTCCCAACGCAACAACATAGGACCAAAATCCATAAAAGGTACACAACATTCAATTCCACACAAGCCCATAATCTCTTCAAAAGATATTTAGAGCTGGTGAAAAATCCTTGTATGTATGCTCTTAATTACCCACAAACAATGCTTTAAATCAAGCCTTGTATACAATCCAATCCCATACATGTGCATTTGAGAATTCTAAGAAACTTAACTTGCAAAAAATTCAAGTCAGTTGTTCATACAAGCATAAAATCTATGGCTCCATTAAAAGATTCTAGGGATTCCACAACTGTTAAAGTAGATGGTATGAAAGGAGAGAATGAAGTAAAGGCTTCTCCAAAGTCAAGAAAAGAAAAGAAAGTGATGTTTAAGCCCACAAAGGATTCTGCACTCAAAGCCATGAAATCTGAGAATAAGAAGAAGAAGAGGAAGAGAAGTATAGAAAGTTACAAGAGGTTTATATACAAGGTGGTAACTTTGAAAAGGGTATTTGAAAGTGTAAAAATATTGCTAGGTTGTTTGGGGATATTGTGAATGAATTTTTGATTTCAAGGTTTGAAGGGCTACTAGACAAGCCTAGAAAGGCTATAGTAGAAGAATGGTGAAGATTGAGTGGATAGGAGTGAATGGGAAGTTGTAACATGGAAAATGTACCATGCTAAGATGATCTAAGGTGTTAGGATCAAGGTGTCAAGTCTGGTTTGAGTTTTGATGTGGTGGAGGCACTAGGTACACTAGGTGGCCTAGGAGGGTACACTATCTAGATAAACCAAAATGTAAACCTTCCATTTTAGAGAGGGAGAAGTTGGAAAGGAAATGAGATAGTGCATCCTTGAGTTGAGTTGGTTCCTTAAGGCTCTTCCATGTCCTTCCAAGTATTATGTGACTACAAGTCATTGGCATAATATCATAAATTTTTCTTTATTAATAATGAGAAATATTTTTACAACTCAGCTCAATAGGAGCACCAGAGGAAAGAGATGAGCAGAGAAAACCTCTGGTATTAGCCCAAAAAATAGAAGAGAAAGGTTTTCATTAAACCTTACAAACTTCCCATTATACATACGGGGTAATGCATGAGAAATTTACAGTGCTATATAAATTTGACATTACAATATTTTGTATCTCCATTTAGTACAATGAACCAATTGGATCTGCTCGAGTATTTCCTCGTGGTCTGAATCACAAACCTTCCAAATATTTTTATTATGTAGTCTTTCCCCATGTCTGATCAAGTGGACATTTGATGCAATGATGAGGTTTGAATAATAAATAATCTTTCTGTGTGTCTCCCAATCCTTGAACAACCACAACCTAGGGTTCTTTATAGCATACCATCTAAGCCATGTACCAGTTACAACCACTACTCCTATAGGGTATTCTAATTATTCACCATGAATAATCGAGTGATCCAATTTATTTTTTGCCTCAACATAATGACACAAATAATAATATGTCCCTTCTTCATTGTCTTCAAGTGCAATAACAACAAAAACATGGCCTATAATGATATAAACATAATGAGGACATTAGTTTACTGAATATTTATGATAAAGTACTAAATTTGAGATTATTTTTATGTGGAAAACTTTACCTGGTTGTACTAGATCAGATAAGCAATCAAAGTCAATGGATGATTCCATTTCTGTCAGTTATAGTGATTCATGGGGATGATAGGAAGCAGGTGGACTCAAAATACATTTATACCATTCATCAACCCATTCCTTTGACTCACACCCATCCCAATCTTCATCTACACATGATGAACAAAAGCACGCCATATGTCATGTGTAGATACTCCATTAACCCGCATTACAACTTCTAAAAGAGTGTAGCTCACTCGATCTTGTCAATGTACAACAATCCTCATATGGTGTAATGTTAGTTCCATCCATCAACCAAAAAAATCTATGAACTGTAGACTCACCTTCTTTACATGGACCCATTGTAGCATTATACCACTGGACAATACATCTCGCATCTGACAATATTTTTTTTCTTTTTGTGCTTTAATTCTTCATGTGCTAAGGCTCTTTTAATACATGCACCTGAACCATCATGCTCTCCCTTTCCATGACCGACCTCTGTGAAATTCCACATATATTGAATTACAACAATCTTATGCATCATGCACAACCAATAAAACATTCAAGAATTCTTGAATTGTGATGCACAATTATCTAACCATATGGTATGTCAATGATATTTTATGCCCATGTTTTCCAAATGACCATAAAATAGTTGAAAGTAACCGTGTACAAAATCTATAGAACATGAGTGATCATCGCTGATATAAAAATGACACTCCCTCAATATCTTCATGTTCTCCTTTTTACTGTCTGGTGCATGCATGAATGCTATATGAACAAATATAGTAACCTATTGATAGCTGTAATACTTTGCTTGCACCTCATTTCTTGGTTGTAGTGTGTAGTTCTCTACAAATTCCACAACTGAAAAAATGTTATCAAGTGGGAATGTGTCCTTGCACAACTTGAATTGCATATCCAACCATCACACTCTATGTGTATGCCTTGCATACTCATAAATAATTTTTTTACAAAAAATGTCTAGGAACTGATACACTGGATTTTTTTCAATTACTAAATCACATCTTTTAGCCTCTTTTCCATCTTTTAGATTGTATGTCATGGTCTTATATTTTCTGAATTCCACTATTTCATTACCAATTGCACGCGTACTCTCCATATGTTGACAAATTGGCAAATGTCGCAAACCTCTACAATCTATGCATCTACCATTCAAGCATGAGAGCTTGTAAAATTGTTGACCATCCACTCTTTCACATAATGGTAGATATTAATTCCCTTGAAGATCTAGGTGAGATATTTATGTTACAATCCTGCAAAACATTGTTAGAGTGCAAATCTACACATATATTCCTATAAACTTCAAAATGGTTAGAAAATTCAATATGTACCCTACAACAACAAGTTGTGCATGTGTGATTTATCTTCACATAAAAAGGTTTACACATTTCAAAATATCTCTGACTAATTTTAATTTGAGGATACGTATGCATAAATTTTTCAAAGAATTGTGTCTAAGTTGAATCCACAAAATGTTTTGCATGTGGAACACGAATTCGACTACCAATCCTTATTCTTACAACATCTCTTTGATTAAGAGATACATGTGTATTATTCTTTCAAAATCTTCAATCAAGGATTTCAAAGCTTCAATAATTGCTTTATCTTTTTGTGGTAGTCTAGCAGAAAATGCCCATAACTCATTGCTATTTGGATCTTCCACTCTTTGACGCCTTCCCAAGGCTCTCATTAGAGAGTTTCTACTTATTTTTAATGTTTTTCTTGTCTTTCTAATGAGTTGATATTTCTTCATTTGAGTGCTTACTATCATTGATGTAAGTACACGTCATGTGACATTACTATCTTTTGTACGTGATGTAGAACCCACACTCTCATATGCAGTCATTAGATTCTTTACAATAGATTTTTCACTTGACTCATCCATCGTTCTTAGCCCAAGAATCTTAATGATGGGCCTAAATTTTAGATTTCTCATCATTTCAACAAATAGTTGACATCTTCCTATCATGTTTAAATTCTCAAAAAATGATCTCCAAATATGATTAGAATTTATTTGACAAGTACGCCTGGGAATATTGTTAGGCATTGCTTGCAAAATGTTAGTATCAATATCAATCAAATATTTTGGCTTTCTATAAATAATTCTAGGAGCATCAAAAATATTATGTGTGAATTGTATACCATCTTCAATTCCTTCAACATGAGATGATGTTGTGCCTACACCTTGGGATGTAGACAATGGTGTGCCTTCAACATGATACAAGGGGGTACGTACAACTTGGGATGTAGACAATGGTGTGCCTTCAACATGATACAAGGGTGTGCCCATGCCTTTGCAAGTAGACAATGGTGTGACTTCAACATGATACATTGGTGTGCCTCCAACATTGGATGATGATGTCTCTTCAACTTGGGAACTCATAGATGATGTTCCCCCATATTCATAATTCAATTATCTTGTTGCATGCAAGTTTCTCATTCATTGTCTTTTTGTTTCCAATTCCAATTCTCTCTTACTTTGTATTGATGTTTCATGTTCCTCATCCAAATAAAAATCTTCTTCTATGGTATCCAATTTTTTTTTTCATGAAGTTGTCTCATTCTTTCCCTTTTCTTCTCTTTGTCTCTTTCATGCTCTTTCGGCATTAAATTCTTTGCTCATTTCCTTGGCATGATGATGATTTCTACATATAAATTTATTACAATTTTAAAAATATAATATAAATGTAAAACAATAAGTCAAATTATAATATAAACCTCTTGTAATATGATAAATTATAATATAAATTTATTACAATTATATCAAATTATGTATTGACCAAGTCTATATCATACCAATTATAAACCAAAACACACTTTATTCACATTTGACATGTAAAAAAATAAAAAACTTACCTCAATCGATAAATTTCGGTGATAATGATTGACTTTCATAATTTGATGTTGATTTTTAAACAAAAAGATGGTGCAATGCTTCTTTGTCACTATCAACACCGTGAAAAGTGAATATTTGTCAGATAACATGCAGAACTCAGACAACATATAGAAAATGTGGGCCTCTTTCACGAGATCCTTGGCAAAGAAGACCATTTATTTTAGTCTTCCATAGCACGAGTGCACTATAGCACATGCACCTTATGCAGAACTAAAAAGTGTTATGCATGCTCTTGAATATCATGAGCATGCTATACGACGTGCCCCCTAAGCAAAAAAAGAAAATGGGAGAGAGAGAGAGAGAGAGAGAGAGAGAGAGTAGGAGAGAAGGGTAAGGAGAGATAGAGAAGGGGAAGGTCAGAGAGAGAGAGAGAAGGGGAGAGGGAAAGGGAGAGAGAATGGAGAGAGTAGGAGAGAAAGGGAAGGAGAGAGAGAGAGAGAGAGAGAGAGAGAGAGAGAGAGAGAGAGAGAGAGAGAGAGAGAGAGAGAGAGAGAGAGAGAGAGAGAGAGAGAGAGAAGGGTAAGGAGAGATAGAGAAGGGGAAGGAGAGAGAGAGAGAGAGAGAGAGAGAGAGGGGGGGGAGGGTGATGAGAGAGAGGAGAGAAGGGAGAGAGAGAGAGGGGGGAGAGGGTGATGAGAGAGAGATGAGAGAAGGGGAGAGAGAGAGAGAGAGAGAGAGAGAGAGAGAGAGAGAGAGAGAGAGAGAGAGAGAGAGAGAGAGAGAGAGAGAGAGAGAGAGAGAGCAGGGGGTGAAAGAAGGTAATAAGGGAAAATATAGAGGCTACAAAGGTGAGAGAGAGGGGGTGAAAGAGGGTAATAAGGGAAAATATAGAGTGTACGAAGGTGGAGAGAGAGAGAGAGAGAGAGAGAGAGAGAGAGAGAGAGAGAGGGTAGGAAGGTGGGAGAGAGCATATGTGTGTGTGAGAGAGAGAGAGAGGGGGTGAAAGAGGGTAATAAGGGAAAATATAGAGGGTAGGAAGGTGGAGAGAGAGAGAGAGGGGGGAGAATATAGAGGGTAGGAAGGTGGGAGAGAGAAGATGTGTGTGTGTGAGAGAGAGAGAGGGGGTGAAAGAAGGTAAGAAGGGAAAATATAGAGGATAGGAAGGTGTAGAGAGAGAGAGTATGGGGGAGAGAGAGAGAGAGAGAGAGAGAGAGAGAGAGGGTGAAGTAGGTAAGAAGGGAAAATATAGAGGATAGGAAGGTGTAGAGAGAGTATGGGGGAGAGAGAGAGAGAGATCTCCCTCTATCTCTCTCTCTTCTTATCACTTTGATTATTTCTTATCACTATTTAAATCTATGACTTAAATAGGGCGCACGTCCTATAGGGTGAGCACACTATTGAAATCTATGACTTTCATAGGGTGCACACCCTATGGAAGTCATATATTTCAGTAGTGCACATGCCCTATAAGGCAGACATGCTTTGTAAGGAATTGGAATTTACCAATCCTAGGGCTTGGATTTTCCTTGGAGATCCAACCCAAAGGCTTGGACGATTCAAATAGGCCCGAGACATGTTTTCTAGCAGACATACAAAAAATAACATCTTTTTTTGTGTGCTTCTCATCAAGTTTACTCGTGGCACAAGAACATAAAAATTAGACGATGTGATATTGTAGATCTCTCTATTAGCTATCTAAGCATATAATTTATTTTGAATTCTGATTATGTTAAGTTTTTCAACTCTAATTTCTATTGTGTGTATGTCCATTTTTTGTAAAAAACCAACATATAGTATTTTAGGCATAGATTTTGGCTCGTTCATCAAATTTTACAACAAGTTACATTTTTAGAAACTAGACTCCATTCTAAACACTTTTTTAAAAAAAATATTTGATTTTAGATTAGTTTTAAATGATTTCTAGGGGGAGCACACAAAATTTTCATGTTTTCAGGATGTGTGCTGTTTGTAAATTCATCAAAAATTATACATTCATCAAAAAATTACCAAAAAATATTGGGATAAACTACATGGTGTTAGCTAACTTCTCACTGAAGTGATTAAAAAAATTCAAATTTTTTTTTAACATTATAGGGGGAGCACACTAGATGCTATGTTATATTTTTTCACAAAAAACAAGACCCCTTTTTGTGCTCCCCCTTTTTGAGGGCCTTAATTTGCACCATTTTCAAAATAAGTTAGTAGTTTAGGAACTAGATTCAGAGTATTACAACTCTTGTTTTTTTCGCATCTTAAAATTTTGAGTCTAACTTGTTGGCAAAATGGCTAGCACTCCCCTCGGGATTAGCAACATGGTTTAACAGCCTCATGTGTCTTCTATAATTCTAGTGGTTGTATCGGGCATTAATAGGTTGATCTTTTGGTGCAATGGCAACCAGTACTTGTAAAAAGTGGTGTAAGAGCTTGGTCACAGGTTTGAATCCCCTCAGGTAATGCTGAGGGGGAGATTGTTGGCAAAATGGCCAGCGCTCCCCTCAGGATTTGCGACATAGTTTAATAGCCTCCTATGTCTTCTATAAGGCTAGTGGTTGTATTGGGCATTAATAGGTTGATCTCTTGGTGCAATGACAAAAATTTCTTGTAACATAACTATCTTCAATTTCATGTTGAAGTTTAGAGTTTGCTGATTTCAGGAAAAAAGTGGCATCTTATACCCCCTTTTTGGTCCCTCATCTTTGTGCACTCACTCATATCTTGTCACTCATCATTTATCAATTGTTTTATCTAGTCCTCAAGTAAAATTCCATCTAGATGGAAAGATGATGGAAGACCTACTTGTATGAACATGTTCATTTGGCCTTTCATTTATGAGATAGAGTACTCAAGAATCCTGAGGCATTCTCTAGCATGTAGAGTGGCTCCACTACACTTGATGAATTAGCCAGCCCTTTTGGTTGTTAAACTTTGATTAGTCATCCTTTAACCCATTAAATTTTCTCATCCATCAATTAATTTTTTAATAAGTTTATGGGCTTTGGGTACCATGGCAGTACTCTTCTGCAAGGTTACGTCTATTATAGAATTGACTTCTATGTTTTACTTTAGCAAATCAACAATGAACTTGAAAGTTTGTGCCAAGGTCATCATGGAGGTTTCTATTTTATCCCAAAGGGATATGAAGTTTTTGAATCATTGGGATGTAGTTTAATTGTTGAGTGAAAATAGTGACAAAATTCTACAAATACTGAATGTGCAAATATATCTTCTTGGTTGTCTCATGTACCTTTCTCACTTCTGCTAGAGAACCTAACACTTGTCAAAATTTAATTAATTCTATTCTCTAGTCTATAAGGAAGATTATACCATTTTCCAATTACATTTCTCAAGCTTAATTTTTGATCCATCTCCCTACATCTACCTTTGGAAATAAGCTTCTTTATCTTTTAATTCATAGATACAAGCTCTTTATCTATTATATCCAATTCCCGTGTTTTATCCCAAAGCTTCTTTTCAAGTACCTCTTTCTATCTTCCTTCTTCTCTTAACTAGGTTTGAACCTATTAGCTATTGGTTGGAATTATTTCTATTAAGGATATTTTTGGCTATTGACATTCATGTTTTGTCATTGATGTCAACATATGTTTTGGGATTATATTCATATGTTTCAGTTCTTTATTGGTTGTATCAGACAGACCATGTCTCGAGAAGTTGGATAGAGGTGTATAGAATATGAATGTATGCCGGCACAAATTTTTTGTGTTTAGTATGTGTGGACCTTATGTCTCAAGTCACATGGCATCATGTTGTGATTTGAGAGAGTTACATTTGTTTTGGTGAAGACGGGTTGTAGGACAGAGACAAGTATTATGCCAGAGCTAGTTGTTGTATTTTGAGTACAAGTTGGTCATGAGCTAGAATTGTGGTATGAAAGCTTAAGGCATGCAATAAGACTCAGAATGGAATAATTTGTGTGATTTATGGATCAATTGGCTCATGTCATTGTCAGAGGTAATGTGTGGCATTCACATTATTTCATTTTGGAGTCAATTGGATTGTGTAGCATGTGTAAGGCTTAATGAGCATTAATTATGGATCTTGGCACATATTTTAAGGTTTCCAATTGATGTATACTTGTATTAGATACTGTGTGTACCTTAGCATTGGTAAATGTAATTGTATGTGCATTGGGGAAGCTCTACCATGATGACCTAATTGATTATTTGTAACTTGTATAAAGAGAGGAAATGTAATGTGAGGAATAGTATAGTGGCTTATAGATTGTGGAAGCAAATTTTCTACTGGTTATCTGAGCAGAGAAGAAGAGGTATGAGTGGAATATATGGGTGCTCCTTGTGTACTTCAATGGAACTGTAAAGGTAAGTAGGTTGTCATTCAATCAATTCATTGGACATCAAATCATTAATTCTATATTAGGATAGTGTATCCTAAAGGTGGGTTTAACCTTCACTTCAGAGTTGTGCACTCAACAAGTGTGCATTTTGTTCTTACCAACTCCCAACAGGGTTGAAGGACCTTTTAGCAGGGATTTTGTCCTTTAACAGGTACTTTTCTATTAACAAGGATAGATGTGCTAGATGCTTTGTAATCAACTCCTAATAGAGACATTTATATGCTAGTACATGATATAGTGGGTATCATCCCCACCGGGGTTTTTCCCTTAATAGGGTTTTCCTCGAGAAAAAAATTATGTGTTGTAGTGTTGGCATTTGCATTTCTCATCTTGATTAGTATTTTTCTATGTTTAATTGGTAATCAAATAGAAAAGTATAAAGTTTATGATAATTACACACAACTGATTCACCACCCCCCCTCTCAATTGTGTTGTGTGGATTGTTATTCCTAACAATTGGTATCAAAGATTTTGGTCCTCCTGGAGAAAGCTTAACCATTTGAGGAGATCCAAAATGGTGAGTTATAGGAAGGACAGTCCAAAGTTTGATGGTGAAAATTTTGACAGTTGGAAGAACAAGATGAGGACTCATTTGATCTATTTGGGAATTGAATATTGGATTATTATAAAGAACCATACTTGCATCAGGACAGAGGATGAGATGGAATCAAGTACTAACACTTTAAAAAAGGAGTTCACTTGCAATATGGTCACAAGAGAAACATTCATCAGCGCACTTTTAGAGGTAGTTTAAAAAGGTCAAGGAGCTTGATTCAACACATGAGATCTATAAAAAAATGGAAGCATTATATGAAGGATACAAATACACCAAACATGCCAAGTTGCAAAGTTGGAAAGAAAAGTTAGAGAACATTAAGATGCAAGAAGATGATACTATCAGATCATATATTCAAAGGGTAATAGAGGTTGTTACTGGCATCAAAAATTTAGGAGGAATAATTACAGAAGATGAAATCATTGCAAAGATTATGAGATCCTTGACACCATCATATGACACCAGGTCATGGAAATTCAAGAGATTATACCAATCACTAAGGGGTTTACAAGGGAGATTTTGATTGGTAAGTTATCTACATTTGAAACTTCAAGATTACAAGAATCTTTACCTCAAATAGAATCTGTATTTAAATCTATTGTTCATAAGGATACGATGATAAAGAATCTATTTCTATGGTCGCCAAAAGAGAGAATAGAGGTAAAGGAAAGTATGAAGGGAGTTACCTTTGAAATTTTTTTCATGTAATAAGATAGGTCATTTTTCTTCCAGATTCCTACCAGAGTTTCTAAGAATTATCCCAAACTTTACAAATCCAAATATCCAAAAGAATTTTATTATGCTAGTGATGGAGCTTTTGATAATGAATCAGTAAAAAGTGATGATGAGATTAAGTTTATTGTTATAAAAGATAAGATTCCTATTAATGAAGAAAAATCTTTGGTATCTCATGTAGAAAATTAATTAGAATGGAACATAGACACTGGTTGTTCACATCATATGACAGGTGATAAAGAAAAATTTGTACACCTTGATAAGTATGATGGAGGTGTAGTGATATTTGGAGATAATACTCCTTGCTTGATCATGGGGAGAGGATATATAACTCTTGATGGTAAAACTAACACTGATGATGTATTGTTTGTTGATGGACTAAAACATAATCTTTTGAGTGTTGGATAACTTGTTGACAAGGGATATGATCTGCAATTCAAGGATGCAAAATGCACTATCAAAGATCAATTAGGGAACTTGAACACATTAGGTAAAAAGACAAGAGATAATGTGTTTCAGTTGAACTCAATAGAAGAAAGTTGTTTTGTTGTGAAGATGGATGGAAGTTGGTTGTGGCATAAGAAGTTTTGTCATATAAATTTTGATAATATTGTGAAGATTAGTAACACTAATGCAGTCAGAGATTTTCCTAAAATTGTAAAACCTACTAACATGATGTGAAAAGAGTGTGTTATGGGAAACAAAAAAGGACTACTTTTCAAGGCAAGACTTGTTCTATAAAAGGGAGATTGGACCTCATTCATACAAATCTATGTGGTCCTACAAAGATAAGGTCATACTATGGTGAAAGGTACTTTATGATTTTTGTTGATGATTACTCAAGAATGATGTGGGTCACCTTTTTTAAATAAAAATATGAAGCTTTTGACAAATTTAAGATCTACAAGGAAAAATTTGAGAATGAATCAGATTTGAATATAAAATGTCTAAGATCTGATAGAGGTGGAGAGTTTACATCAAATAAATTTAATGCATATTGTGAAGATCATGGGATCTAAATATAGACTTCTGCACCAAACAAGGACTCCACATAAGAATGGGATACTAGAAAGAAGAAATAGAACTATTCTTGACACTGTAAGAACAATGATGCTTGAAGGTAAGTTGTCACCGATGCATTAGAGAGAAGTAGTCACTACTATAGTCTACACATTGAACCAAGTTCAAATCAAACATGGAAGTAGTAAGAATTAATATGAGCTATGGTTTGGTCATGTTCCTAGAGTAAAATACTTCAAAATATTTGGTATTAAATGCTATATAAAAGGGGATGATGCCCTAGGAAAATTTGATTCTAGAAGTGATGAAGGAGCTTTTCTTGGTTATTCCACAAAAAGTAAGGCATACGGATATTACAATCACATATTGAAGAAGATAGTTGAGAGTGCTAATGTTAAGATTGATGAGAAATCTCAAGTTTAGGAAAGATGGTATGATTGTGAGCTAGATAATGAAGGAGGTAAGACATTTACAAATCGAAATCAAACTTGGGAATAGGAAGGAGAAAAATTCTTTGAGATTGACAATGGGATATAGGTATGCATTGATGATCCAAAAGAAACTTCTAAAACACCAAGGTATTTATCACTAAATCATTCTGATAAGGAAATAATTGGAGGTGTAAATAGAAGTCTGTTAACTAGATCAAAAGTCAGAAATGAATTATGTTTGATTTCAAAAGTAGAACCTAAGACTATTGATGAAGATCACATAGACGAATCATGGGTTAAAGAAATGCAGGAGGAATTAGATCAGATTGTGAAGAATGAAACTTGGGAATTGGTTCCAAGACAAAAAATAAGAATTTTATATGAAATAAATGGGTTTTTAGAAATAATTTGATTGAATAAGGTGAATTAGTAAGGAACAAAGAAATATTTGTTTGTAAAGGATACTCAAAACAAGAAGGTATTGACTTTGATAATATTTTTCCTCCTATGGCTAGATTGGAGCCTATTATATTATTTCTTCCTTATGAAGATCGTAAGGACTTCAAGGTTTATCAGATGGATGTCAAATATACATTCTTAAATGGTGATCTTGAAGAGGAAGTTTACATAGAAAAACCTAATGGTTTCTCGTATTCAAATTAGGAAGACATGGTATGCAAGTTAAAGAAGGTACTGCATGGCTTAAATCAAGCACCTAGGGCATGATATGATAGACTAGACATGTACTTACTACATATTAGTTTTAAAAAAGGTAATGTTGATAGTAATTTGTATTTAAGGATCAGTTTTGATGGTATCTTAATCATTGAGGTGTTTGTTGATAACATTGTATTTGGTGGAAATGAGGAAATGAGTAACAAGTTTGCTAATGATATGAAAAATGAATTTGAAATGTCAATGATTGGTGAAATGAAATTCTTTCTTGGTTGATAAATAACTCAGAGAAAGGATGGTATTTTTATATCTTGGACCAAATATCTTAAGGAACTATTAAAAAAAATTGGAATGGAAGATTGCAAGCTGATAGGAACACCTATGGTTATAAGTTGCAATTTAACTGCTACTGATGATTCGCCAGACACTTTTTAGATAAGGTACATGTCCATAATTTGAGGATTAAAATATATGACTCATACAAGGCCA
This sequence comes from Chamaecyparis obtusa, assembly GCA_027943335.1. Taxonomy (NCBI): domain Eukaryota; kingdom Viridiplantae; phylum Streptophyta; class Pinopsida; order Cupressales; family Cupressaceae; genus Chamaecyparis; species Chamaecyparis obtusa. The sequence goes on from BSBK01007362.1 coordinate 1,488,111, forward strand.
TATATATCAAGAAAAAATGGAATTGTTGCCAGATTTAAAATAAAACCTAAAGAATCACATCTTGTGGTTGTAAAAAGAATCATTATATATCTAAAATGAACATTGAACTTTGGATTATGGTATGATAGATTTGATGATTTTACATTGCATGCTTTTAATAGTGCTGATTGGGAAGAAAGTGTGGATGATAGAAAAGAAACAAGTGAAGGAGCATTTTTTCTTTGAAAAAGACTAGTTTCTTGGTTGAGCAAGAAAAAGGATTGTATATCTCAATCCACAACTAAATCATAGTATGTTGCTTTTTCTATCAATTGCACTTAGATTGTTTGGATGAAATAGATGTTGAAGGATATTGGGGTTAGTATTGAGGAACCTATTTTTATTCATGGCGACAATACAAGTACATTTAATATGTCAAAAAATCTAGTTTTATACTCAAAGACAAAGCACATATTAATTAAGTATCAATTTTTGAGGGATAAATTTTTTCGCAAAAAAAGTTAGATTAGAATATATAAGCACAAAGGAGAAGATTGCAGATATTTTTCCAAAGCCTTTTGCAAAAGAGACCTTTGAGTACATCTCAGGGGTATGCTTGGGTTGATGACCCCACCTTGTGATAACTAAAAGATGCAGGATTGCATTAGTCCATTGGTTATCAGAGCATTATTCATCATCTGGACTGGATTCTTGGTGCTACTCCACATGGGGAGTAGTTGTAGTGATTAGAGGTATGTTTCAGGGCTTTATCGACCAGTCGAATAAAGATTTGGTTAGAAGAGCATGGTTTGGTATAGATTTAAAAAATCTACATCAGTGTGGATAGAGAGTAATTATTAAAGAAAAAGGAGAGTTTTCTTATCAAAGTCTAGGTATTTTTGGCACCCTTTTCCATTGATGTCAAAGGGGGAGAGAGTCATGTGAAAAACCCTCTACTCTCTTAAGGGGAGCACTACAAAGGATATTGAAGAAAAAAATTATAGCTATTTTGGATTAATGTTTTTTTACTCATATGTTTCCATCAATGCCAAAGGGGGTGATTGTTATCAATTGGTTGGAATTTTGTCTATTAAGGGGATTATTGGATGTTGACATTTGTGTTTTTTCATTGATGTAAACATATGTTTCAATTCTTTATTGGTTGTATTAGATAGACTGTGTCTATGATTGCTATAGACAATTGGACAAAGGTGTACGAACAATGTACGAAATATTAGTATATGCGGAAACATATTTGTTGTGTCTAGTATGTGTGGACCTTATATCTAAGGTTGCATGGTATTATGTTGTAATTTAAGAGAGTCATAGTTATTTTGGTGAAGAGTGGTTGCAAGACAGAGACAGGGATTATGCCAGAGCTAGGTGTTGTATTTTGAGTACATGTTGGTTGTGAGATAGAATTGTGATATGTGGGCTTAAGGTGTGCTATAAGACTTAGAATGAAATACTTTGTGTGATTTATGTCATTATTTTCTACCTCTATCTTTAGTTGTGCCCCTATATTGAAAAAGGTTGACTTGGGGATACTGATTGCCTACTCTTTTCATCAAAGAGGGAGCTCGACATTGAAGTAGTAAGTCCACCATCTTCTCTTAATTTCATTTTTGATCTCTTGCAAACCTATCTTGCTTCATGAAACTGATTTGGTTGTTAATTATTGTTGGGGTTTTGATCTATTTCTCAACAAAAGTCACACTAGGGGGTAGAGTAAAATACACATAAATGACTGATGTTTCATCTTGTGACCCTTGCAAAGAGGATTTAAAAAAACTAGTGTAGTAGGAGAAAAGGGTAGGATTATTTGTGTTCCTATATTGTAAAAGGTGGAATTGGGGATACTAAGACAATGGATAGGCCTATGGAAGCTAGCAACATTGTGGATCCTTGGAGTAGACATTTTCATAGTGAAAGTCATTATATTCAATTTCACATCCATAAGGGATCCTATTTGGGATATCATATTAGTGTCTGAAGATGGGGCCTAAATAGGTAAGGAAGATGTAATTGGAATTGATGAAATATCATAGGAAGGACTAGGACATTCAAAATATTGAGAAGAGAGATGAGGGAGAGAAAATTTACCTATTGAGTTGCAGGTAGAGTCATCAGTACTTGGGTGTGAATGAAAATATTTTCTTATTTTATTTTTTACTCTATCTCCTTGAGTTGACGTGCTCTTCTTTATCTCTTCTGAGGATGAAACCTTGATGATATATTTCTTCTAGTTGTTGAGGAGAATATTAGAATATTTCCTTGTGGATTTTTCCTCTTTCACTCTTTGGTCCAAGGGTTTTTAATAGCTTGATACATTTCCATGGCCAGTTGGGATACAAGACCTCCTCCATGTCTCTCTTCTAGTGCATATCTTTAGGTTTTGTTATTAGCACTAGTGTAGGACCTTATCCTTCAAATAAATGTGCATGAGAATTTTCCCATGAATCTTAAAAATCTTGGTCAATATCCTTGGTATAATAATTTTCATATGGTTACATAATTTATTTCTTGTAAATCCAAAAGGAAACTATTTTATCTTCAAGCCAATCCATTTTTTTGTAAATTTTCCTTCATCTTAGGTGGCATCTTCAATTGAGGGTTATAATATGTTAATAATTAATAAAGCCCTAACCATTTGGGCTTGGAGTTTACATGTGCTAAAGAAAAATACACAAAAAGGTCTAAGGATTGTCTAGCTAGACATTTTCTTGATTTCAGCATGGTCTTGGGACAAGAGTCATAGAAATAGCTATATTTTCCAACCAATTATTAGGGTCATATTCTAAAAAATCACAAATTAAGACAAGACTCGAATGGGCCAATTTGGAATTTAACACAATTTTGACTCTTCTCTTTTCTTAGGTTACCCCACCGTAGGGAATTGGAACCTTATAAATCATTTTCTTGTTTCTTCCTGCACCAAGGTTGGTGTCTACTATGGAAAATTTCCTAAAGACTTATATGACCAAAACTCTATTACTCAAATAAAAAGGGAGCATGAAGGGCACCAATGAAGCCATGTGCTCTCACCATGGTAAAGTTTTCTCCATAGAACTAATATACTTGAGGTTTATTCCTTTTCAACTAGGACATTTGGTTATCAGTCAATCTAGAAATAGAGACTTATTTGGAAAATGATCAGAGATCTAGGGCCACAAAATAATCAGAGAAATCACAGTAGTCACGTGTTCTAGTTAGTACTTGTGATCCATATAGTGACTAGTTAGTTGGACTATGGAGGGGGGGGTGAATCAGTAATCCCTGATCCCAAATACCTTAAAAACTTTTCTTTGATTAACTTAGTAGTAGGTCAGTGAAAAAATAGTTCACTATTTAATGAGAACAATAAATAAACTATAACAATCAATAAATTATTTACACAAATAATTCACATGTAACACCAATATTTAATGGGAAAACCCAGAATTGTCAACCCACTAAGAAAATACTCTTCTAAAGTACGTTCAGTTAAGAACTCATCTAGTTAAAGATTAGAATACACACTGTTAGGTGTGACTCGGTCAAGGGATTTACCTCAGATCTATTAGGATCTTCACCCTATTAGGAGTGAGCTTGTTAGAGGGCTTCAAACACTCTTTGGAATGTTTACCTTGTTAAAAGATTTTACAATAAGACTATTAGGTCTACTCTATTAAGAGATTTTCTCTATTACAAATGCTAGTAAGAAATAGTAAATAAATTGACCTATAGATTTGCAACTATCTTTGCATTATCAGATCCTTTTTATGCTCTCTAATCTTCTCTTCAATTCTTCATTATCCAATGGCATCAACACTTCATCATATTTTGTTGTCCCACTTAGAATCTCTTTATTCCTTCTTCATTGCTTCATTCAGTGATCCTTCTTTTCATCAATTTGCCAACAATTTTTCCATACAAGCTCATCCTTTATATAGATAATTTATTCCTCTTAATCTCCTTTATTATGTTTTCCCTTTATAAATCTCAATTTTTCAATTCATTATACATTAAATTTGGATTTCAGTAACACGTTTCATTTTCACCTCAGAACTTGCACTTTTCTTGAAACTTGTTCTATCTATTTTTTTCTTAGATCTTGTTGTAGATCTTCTCCTTGAATTTTTATAACCATAGATCTCTATAACTAACTTTCCATACAAGCTCATCCTTTATATAGATAATTTATTCCTCTTAATCTCCTTTATTATGTTTTCCCTTTATCAATCTCAGTTTTTCAATTCATTATACATTAAATTTGGATCTCGATAACACATTTCATTTTCACCTCGGAACTTGCACTTTTCTTGAAACTTGTTCTATCTATTTTTTTCTTAGATCTTGTTGTAGATCTTCTCCTTGAATTTTTATAAGCGTAGATCTCTATAACTAACTTTCCTTTTCATCATGATCATCCAACTCATCATAGTTAATTATTAAATGTCGATTCAATTTTTATTTACTAATTGTTTCCCGCTCAATGTCCTTCATCATAATTTCGGTTAACTTCACTCGGTGCCTTGAGTTCCTTTCCTTTTACCGAGTGACCTTCCTTTCACCTTTTACCTTACCGAGTGACTTTTCCTTCTCAGTAGCCTCAACTGTTCTACTTACCAAGTTATCAAAATTTCATAACCATATCTTATTGTGTTAACATAATCATATGTTAGGTAGAAAATAATCATATCAACATAATCTAATCATTGTTCAATCTATATCAGTTGCCCATTTATGTTCTTCAACTTCATAATATCTCATTTCTTCTTCTCCTTAACTCATTCAACTTATACCATTACTGAATGATATGGCAACATAATATAAACCAGAAATTAATTGCTTGACATCTAAGTAGTGTGTGTGTGAAAATTTTACCTGATCTGTAGACACAACACTTCAGTAAAACAGTAGAGGTTAGTTATAATCAAAATCATGCAAAATTGAAATCTACTCTAACCAAGCGATTTACTGCCTTCTAATAGGTGCGAGATTGATGTTCTCAAATTGTTATCGAGATCAGTAACCTAGACGACACCTAAATGAAGGATTTGAATGCAATTAAGCTATTTTTTTGGATTTTCTATGCAATAAGAATGATAAAAACTTGATATGAAATCTAATCTATATGAAATTGATTTGCTAAAATGATCTAACAATGATATGAAAAAGAATCTAAATGAATGTAAAAAAAACAAATTGATCTCACAATAGCCTTGATTCGCAATAAGCTTTGATTCTCCAAATTCCAATTCTCCAACGTGATTGTGCAAAAATATGAGATGTTTTGAGATGAGTTGAGGCTTTAATTTTATAGAAATCCAAGGCTTTGGAGGTGCATGAAAAAAAGCCATAAATCACTCAAATAACTCAGCTTGATTTTTGAGTTATTTTTAAATAAAGATAATTTAATTCACAAAAACATGCAAATCATGCAAAAATAGCTTTTTAACTCAAATTAGAGTTTAGATCAGCTTTTTGAACTCCAAAAGGATGTTGAGTTCTAAAAAGTCAACACTTTGCATTGATTTTCTAATTTGGAGTTTAACTGTTTCTTTTGAATGTGCATAATAATTATGAATTAATTAAATAAATAAAGTGATTTATGCTCAACTTAACTAATTTTTGAAAATAAATAATTCATTTATGGGTTAATCAATTATTTAATCAAACTTTTATTAAAAACTATATTATTAAATAATGACAACTTGCTTTAATTAATTAAATAAAAATTTAATCAATTATTCATAGGATATTGGATTTATTGTCAAAATTAAATAATACAATTAATAATAGATAGAATTAAATTTAATTACACAATTAAGTGGCAAGATATTAAATCTAATTAATTAAATATGAAAATATTCAATTAATCAAACTTAGGATAAATGTGATTTATCGCCAAATAATCATTAAATTAAAGATAATTAAGATAATTAGGAATATTGCTAGGAATATTCCCTGATGCAGAATTTAAGATAATCAATTATGATTCGATGATGTTTAGATGTGCCTTAGATTAGGACTTCGATGTTGATTTCGTTTGATTTGTAGATGTAGGAGGTTAATGAACTTATAGCCCATTTTTGGGGTATTACATTTTGCCCCTCTTTGAATTACTGTGCGAAGTGCAGTGGTTCAAAGACAGTCTGTGTTTGATAGAGATATGAAACTGATTTGAAATTGATAATTGATATAAGACAGAAGCTGATTGATATTGATTTGATATGAAGATAATAGGTCCTAAATGACCAAAGATAATGTTCACTGTAGCAACGATGAACCGAGGATTGCAAAAAAAAAGTGTCAAAATGCCTGATTCTAAACCTTATGATTGCAAAGAAGTGAGTGACCGGTTCTAGACTCGATTGTCTTAGCAGAACTAGCAAGTATCACATCTGAACCCTTTAGTTGCCGAAGAACCAAGGAAATAACATTGATGAACCGATGGTTGCAAAAAGGTGATACAAATTACAAGATTAGGAGGATACTAGATTAATATGGATCAATGAATCTGATATGCCCCAAGTGCTGATAGATTTGCCCTGAGCGATCAGGAATTTTGATGAATCAGCAACTAGACGTGGTTGTTGTCTTGATCACTGATGAAAGATAATAGATTCCAAATAAAATTAGATTTACAGACTTGAATGATGTGCAATACCATGCCCCCTTTGGGATTGAAATTGAAATCTGACAAGAAAAGTCAGTACTGATAGTTTAGAAGCATGTTAATTGATTTGAGAAGTGGTTAAACACGTCCAAGAATGTATTCTGCATCGTTTAGAGGTCCAGATGACCAAGTTTGACTAGGTGAAACTATGAGTTGACCATAGTTGACCAAGTTGAAATTTTGATAGTTTGATGTAAGATAATCAATTAAGTTGAATTATGGATTTTTGTGATGATTGAAGGTCGAATATGCAAGCAGTAGACCGTCCTGGGCCCAAAATTTTAAATCATGATTTTGACATAATAAACAATCTCAGATTTTGATTTTGATCCTGAAAAAGGATTCTACTTGCTGTTTCGTTGGAGGAACCTTCGTGTGAGATTCAACTCTTGTTAGATTTGAAGATGCGAGTGGAGAATTGTTTAAGCATTGAAGTTCGTTTAGCCATTGTGAGATCATGCAATATGCAAAATGCAAAGAGACATGCAAAATGAAATGCAACCTAAGACGTAGGACCTAGTCACTGATCATGTGTCGATTTGTTATCATCATTGAACTTTTAGGTAACCGGATAAATCAATACAATGCCCACTAGCTATGAAACCATGGACATATGAATATCGATTTGTAACACTCAAGAACCAATACAACACCCACTGGTCCAAAAAAACCATGGACATATGAATATTGGTTTTGTTTTCAGAATGTCAGATTAGATATAAGCACCAAGGCACAAGCGCCAGGATGACCTGAATATCACATCTATTTTGATATAGCAATTTGTATAAGCATCAAAACATGAACATCGTGATGACCTGAATATGCCTTGCATGACAAACACATCAAACAACCAAGAGATCATTCTAAATCCAATGTGAATTACCCGTAGTGACCCTTTATCATTCACATCCTTAGGTAAGATCGTGTTTCACATTAGGAGAAAGAACTCACTCAAAAAGACAATAGTTAGATCAATACTTCTTTGAATCATCCGGGTATCAATGGTCGAGGTACGCATGGCCATCCAATTCAAGATAGAGGCTCTTACAGTCGGACACCATTTCAATCCAGAATTTCTAAAGTTGTTAGATTTTCACATACAAGCAGAAGACAAAGAAAAGATTATGTCCCTAGTCATCACTCTCTAAATCCTGTAAAGGACATCATCAAAGGGCTCGAAGGGACACAATATGCAAAAATCTCAATGCGAATTAGTAAGCATACAAGGAGATAAAAGTATGTAAAAAAGCATAGATTGTTTGATGTTTGATGTTTGATGTTGATTGCATTGTTGTAGATGCAAAATCCTTTCGGGAGACAAGACTGACTCACTCACTCACATGAAGCTTCAAAATGACTCTGACTAGATATGATACGTCTAAGATACACCAGAGACCATAGGATATGACATTGATTGCCCCCAAGTTTGAACATTGATAGGGTACAAACACTTGAGCAGATTGGTGGACAAACTGACTTATTGAAAACTGGAAATGCAAAAACAAACTGGGAGATATGTACAAACTAAAGCAAGACTAAAAGCTGGGAAAGACCAAGATTGCACTGATAGATGGAGCATTTTAAAACAAGTGGTGCCCGTTTGCCAGGTTTTCACCATCTTGGCAGAGATTCTATTTTTGCTACCAAGGTGCCTGTTTCCAGGTTTCCACCAAGGCACTTTCTTTTTCTTTTCTTTTTTCATTTTTCAATTTTTTTGAATTTTTTATATTTTTCAATTTTTAAAGATTTTTTTCAGGACATTTTACCATAGACTGAATGCCTTAGGCGTAGAATTTCTTCAGATGGAGAACGTTGATTGGTTCTCAGAGTTGTTCTCCTTCAGTTGTTGAGAGTTGATAGGCACCAAAGCCAAAAGTAGTAGTGATTACAAAGGGACCCAGCCAATTGGGTTCAAACTTCCCCTTGCATTCTCGATGTGATTGATTTTTAGGATTCTCTCTCAAATCTAGATCGCCAACCTAAAATTCTCTATGTCTGACTTTCTTGTTGTAGCCTCTAGACATTCTCTTCTGATATACTCTAAGATGATCATATGTTGCTTGTCTGCGCTCATCTAGTAGTTCAAGTTCTTGCAACCTAGACACTCTGTAGTCATCATCAGTTACTAGACCATGCATTCTGATTCTTAGTGATGGGATTTCAACCTCAATAGGTAGTACTGCCTCAGACCCATAAACTAAAGTGAAAGGTGTAGCCCTTGTAGGCATTCTGATACTTTTTTTGTAGGCCCATAGAGCTGGATTAATCATGAGATGCCAGTCTCTGCCGGTTTTGTTTATTGTTCTGTGCAAGATCTTCAATAGATTTTTGTTGGAAGCCTCTACTTGGCCATTCCCTTGTGGATAGGAGATAGAAGACCAATGTTGGGTGATCTTGAATTTGGTACATAGATCATCTAGGTCTTTATTCCTGAATTGCCCACCATTATCTGTGATTATGGAATGAGGGATCCCATATCTGCATATGATATAGTTTAAGATGAACATTGATATCTGCTTTCCCGTTGCTTGTGTCAAAGGGACCGCTTCTACCCATTTTGTAAAATAATCTATGGTTGTGATTATATGGGTATGTCCATTAGAAGAATGAGGATGAATCATCCCGATAAGATCAAATGCCCATTGATGGAAAGGCCATTGTGTTGTAAAGGGGATTAGATCCCTCCCTGGAGCATGAATTAGGTTGCCATGTACTTGACACTTTTGACAATTCTTAGCAAATTTGATGGCCTCTTTCTCCAGTTCAGGCCAGTAGTACCCAGCCCTAATAAGTTTTTGAGCTAGTGTTAAACTGTTCAAGTGAGACCCACAAATACCATCATGGACTTCCTCTAATGCATGTTGAGAATCTTCCCATTCTAAACATCTAAGTAGCGTACCATCTAGACCTCGTTTGTATAGATCATGACCAATGATGACATATCGGGAGGCATTATAGATAAGGTATCCCTTTTCATGGTGGTTGAAGGTATCGAGAATGATTTGGTCTTGGAGATAGGAAAAGAGGTCTTTGTATCTGGATGAATCATGACCAACAACAGTGCAGATCATGCAGGTTTCAGGGGAGTCATATGCAGGATAAGATAGTGCTTCCACCAGGAACTCGTAGCGTAGCTCATGTTCAGGCTGCTGTAATAAAGTAGATAGTGTTGCCATTGCATCGGCAACCTTGTTCTCCGTTCTAGGAATTTGCTCAAATGTGATAGATATGAAATATTTCTTAAGATCATCTACCATTCTCTTGTAAGGAATGAGATTTCCATCTTTAGTTTGGTACACATCATTGACTTGATGAATAACAAGTTGAGAGTCTCCATGAATGTGTAGCTCTGTTACTCTCCATTCAATTGCTATTTTCATACCATTCAAAAGGGCTTCATATTCTGCAATATTGTTTGTGTAGGGGAACTTTAGTCTGAATGCTTTTGGGATGGAGTATCCTTGAGGAGTTATGAACAATATGCCTGCTCTAGATCCATTCTCTGTATAGGAGCCATCAAAGAACAATTGCCATTCTCTAGAAGATAGGTGCATAATAGAGGAGTCTAGAAATTCCATTTGCATTGGTGTGTCATCAAACATGGGTGCATCTGCTAGTTGATCAGTAATAACTTGACCTTTTATAGCTTTTCTTTCAACATATTCAATGTCAAATTCACTTAGAAGCATGACCCATTTAGCCAGTCTACCTGTGAGGGCAGACTTGCTTAGTAGGTATTTTAGTGGATCAATTTTTTCTACTAGATGCGTGGTATGAGCTAACATATAGTGTCTCAGTTTCTGTGATGCAAAGATCACAGCGAGACAAGCTTTCTCAATCATAGAATTGTTTTTTTCATACGCCACCAATGTTTTGCTTATATAATAAATGGCTCTTTCCTTTTTCTCTTCATCATGTTGCGCTAGCAATGCCCCCAGTGATGTGGCTGTTGTGGAGACATATAAGATCAATGGCTTCCCATGAATAGGAGGCATCAAGATAGGTGGATTTGATAGATACTTCTTGATATGGTTAAAGTTGTTCTCACATTCTTCATTCCATGCAAAGGTCACACCTTTATGTAATGTTTTTGTAAAAGGCTGTGATATGTCCGCTAGCTATGATATGAATCTTCTGATAGATTTAACTCTTCCTTGCAACATCCTCATTTGACTGATATTTGTGGGAGGTTGCATCTCTATTATAGCCTTGACTTTAGCCGGATCAACTTCAATGCCCTTCTTTGAAACTATGTATCCTAAGAGATTTCTAGAAGTGACACCAAAAGCACACTTCTTAGGATTTAGTCGGAGACTAAAATTTTCCATTCTATCTAGGATCATGCTCAAGTCCTTTTGATGTTCAGTTCTGATCATAGATTTTGCTAAAGTATCATCAACATAATCTTCCATAGTTCGATGCATCATGTCATGGAAAATAGATGTCATTGCTCTTTGATATGTAGCACCAGCATTTTTAAGCCCAAATGGCATGACATTCCTATAGAAGGTGCCCCATGCACATGTGAAAGCAGTTTTCTCTTGGTCCTCTGGAGCAATTTTTATTTGGTTATATCCAGAGAAACCATCCATTAAGGAATACATCTTGAAACTCGCAGTCATGTCCACTATCATATCAATGTTAGGTAGTGGAAAATCATCCTTAGGGCATGCTCTATTCACATCTCTAAAGTCTATGCACACTCTGATTGACCCATCTGGTTTAGAAATAGGTACAATATTAGAGATCCACTCTACATAGTCAATAACTCAGATGAATCCGGTGTTTAGGAGCTTCTCTAATTCAGCTTTTACCAAGAGTGCAAAGTGAGGATGCATCTTTCTCAATTTTTGCTTGACAGGTTTAACATTTGGAGCAATAGATAAATGATGCATTATAAGATTAGGATCCAATCCTGGCATATCTGAATATTTCCATGCAAAGTTGATCTTCTTCTCTATTAGGAATGTTGTAAATTTTTGCTTCTCTTCTTCTGATAATGATTGTGCTACATGTATCAATTGTGGTTCCTCTGTTGTACCCAAATTGATGGATTGAGTGGGCTCAATTAGAACTGGAGATCTGTCCTGTAAATGACTCAGAAGGACATCAAATATCTCATCCTTAGGTGCCTCAAAGAGGTTTTCACCTTTGGATACATCTTTTATTTTTACTTTTGTAGGTTCTGAGACTGCCACAAAGTGGTTTTCACCCTCAGAACTCTTTTTCTTTTTCTTTTTATTCTTGTTTTTTTGACTAAGATATTTGATGTCTGACTCGGTCATGCTGACGCTTGGTTCATTGATGGAAGTACTCATAGGCTCAAACTGCATTGAGGTAGCAAGAAAGGTCATAGTCATTCAAGAAGGTATAAATACCATGGCTCAAATTTGTGGAGGTTTGATCAATAAGTTCTGGATATTGGATAGTCAAAGTAGGGAAAGATTGGGAGATAGTGTTTATGGATATAGATCTATCATCATTGGTCCTAACCCGACGCTTGAGTTCAAAGGTGAAATTACAACTTAAGACATTCAATTCATGAATAGGCTCAATGTCATCATGGGAGTTGAATTCAGCTATAGGTGGATCAGACTCGATAGGTTCATCATTTCTATCTAGACTCACATTGGGATTAGGTACATATTGGTGAATAACATCAATGTGTTTCTTTGTAATAAGCTCATCTTCATCTGGTTTTGGAATGGCTCCCCATTTGTAGTCATTTGATTCAGCTTCTGATTCAGGATCTCTAGGAAATCTTAGAACATGAGTAAAGTCGGGGTGAATACCCTAAGAAGGGTTACCCTCAAATTTTGATTTGAATTCATACTCATGGGAATCTGTCTCAGAATCACTACCACTTCCCTCTTCTTGATTGTTTTTGAGATTAGCTAGTTTTTGTGTTGCAACTATCTCTTGATTGATAGTAGGTTATTGTGTTTCTACTACATTAATTCTTTTGATTAGATCATCTTTATCATCAAGAAGGTCTTTGATTTCCTTAGGCAATTTTTCATAGGGGATGAGTTCTGAGCTGTCTGAATCACTATTTGATGGTACTATTTCTTCTTTCTTAAGAAGAGGTTCTCCTGGTGCGATCTGCTCTATGACATGGGAACAATTACCTTTGAGGTGATAGGGTTTCTTCGTAAATCCTAAGCCAACTTTGTTTTTATTTTCTCTACCAATATGTGGGAGAGGTACCTCAAGACCTTTTCCTTTGATTCCTAGAGGTCCTTTACTTGAATATCCCATCTTAGCTATTAATTTATCTCCTGGACCATATGACTTGGAAGGGAGTTTGGATACTACAGAGTCACCAGTTTGAACAACTTGAGATTCAGGTTCATCATTGTACAGCCATGATAGCACAGCCTCATCCTCTTCAAATTCTTGCTTGGATTCTTGTTCTGCTACAAAATTCTTTTTATATGCTTCAAGAGGTTCTTTAGAGTCTGGTTTGGATTGTTGCAAAGATTTCCCATAAGACTTAGGCGAGATAGGGAGAGATGTCAAAGATAAGACTGGCTCGATAGTATATTCTCCCATACCATTTTCTTTGATATTAACCTCTTTGCAAGATCTTCCATTTTAGATGTGGATGCTTCTTTAGTTGGTTGAATGGAAGATTCTCTATTATTAGGTACAAGCTTATTTGCATTTTCCTTCAAGGTGTTGCAAGTTGTATTCAGATCTACAAGGATAGTAACCTCTACTCCTTCATAAGGAAACTTCAAACATTGATGGTATGTAGAAGGAATAGCTTGCCTTTCATGTATCCATGGTCTCCCTAGAAGGACGTTGTAGGCCAAAGGTAGATCAAGCACTTGATAGATGGTATCTTTGATAATTGGACCCACTCTGATAGATAAGACAATGGTGCCTTTAGAAGATCTTTCTTATTCATCATAGGCCTTGATAGTTATTTTCTTTCTAGGATCAATAGCCAATTCTGAAAATCCCAATTGTGTGATCAAGCTGTAAGAACAAATGTTTAGGCCAGCGCCCCCATCTATCAACACATGTTTGACTCTATGGTTCTGGATCAAGACTTCTATATGCAAAGGCTGATTATGCGGGTGACTCAAGGAGTTGTCATCTTCCTCTGAAAAGGAGATATATTGTGGAGATGTAAGATGTCCAACCATAGTCTAGAACCTGTCTAAATCAAGGTCATTAGGAACATTAGAACCGAGCAAAGCTTTATCGAGAATGGCTCTATGAGCTGGAGAAATTTGAAGCAACTCAAACATGGAGATTTTCGCATTAGTGTGTTGGAGTTGTTGAACAATGCTATAAGATGTAGGCCTTGTATCCTTTGGATTGGAAGATTTGGAAGTAGCCTTCTGTTTAGAAGCAGATGAAAGATTGAAAGGCACCTTAGGGACATTTGATGAATCTAGGATTTGTCCTTTTAGATGTGTTCGAGCTTATGATCGAGTAACTACGTTAGCTGAGGAATGATCTCTATCTCTTTGTACAATTGTGATGACATTGAAACTTTCAGAGAGACATGGTTCAACCATATTGATGACAACATTATTTCCAAGGTAGGCATAGTTGACTTTTGCCCCCATATTAGGCTGAGAAGTTGAAACTTCTTGACCATGTTTTGGAAATGGTTCTGTGAATGTTGTATGATCGTTATCGCTCTGGGGATTGTCAATTGTGATGTCTCCACTATCGATTAGATCTTGAATGGTATGCTTGAAGTGGTAGCAATTATTAGTTTTGTGACCTTTACTCCGATGGAAATCATAGAATTCATTTCCTCTCCACCATTTTGGTTTGGGGTCCTGATCATTTGGTTAGATTGGTGGTAAAGAGATGATGTTATCAGCCAGTAGAGTTTTCATAGCTAATTCTAAAGACTTTCCCAGAGGAGTAAACTTTTGATGTTTATCCCATCTTTTGTATTCTGGCTTCTTTTGAGATGGTTCAGAAGACTTTTTCTCTGAAGCTTTAATGGCTTGAGTACCAAGAGTGACATTGTAGGCTGATGCCTTTGATGGGGCACGGACAGTGTCAACAATGCCATCTATGACAATGTCTTTGTTCTTGTTCCAATTTTTGTTCTTTTCTTTAGAATTGGATCCTGATTCGTACTTGTCTTTTTGAAGTGTGATTTCTCCTTTTTTCACAAGCACTTTTTCGATTTTGATAGCATTATCCACCATCTTATCAAAAGATGTATGATCTTGCATTTGTAGAGGATAATTGATTTGTGGAACAAGGTTGTTGATGAAGATTTACAATTTTTCTATTTCTGGAATAGCTCTGGCATATAGAGAGAACTTCTTCCTCCATCTCTTGAGAAATGTTAGGAATGGTTCCCCTGGATATTGCTCGAGATTACAGATATCGATCATGGTGACCGGGTGCTGAATATTGTAGGAGTATTATTGATAAAACAATTTGATCAACTCCTCAAAAGTTTTGATAGTAGAAGGCAGTCTAGAGAACCAATGGATGGCTGCTCCCCTTAGAGATGGAGGGAAGAGATGCATCAGATAGGTTGGTTTGTGCATGAACTCCATTGATTGTGTATAGAATTCTTTGACATGATCTTGAGGATCTGAGTGTCCATCATACTTATCATACTTCAGCATCTCCACTCTTTTTGGAAAGGGTGGCATGTACAAGTCTTTGTCAAATGGAAAAGGACATAGAGCCTCCATGGAGAACTGTTTGGGTTCCTTCTCTTTTTCGAGTTGATTTAGTTTGACTTGTAAAGCATGTATTTGTTTCGTCATAGCTATGAGTGGAGTTTCTTCCTCATGTGTGATGATATCTTTGACATTAAAATTAGGAGGAATCTTAGCTCCTTGATGAGCTAATTGTAAAAAGTATGCTTCTCTATCTTCTTTCAAGAAATGCTTCATCATTCGTTTGAAGTTATCATCGTTTTGATATTAAGCAATTTCTTCAGGTGTGGGTTCCTGATCTGCACCATGTTGAGATTGAGCTCTTTGAGAGCCAAAATTTGTCCCTGCTTGAGACATGGTAGGAGTTTGTGGACTCCCTAGATTAGATTGATGAGGGGTATGTGGAGTACCTCCGTGAGTTGATGGAGGAGGTATGTAACCAGATTTCAATCGATAGTTGCCAAGACCATTGTCCTCGTAAAGACCAAAATTGATGAGTTGCTCAAGAGTTGGAGTTTGGAGAGTGGTGATAGATTTCTTGTGAGAGGAAGCTCTAGTCTCCACCATTAACCTCAAGTGAAACAAAAGAATAAGATCCAGTTAACCGAAGAATGAATTGAATCAAGATGATCAGATGACGCAACCTTGTCAAGGTTTGATTGATTTGAAGATTCGATTAGACATGGATGAAGGATACTATGCCTTGGATGTATGGGTAGGTTCCCAAAAGATAGCAGACAAGATATCACAACACTCAGTCATTTTGATGATTGATTGATTGAAGATTGATAGTTATGACAAGGTTTTGACACGAGATGATAAAGACTCAAATCGATTAAACAGAAGGCTGAATCAGATTCAAAAAGGCCACTTTAGGAAAATGATTGGATTCTCAATAGCTACTACTCTATTCCTGACATGGTGATTTGATCGACAGATTCTAAAATAGGCTGAAAAGGCTAAATATTTGGCAATTCTGACAATTTTCTAACAACCCTCAAAAATTTCCCAAATGACACTTTGCAGACTCATACGACAGTGGGTATGCTATGAAATGATAGTTGAAAAGCTCATACAACAGTTGAAAAACTCACACGATAGTTGCTAGCAGGATTTGACTTTTTGAATTTAACTGGCAGAAAGACTTGTACGACACTGGGTTCTTTACCATACGACAGTTGGGCAGTAATGAAATGACACTTTGAGAAAACTCGTATGATTTTCTGACCTCCTGAGACAACTTTTGACTCCAGAAAAGAATTTTACTTCAGATTTTGCAAATTTTGAGTTTTCAGATTCGGATTGTTTGCAAATTTTAATGTCTAGATTTGAGGATTGTAACAGATTTGTCTATTTTCAATAACCAGATAGATAAACAAGCATGCAAAACAACAAGCACGTGATTTCAAGCATGTCTGAAAACAATGAACAAGGGAAAAAGAAACCTTGCACATGAACAATCAAGTGACTTATTCATTCTAATCCTCAGAAGCGCTAATTGTGTATGTTCCAAAAATATTTTGCAATAATGCACATATACCCTATAAAATGAAAATTTGGCCTCGCTAGGGTTTTTAGTAATGGTTTGACTCTGCAACTTTTATGATCCAAAGGGGTGAACTCCAATCCTGGTGCACCAGGGTTTTGACACAGTTTGAGAACTTAATCTTCAGGAGCTTCTAGGGAGATTTGACAACCCAACAATGAACCATACCGGTGGAGATTTCTTCCACAAGGAAATTTACATAGCACCTGTCACTACCATGGCAAAAATGGCTATTACCGCTTGAGGTTCCATCAACGCAGTTTTCCCTGTGAAGGGATTGTCCGCTACGGTTAACCCTCTCTAAAGGTGACTCACAGTATGATACCACAAGGGGACTTGGCTCCAGATCCAAGGTTCTGATGCCTCTTCACTTTTAACCCAAACAAAGCAAGAAGATTAATCTGACATGCTAAGACAAAGTTTGTCTCACCAAGGTCTATGATATCAACCCCATGTGATCTATCAACCTCTCCGAAGAGAGAATGTATCAATCAATAAGGGAAGATGCATGAACCAAGTAGAACGTGAGACACACTAAGTATCCTCCCCACCTACAAGGGATCCCTCATTGAGAAGGGTTTCACTAGGAACCCACTCTCTCAAGATCCACAAATAGTGTTCATGGGGCCTAATTACTATGTGAGTACAGATATATTCCAAAAAGCAAATTTATCCAAAAGTATTCAAAAGAAAAAGGTGGTACACTTAACGCTTAAAGAAAATATGAGGTGAGTCCACAAAGTGGAGCACTTAACCCCTCACACAAGCTAGCAATGAGTCCACAACTTAGAAAATAAGTGAGTTCCAAAAAGCACAAAAGGGTTCCCTAGTGGAACACTTAACGCTTCTTTCCTGTAGACCCCTCCCCTTTAATGTGGTGCTGATATTGCAACCACGGGGTGAAAATGAGGGGCCGGTGGATTTAGCGAGTCCAATAACCCAAGATAGCAATCTAGATCAATCACAAGTAATCTAAGACTGCCAATAAATACCTAAGGTGTCACAACCTAGTATTCAATTATGCAAATTCATAGAAAAAGCATGCAAAGAAACACTCAAGCTAAACACATGAGAGATTTATTTTAAGGCCAAATTGAAATGTTATTAGATGAAGGAGAATACATGGGATCCTTGCAACGTGCTTAGTAGATTTTCCCTAATTTTTAGCAATTTTTGTTGAGCTTTTCCATGCAAGCAAGTGACGAACTCTCCAACAAGCAAACAAGATATGCAAAATATATTCAACTTATGAAAACCATAGGGTTAGCTCTAAAAATCAATTATTATCAGCAATAATAACCAACAATTAACCCAATGACAACTTAGATCATTCATTGAACCATAAAAAAAATAAGTGCATACCCATCACAAAACTTTATTTATTTTGCTGCATTTGACCTAGTCAACAAGATCTAATTTTTTTGATATGATTTTGGCCAAAAAAATAGAAATTTAGAACAAAGACCCCTACTAAAAAATAGAAAGCTTTCCAAAAATGTAAAAATTTTAGAAAAATCTCTTCATTTGTGCCCTAGAGACCCATTTTATCAAAACAAACCAGTTTTTGTAAATTGACTATTTAAGCTATTATATTGTGTCCAAATTTAAAACATAAAGAATGGAACCCCTATATAATTTAAAGATATTTCTGAAAATATAAAAATTTCTAAAAAATATGCTGATTTGCGTTAGATATTAATTTTTTCCAAAATTTCAAGAAAAAATTATTAAACATTCAAAACATCTCAAAAAATTCTAAATTTTTTACTGTAGCTTCTCTGATATGTTTCCAAGGCATAAAAAAAATTTCAGAGCAAAACTCTAATTTTTTTGAGAGATAAAATCAAATCTTTGAAACTTTAGGGTTTTAGCTCCCCAAAAAAATCAAAACTAGCATGTAAAGGTGGGTTGCCCCACGGTGGGTGCCAGAAATGTGTGTGTGAAAATTGTATCTAATCTGTAGACACAACACTTCAGTAAAACATTAGAGGTTAGTTATAATCAAAATCGTGCAAAATTGAAATCTACTCTAACCAAGCGATTTACTGCCTTCTAATAGGTGCGAGATTGATGTTCTCAGACTGCTATCGAGATCAGTGACCTAGATGACACCTAAATGAAGGATTTGAATGCAATTGATGTAGATATGAATTGAATGCAATTAAGCTATTTTTTTGGATTTTCTATGCAATAAGAATGATAAAAACTTGATATGAAATCTAATCTATATGAAATTGATCTACTAAAATGATCTAACAATGATATGAAAAAGAATCTAAATGAATGTAAAAAAAACAAATTGATCTCACAATAGCCTTGATTCGCAATAAGCTTTGATTCTCCAAATTCCAATTCTCCAACGTGATTGTGCAAAAATATGAGATGCTTTGAGATGAGCTGAGGCTTTAATTTTATAGAAATCCAAGGCTTTGGAGGTGCATGAAAAAAAGCCATAAATCACTCAAATAACTCAGCTTGATTTTTGAGTTATTTTTAAATAAAGATAATTTAATTCACAAAAATATGCAAATCATGCAAAAATAGCTTTTTAACTCAAATTAGAGTTTAGATCAGCTTTTTGAACTCCAAAAAGATGTTGAGTTCTAAAAAGTCAACACTTTGCATTGATTTTCTAATTTGGAGTTTAACTGTTTCTTTTGAATGTGCATAATAATTATGAATTAATTAAATAAATAAAGTGATTTATGCTCAACTTAACTGATTTTTGAAAATAAATAATTCATTTATGGGTTAATCAATTATTTAATCAAACTTTTATTAAAAACTATATTATTAAATAATGACAACTTGCTTTAATTAATTAAATAAAAATTTAATCAATTATTCATAGGATATTGGATTTATTGTCAAAATTAAATAATACAATTAATAATAGATAGAATTAAATTTAATTACACAATTAAGTGGCAAGATATTAAATCTAATTAATTAAATATGAAAATATTCAATTAATCAAACTTAAGATAAATGTGATTTATCACCAAATAATCATTAAATTAAAGATAATTAAGATAATTAGGAATATTGCTAGGAATATTCCCTGATGCAGAATTTAAGATAATCAATTATGATTCGATGATGTTTAGATGTGCCTTAGATTAGGACTTTGATGTTGATTTCATTCAATTTGTAGATGTAGGAGGTTAATGAACTTATAGCCCATTTTTGGGGTATTACAAGTAGTAACTTCTTCTTTTCTTTATCTTCCTTCTATAATATTTCTCCTTTTGAGCCCATCTCTACTTTATCATCAGTACATTAGTAACATTCTCCTTCTTACTATAGACTTCTTCATATTCTCCCTCTTGCAGATATTCTTCAATAATCATCAATGATATTCTCATCTCTACTATTATTCTCCCTCACGATCTTTTCCATGTTCTTCTCCCTCTTCTGTTATTCTCCTTCTTTGACACGAATGCCAAAGAAATATAAACTTCTCATATCATACCTCAAGTGTATAGATTTTCCATTTCATACATAAACATTCTTCACAACTTCAGGATTCACCTAAAGAGTGAACACTAGCATTAACTCATAAAATAGATATTCTAATGAGTTCTTGAATTGATGTAGCATGCATCTTTCCTTAGTGCACATTAGATAGGGGAAGGACCCATAACTTACCTCAGAGATACTAAAAATAATCCTTCAGTAATGGTTTGTAAATATATCAGTTATCTATTCTTTTGAATTCACATACTCCAATGTCACATGCTTATCTTGTACTTTCTTGCTCTGGTAGTGATACTTAATATATATATGTTTTGTCTTTGAGTGCATTATAGGGTTATTTGATATGTTAATAGCATTGGTATTATCCAAATAAATTTTAATTGGATTAGTAATATCTTCATGCATAGCTTCCAATAATTTCTTCATCCATACAATATTAGAAAAATTCATAGATGTTGCTACATATTCAACTTCGATAGTAGATTGTGAAATATAGCTTTTTTTCTTGCTTAGCCATGTGACAAGTCTTTCTCCTAAAAAGAAATCTCTCGCACTAGTTCTCTTTTTGTCATCGATATTTCCTGCCCAGTCAGCATCAATATATACCTAAAGATCAAAATTTCCTCCTCTTGTGTATAATAGACCAAAATCTTCAGTCCCTTTCAAATATCTAAATATCCTCTTTACTGTAGACATATATGTTTCCTTTGGGTTTGTAGAAAACCTTGCAACTATCCCAACTAAATGGGAAATATCTGATCTACTATGTATAACATATTGAAATTTACCAATCATGGATCGGTGAAGTGTCTCATTAACATCCTTCGTGTCATCTTCTTTTGACAATTTACATCTAGTAGCCATAGGTATTCCAACCAGTTTAGACTCTTCCATATTGAAAGTCTTTAGGATATCCATGATATACTTAGATTGAGTTATGTGGATCTCATCATTAACTTGTTGAATTTGAAGTCCAATAAAGAATTTAATCTCTCCAATCATAGACATCTCCAATTCCTTTCTCATTTCCATAGTAAATGACTTAGACATTATCTCATTTCCTCCAAATATAATGTCATCAAAAAATATCTCAACAATCAAAATTTCATTAGAACTTTTACATTTCAAGTATAAATTGTTGTTATCACTAGTCCTTTCAAATCCAATCTTAACTAAGTGTGTAGCCTTTCATACTATGCTCGGGGTGCCTGCTTCAATCCATATAAATGTTTTTGTAGTTTACAGACCATATCCTTATTGATTTTTTCAACAAATCCAATAGATTGTTCAATGTACACTTCTTCTTCAAGAATTCCATTCATAAATGCAAATTTAACATCTATTTGATATGCTTTGAAACCTTTATAAGCAGCATATGGAAGAAATATTCTAACACCTTCTAATCTCTCAACAGGGGCAAATGTCTCACCATAGTCAATACCTTCTTCTTGTGCATACCCTTTGCAAACTAATCTTACTTTGTTTTTTATCACATCTCCTTTCTCATTGAGTTTATTTTTGAAAATCCACTTTTTTCCAATCACAGTCTTGTCCTTAAGTCTCTGTACTAGTGACCAAGTGTTATTCTTTTCAATCTGATCAATTTCATCTTTCATAACATTCATCCAATCTTCATTCTCTAGTTTATTTTTGATTAATCTTGGCTCAAATTCAGAAATCAAACATGTGTTATCTTTCAACCTAGTTCTTGTCACGACTCCTACATTATTGTCTCCAATTATTCTTCTCGATGAGTGGTGTCTTCTCACATATTTAGCTAATACAAGTTTAGCATAAGGTTCATCTTTGTTTTCATCTATCGGTGGATGATCCTCTTTCTCATAGGTTCCTTCTTATTGTTGATTGGTTGTTTCAACTGAATTACTTTCTTGTACATAGACAAATCTTTTGTAATCCTCAAGTTCCTTTTTTCTACCCTCTTCATTATTTTCTACAAATTCATCAATCCTCGCATTTGCACTTTCAACCATTTTGTTAGTATCTTTGATCAAACATTTATATGATTTTACTCTTTGATGAATAACCTAGAAATATACCTTCATCTCCTTTTGAGTCAAACATTCCATTTCTAGCACCTTTTAGTATGTAACACCTACTTCAAAAAAAATTTAAGTAACTTACATTCGGTGTGTGACCAAACCAAAGTTCATAGGGTGTCTTATTTGTACCTTTCTTCAACTATACTCAATTGAGTGTGTAAACTACAGTACTTATGGCTTCTCTCCAGAATGTTTGTGCAACCTTTTTGTTAATCAATAAAGTTCTAGCAAGTCAACAATAGATCTATTCCTTCTTTTAGCTATCCCATTTTTTTGCAGAGTCCTCAGTGCAGATACTTGTCTCTTGATTCCATGCTCATTGTAGAAGACAATAAATTCATCAAAGATAAATTCACCTCCTCTATCAGATCTCAAACACTTCAACTATTTTCCTATCTCTTTTTCAATTCTTTCTTTATACCACTTAAAAATTTAAAATGCATCTGATTTTTCTTTTAGAAACATAAAAGACACCATTCTTGAATAATAATCAACAAACAAAATAAAATACCGATCTCCATAATAGCTTTGAACTTTCATAGGACCACAAAGGTCAGTGTGAACCAATTCCAAAATTCCATTGGTAGAGTAAGATTTTCTTGAAAAATTAGAGTTAGTAATTTTACCAATTTGAACTTCTTTGCACATCCCCTCATCAAGTTTGTATAATTTTAGTAGTGTTCTGAATCTACTCTTCTTACTTACTTTGATCAAGTTATCAAAATTCACATGATAGAATCTCTTATGGCATAGCCATACATATTCATTTTTTACAAACAAGAAACTGTTTGCATCAATATCAAGATAAAATAAATTATCTCTTGATTGTTCTCCAGTTCTAATTAGATCTCCATCAACACTATTAATCTTCACCTTTCTATTTTGAAATTCCAGTCGGTGGCTAGTATTGTTCAGTTGTGAAACACTCAACAAATTATAGTTCATTCCTCTAACCCAATATGCATCATTATATTTCATATTTTCATTCTATACAATATATCCTTTACCTTTCATAGGACATAGAGCATCATTGCTAAATCTGAGAAATCCTCCATCATATGCTTCTAGGTTCTCAAACTTATCAATATCACTAGTCATATGATGTGAACAACTACTATCAATAATCCATGGGTCTGATTTACTTACATGAGAAACAAGTTCTTTTCCATCTTCATCATATTCTTCCTTTACTGTAACATAGACAACTTCATATCCTTCTTCAGTATCATTAGATTCATCATCAGTTACACCTTCCTCAGCTAGGTAGCAAGACTTATTACCTTTGTCCTTAAAATATATAAATCTTTAGAGTCGGTTGTCTCTTTTGTCATTCTTATCATTCCTATCATTTTTGGAACATATAGATGCAACATGACCTATCTTATTACAATTGAAACATTTCAATGGCAACTTTCCTTTACCTCTAGGTAGTCAATTAGCCAATACTGCTTCCAATTCTTCTTGTTCTTTTTCTTCAATCAGGATACTATCATATTCATTTCCATATGAATTATAGTGATTATCTCTATCTCTTCTTGATGTTCCAATGCTCATAGATGACTTGAAGGAAGTCTCAATGGTTGGTAGACTATTATCATAATTGCTAAGCTCAAATGTAGTCAACTTATCGAATAGGGCTTCAAGAGGAACAACATTGTTTGGTATAGATCTCAATTCTTGAATAGAAGATACTATAATAGCATACTTAGAAGATAAATTTCTCAAGAATTTATTTACCACTTCATCATTCTTCAAGGTTCCTCCATCACCTCTGATGGCACTAACAACTTCCCTAATTCTACTATTATATTGTGTGATGTTCTCTTCATCTTTCATTATCATTTCATCATACTTCCCTCATAGACTATCAACCTTAGCACAATCCTTAACATCATTGAATTCAATATCGGTGAGAGAAGAAGAAATATCTATCATAACCAAGTTTCTCTCATCTGATCAAGTGTCATAGGTGCAGTAATTGGTGGAGTGTAGGCATTATCTAGAAAATCCAATGCAGATTCTTTAATCCTAGATAGATACAATCTCATTCTTATTTTCCATGTTGAGAAACTTTCTTTGTTCAACTTACGTACTTCTCTCCTATACATCTTAAGATCTTTTACTCAAGTATTTTAAACTTATTTCTTCATATTACTTAGCTCTGATACCAATTGTTAGATTACAGAGAGAGGAGGTGAATCAATAATCCATGATCCCAAATACCTTAAAAACTTTTCTCTGATTAACTCAATAGCAACTCAGTCAAAACATAGTTCACTATTTACCAACAACAGTAAATAAACTATAACAATCAATAAATCATTCACAACATGTAACACCAATATTTAACATGGAAATCCATCTTTGGGAAAAACCACTATGGGAATTTGAGGATCGATCTCACAAATTATTAATCCAAACAATAAAATAGAGGACCTTTAATATCTTCAAAAAGTGCTGCAATGTGAGAGGAAACAATCTAGTCCATATATTGGAGAACCTTGCACATGATACAAGATTCCAACCATATCATAAATGATAAAGCACAACAGGCTACACTGTGTGGTTGAATCCTTCACATACTAAGTTTGCAAATCCACAATCAAAGATTTGAAGCTTGCCAAGGTTTTCCATCAAAAAATATGGCCAAGGCAGTACACATCCCAACAATAAAGATTTTTGAATTTTCCCCAGATTGCAGATCTCACTAGGATTGAAGCTTTGTAAATAATGATCAATTGTTGATCAAAAGAAAATTGAGGGCCACCTCTAGGAAACTGATACATGAGTGAATGATCATAGCTCACAATGATTGGAGTGAAGAAAATAAAAGAAAGAGTTTTCAACTCCTCTCAAGGTTGCAATAATGTCCCTACATTGCAATATAATAGGAACATGATCCCCTATGATCTAATTGAATAGGAACTGTCTCCGAAGAACATCAAAACTAAACACCCCAATTACAAAGTGTGCACACAATATATGTCTTCCATGACTGAAGCAATATAATACTATGACATTTATAGATGGGTCACCATTGTGGGGCAATGAGCCATTACTGTTGGTTACCATTCCAAATTGTAGAGGGGCTGACCCAATGTGCATGATGGGGAAGATAGCCATGACCTGAAATATATGTTTCTGCAAGCCCTGACATGTTTGAAAAGATACTCAACATTCCTAGAACATAGACTGTGAGGGTCATGATAGCTAGAAAAACCTTCTAAGATTCTAAATTTTAGGATATAGGTGTCAAACTATCTTAGATATGCTTATGATCATCGGATCATGAAATATTTCTAAAACCTCATAATCTTGGTAGAGAACCCACTCTAATACCATGTTAGTTTTACAATTTTTTATTAACCACAGACAATCTCATTTTCCTCCCGACCATAGATGAACAATAATCATCTCCCTCGAGCACTCTGATATATTGATCTACATATATTATTCCATTATTAGTATTCATGTTTAATGTGATCTCATATATATTTGAGAGGTGAATTTTCACCAAGGGTTACCATTAATATATATTTATATAACCATATATTAAATAATTATATTACTATAATATAATATCAATATTATTATATTATCAATATAAATATATTATCATAATTATTATATTATTAATATAACATGGTAATTATTATATTATCATATAATATAATAATTATACAATATAATTATATTATCACATAATAATATAATTATATTATCTTACAATTAATATAATCACAACCTTTGTGATATCTATGTCAGCCTATGGATTCCAACCACAGCTACAATAAAATCAACACAAAACACTCTCCTTTATGTCTACCTTTTAGTGAAAAGATCCTTCTCTGAGATTCCTAGGACTCTTCAACAATTTTGGGTCTTGAATCTCTTTAGAAAAATCTTTTGAATAAATTGGGTCCTTTGATTTAACGGGTTGCACACTCCCAATGTTTATAATGTCCTGATTGTGCATTTTTATAGATGTGACATCCAATGTATCTCCATAAGAATTCGCATAACTTGCAAGGACTATAAATCCTCCAATTATTTCACTTCTAGATACTTCTCTAGAATCCATTGGACTAATATTTTCTTCATGTGAAATATTTCCAAGGTTTCACAATAGCTTTTTCTTAATAGTATTTGTCTTGTTGAGAAAACTTTACAAATTCCATTGCTTCAAATTTTCTTACCACTTCTTCAAAATCACAAATACATGAGAGGAGGAAAATAAATTTAGGGTGGTAAAAAACCAATTTATGCACATTAATTTCACCTTCCTCAAAAAACATCTATAATTAATGAGGTATTACATACAACCCGCTCCACCATTGTTTCTAAAAATGAGGTTTCTAAAACATGCAAAGGGAATGACACAACAACATCCTACCATTGGTCAACCTTAGAGACTTGATGGAATGGTTCATCTCACATGGGGGAAAAAGGGCATGCAAAATTGAGAGATTGAGGCTTTTTGTCTAAGAAATGTACATGAAAATAGTTATTAAAAAATACACACACACACACAACTAGCCTACTATTTACAAGGCTCGAAGGGACTAGGAATTTAGTAAAAATGTTTTAGGTAGACCCCATTAAATGGAATCTCAAGTGGACTACCTTCAAGGTCTTCTAGCTTAAAAATATTACTTTCCTTACTTTTGATAATAGAAAAATATCCCTCCCAAAGTACATTAAAATTGGCATGTTGATTTGGCTTGGCAACTTGCTTATTGTACTTTAGTACAAAATTATTTTCTTGGAAAATGAGGTCAAATGGTCTCTTGTTGAACCAAATATTGATCATTCTTGATAGTTGTCCATAGCATTAAAATATTTCTCATAGGATTATTGTATTCTAAGGATTTATGTTAGTGCATGTTCATAGCTCCATTTTCTTCAAATTTGAGAGATTTGAGAAGTTGCAAGGTAGGGATCTCCATGGAGATTAGTATCATTGCCTCTTTGGCATACACTAATTCATAAGAAGACATCTTTAAAACATGTTTTGGTGTGATACGATCAACCCACAAAGCTATCTCCAAATTTTTATGCTATTCCCTCTAATGTTATGAACCCAACCTTTTTATCATTCTAATCATATTTTTATTGGTTGGCCTTGCCAGGCTATTTCCTTGAGGAAAATAGTTAGAAGTATTTAGGAAAATACCATTTCTCAATGCAAATTCAGACATTTTTTATTTTACAAAAGCTCGTGCATATTAGAGATCATAGTTTTTAGTGGTCCAAAATTCAATACCAATTATTCAAGATAATTGACTATTTCATTTTTAGTGGTATTTTTGAAAGGCATTTCTTCTAATGAGTGGATGAAATAATCTTTGGCTACTAAAATCCACTTGTACCCTACACTAGAAACAAGATTGATCATTCCAATCAAATCTATACCTTGTTGTGAAAAAGGTTCATCGACCACTATAGGACTTAACAACATGACAAAATTCTTTTGCTTCCCTATGGAGAATTTCCACTTAATACATTTCTTGACTAATTGGCAACAATCTGTGAATACAGTGAGCCAATAATATCACACATGCATAATATTAATTGCAATAGTCTTTGTTGAGGAATGTCCTCTAGTTGGATCATTATGTATTTCTTCTAGGATATTCTTCCCTTGGGTTTGATTAACATGGCAAAGGACTCCATCAAAATTCATTGAATGAGGGAAAACACAATTCTAGGATTGTGCAAAGATGCAGTTCTTGGAAATAGGAAATAAACATAGTTTATTTGCCTTGAATCTTTCTCACACATTATTATGAACTGAGAAAAACCTTCTTTTTTTTTAATTTAACAAAGTTAAATTACATAAAATAATAACATTCTGAAAAATAGGAATGTAAGATGAAAAAATGAAGAAGAGATAATAAGAAATTACAAAAGTCTTGGACTCATCTTTCTAACAAGCATATTAGACATATACATCACAACCCATAACAACAATTACATTTGGAATTTCAAGAAATTTTGTAGCTAATTAGAACATACAAATTGTTCCATTTTCTTCCCTGGAGGTTCATTTGATATTTTAGCATGTTCATAAAGTTTCATAGAAAGATCAAGTCTGGTTTTGAATTTATTATATTTTTTTGTTTTGGCGGGGTGGTACAAAGCTTTGAACTCAGTTTGGAAGGCTTTAGAGGCTCCGAAGGGGGTCAAACTTTGATAAGATGATGATTTGCGGTCCTTTTTGTAGAGTGCTTCATCCTATTTTGGAAATGGGATTATAATATTCAATTGACTCAACAGTTCACATGTTATGGCTTTCGAAAGTCAGGCCATCAAGATTCAAGTTTCAATGCGAAAGGAATAAAGGGAAAAATCACTTGAGGTGGGAAATTGAATGGCTGTGTGAAAAATAGGGAAAAATTTACTTTCAAGAATATTTTAAGGTGGTTAATTGTGATACTTATATAAGGCTTAAGGGGGACTTTAGGGTTTAGTTCGAGAAGTGTACATTGTGGCTCTGTCTTGCATATTATTGTAATGAAAATTCCCATGTGGTTGTAGCGTGTTGTGTTTCTAAATATTGTAATGTCATTTTATTAAGGATAGTAGAAAGAAAGTGTTTTTGTTGTTTCCATTATTCTTTTATTGCAATTTTCTATTTATTCCTCTTTTGTGTTGTGTGTGTTTGGCTAAATAAGGGGAGTACCCTTCATCAAGTTGTATCAGAGAAGAAGTTCCCAAGTGTGTAGACATATCGTCAAACATGAGGTGGTTTTCACTAGGATTGTAGTTGTGGGTCTAAGAGATAAGTACAAAAAATACATCTATGAAGGAATCACAATGGAAGAATTGCGGGTGTGATAGAAAAGAGTTTTAGGGCCCTACAAAGGTAGGTGAAAGCACTACAAGAGGGGTTACATAGAGGAATTGATATTAGGTCAAGAGATGTGAATGAGGATGAATCTAAGGAAGAAAGATAGATTGAGGAAGAGAAAGAAACAACTACGATTCTTGATGAAGCTTAGTTTTTGAGATCCATTTCCTAGATTAAAAAGAGACCAAAGATTGAAGTTTCTATATTTTAAGGAAATATTAATCCAAAAAAATTTATCGATTGGATCAATGATATGGATGAGTACTTTGAGCTTGAGGAAATAGAAGATCTAGAGAGGGTCAAATTTTTAAAGGCCAAGTTGAAAGGTCATACTAAAATTTGGTGGAAAGAGGTTCAACTGGAGAAAATTAGGAGAGGGAAGGAGAATATAATAGGGTGGGATCAGATGGTGGAAAAATTGAAGAGACAATTCATTCCTATTGATTATGAGATTTATTTACTGAAGAAAATGCAAGGTTTGAAGCAAGAAAGAAAATATGTCTACCTTTAAAGTAAATTGATATGCATATTCAATGGTATACATTCTTACCATTATTATCTCTTCTTGAATACTTGGACACAACCCATTTATGTAATGAGTAACATTCTCCTTGTCAACTTTAGAAATGACCCATTTTGATAAGAACCCAATAGAAAGCCTAGTGGACGGTCTTATGGGGCCCAAAGTCAAGATCAGAAGAAGAATGATGACTCTAGTGGAAGTTAGAATCAGAAAAGAAATAATTTATATCACCCTCATGATCAAAATAACAAAGATTAGAGAGGAAGATGAAAAGGTCAAGGATTGGGAATAGGTGGTTTTTGTGGGATGTATTTCCATTGCGGGTAAGAAGGACATAGAGCTTATGAGTGTCCACAACATCAAGGAATAACAAATAGAACACCAAATGGAAATGCACATGTTGCACATGTAGATGAAGATGTCAATTCATCACATTTTGAAGATGCTAATAGAGGAGAGGTCCTTGCCACTAGAAGAGCCTTTTTGAATGATGAGAAGGAACCTGAGAAAAGAAAGAATTTTTTCCGCACAACATGCAGGTGTAATGGTAAAGTATTCAATGGCATTGTTGATAGTGGTAGTACTAATAATCTTGTTTTAGAGTAAATGGTGGATAAATTTAAGTTAGAGAAAAGAAAGTATCTGAATCCCTATAGGATTTCTTGGTTGCAGAAGGATCACAAGGCTTTGGTCAATGAATAGTGTCTGGTAAAGTTCAAAATTGGAAACTATCATGATGAGGTATTGTGTGATATTATGCCTATGGATTCTTTTCATTTGTTGTTAAGGAGACCATGACAAATTGATCATCATGCATTCCATGATGGGTATGCAAATACATATTCCTTGACAACAGATGGAGTTCGACATAAGTTGAAGCCATTGAAGGAAATAGAGGAACTGTTGACAAAGCACATCAAAACTAAATACCCCAATTATAAAGTGTGCACACAATATATGTCTGCCATGATCGAAGCAATGTAATATTGTAATAATACAAACCATCACAGTTGGTTACCATTCCAAGATGTAGAGGGATTGACCCAATGTCCACAACCTACAACACATGTGTCTACAAGCCCTCACATGTTTGAAAAGATACTCAACATTCCTAGAACATAGACTATGAGGGTCCTAATAGCTAGAAAAACCTTCTAAGATTCTAAATTTTAGGATATAGGCATCAAACTATCTTAGATATGCTTATGATCATCGGATCATGAAATATTTCTAAGACCTCATAGGCCTGGTAGAGAACCCACTTTCATACCATGTTAGTTTTACAATGATCGATTAACCACAGACAATCTCATTGTCCTCCCAACCATAGATGAATAATAATCATCTCCCTTGAGCACTTTGATATATTGATGTACATATATTATTCTATTATTATTATTCCTATTTAATGAGATCTCATATCTCATATATATGTGAGAGGTGACTTTTCACCAAGGGTTACCATTAATATATATTAATATAATTATATATTAAATAATTATATTAATATAATATAATATCAATATAATATATTATCATAATTATTATATTATTAATATAATATGGTAATTATTACATTATCATATAATATAATAATTATAAAATATAATTATATTATCTTACAATTAATATAGTCACAACATTTGTGATATCTATGTCGACCTATGGATTCCGACCACAGCTACAATAAAATCAACACAAAACACTCTCCTTTCTGTCTACCTTTCAGTGAAAAGATGCTTCTATGAGATTCCTAGGACTCTTCAACAATTTTGGGTCCTGAATCTCTTTAGAAAAATCTTTTGAAGAAATTGGGTGCTTTGGTTTAACGAGTTGTACACTCCTGATGTTTATAATATCCTGATTGGGCATTTTTACAGATGTGACATCTAATGTATCTCCATAAAAATTCACATAGCTTGCAAGGAATATAAGTCCTCTAATTATTTCACTTGTAGATACTTCTCTATAAGCCATTGGACTAATATTTTCTTCATGTGCAATATTTCCAAGGCTTCACAACATTTTTTTCTTAATAGTATTTGTCTTCTTGAGAAAACTCTACAACTTTGATTACTTCAACTTTTCTTACCACTTCTTCAAAATGAAAAATACATGAGAGGAGGAACATAAATTTAGGGTGGTAAAAAACCAATTCATGCACATTAGTTTCACCTTCCACAAAAAACATCCATTATTAAGGAGGTATTACATACAACCCAGTCCACCATTGTTTCTAAAAATGAGGTGTCTAAAACATGGAAATGGAATGACACAACAACATGCTACCATTAATCAAAAGGTGTATGAGTATACTAGAAATTGGAGAGAGAGAGAGAGGGGGGGGGGGCGAAGGGTGTGAATTTAAATTCTAGATCAGGCGGGAAGGAATCTGACAAATTTTTTGGTAGGGAAACATTAGAAGGAGGGGGGAACGTCATGTGAGGGCTCCATCAAATAATTTGATGATGATAAGGACCCATTTGACGCTCATTTCTAAGGAGGTGGACCAGATAACATGGTATTTTCTGGTAAGTTTTGTTAGGAATAGTCCCAAGAGATAACTGAGAGGGGGGGTGAATTAGTTATCTACAAGATTCAATTCTTTATCCAATTAAGTATAGAAGAACATTAAGAACATACAAAATAAGATAACATTGAACACAACACCACAATTTTGGTTACAGGGAAATCCAAATAGGTAAAAACCTCGATGGGAATTAGCACCCACTATGAACTGCACTCGAGTATTATGATCCCTATTAGAAGATCTTACAATCCTGTTAGGAGTTGATTTTTACAATGCATTAAGTACACTGACCTAGTCAAAGGTCGGACCTTGTTAGGAGTCTTTTACAATTAACCCTATTTGGAGTGAGGACACACTATCTAGGAGCACACTGCTCAAAGAGTGAAGGCTTCTTTTTAATAGATACACACTATATCTGGATCTTTGGTGAACTGTGAGGTAGACCTATTGTTTTGATCAGTTCCAATGAATAGCATATACTCTCTTTTTCTTCACATAGATCTTCTACTGATGATTGAGTGTCTCAGCACATTCGCATATTCTACTCTAATCTCTCAATCACACTTAGAAATCACAAAATGAATGCCTATAAATATCTTCCTCCAAATGATATAATTAATTTGGCCTGTTAGAACCATCTTTAAATTATATTAGAGAAACAATATAACTCTCCAACAACATCTCCAATGGCTATACTAAGCACACAACACAAAATGGGACCACCTAATCCAATATGAGTAGACACGTCGCTTCACACAATCGGCTCCACCAAATTACCTATAACTTTCTTCTCAAGATGACTTATGTCATGCACTCTTAACCAAACATTATTAACTCTTCTCCAATCATTAAACCAAACATGCATGCCATAATGATAGGCGCAACTACCAAACCAATATAAACACTGTCAGCTCCATTTGATGATCTCAGGGACCTATAAGTGGCAATTGGAAACATCATAACTCAACTTGTACTACACCAATAACTCTATGTCCATGAACATAGCATCATGAACATGTGTACAACATAAATATAAAATCACAAGGCTCCATCATAACCATACTGATTATCACATATAGAACTCTACCTATAGCTCTATCAGGGACACTATTGCCACAAACCACTGCACAACTGTTTGTACTTAGAATCAACCTTTGCATCTATGATATCATGTTGATAACATATCCATACAACATATGCACAAATATCACTACCTAGAACTACCACACATGTTGCTTACCATATGTTATCATCAATGACAAACATACAGTCAACACTGGCATGTTGGCGAATCTCCAACAAGTTTCCCTCTGTTCGGAGTACTGGTAATATTTCTACTAGATACCTGACTAAACAGAGTTGGTCATCTTTATTTGGGGTTAAACCAATGGGAAAGTCTTCCTTTCCTTATATTAACAATATTTCTGAGCCAGGTAAGGGAGTATTTGGTATTTTACTCCCTGATCCCCTTGTGGACCATACTGTTTCTAAAATGGCACTTACACTGGTAGGAAAAATTACTAGGTCAAGACCTAATATTGATATGGTTAGAGTCTTTACTACTAGAAAATGGAAGCTTAAGGGGCAAGTAGATATTGCAGCTATGCCAAAAGGATTTTTCTCTTTCATTTTTTCTAGCATGGAAGATCTATCAAGAGTTCTATTTGGAGGACCCTAAATTTTTGGAAAATCATCATTGGCTCTTCAAAAATAGGCAACTAACTTGGACCTAAATGTAGATATGTTTGAAACGGCCCCTGTGTGGGTTTTTTTCCCTGGCCTACCTTTGGAATATTGGCACGAGGATGTCTTTGCGGGTCTGGCAGGTGCTTTTGGAGAACTTCTCTCCATAGACCCAATGACAACAACTAAGTCCAGACTTGTTTACATAATAATTTGTGTCATTATCCACCAAAAGGTAGACTTTCCTGAAGTCATTTCAATAATGTCAAATTTGGGAAAATATATCTAGTCTGTGGAATATGTATCTTTCCACTTTGCTTGCTTCACATGTAAAGAATTTGGACACTAGGAAAAACAATGTCTCATGAAACAACAGAAAGATAAAGGTAACCAAGGAAAAAAAGTGAGACTAGAAAATAATGGAAGGAAAAAAATAGCGCGACAGACATACACCCAAATAATTCTAAAACAAATCATCAAGAAGACAATAAGGAAGGAAAGGAAAGAAATGAGAAACCAACAGAGAGAAGGAAAGAAATTAATACTCTTGTAGGAGACAGTGAGGAAAAGGGTAACAATGAACCAGTAGAGGCAATGAATGTAACTAAGATCCTTACTAAACTAGAAAGAGCGGTGAAAGAGAACCATTCTGGTTCTTCAAGTGTCCTACAAGATTCAACCCAGGAACATAATGTATTAAAAATGGAAAATATTGTTGTTTCTCTAGTCTTCAGGATGGATAACTCTTTTACCCCCTAGGCCCAAACTCAAGTGACTTTGTATTGAACCTAAGTTACTCTGAAGTTAGTGATGATGAAATATTATCACCTCTAGTGGAACTATGAAGAGAAGAAAGAATGTAAAACTATAATGTCTTAGGGGAAAATCAAGAAGAACCCTGGACTAAGGTTAATGGAAAAAAGATTACTAAAAACTCTACTAAGAAAGGAGAAGGACCGAGTCAAAGCAATACTTATGGGTCAGTAAAGAAACAAGATAGTTATCCCCAAGGTAGGGTTTAGACAAGAAGGCAACAAAAAGTAGATGTGGGAACACCTAAAGCTGAAAGGAGAGGAAGAAAATATTTCAAAAATACTCATGAGTAAGAAGCTAAACAGAATATAGTGGATGGTCGACAACTTACCATCCTTTAGATATGCTCTCCAAACTTATAAATAAAGATTATTTCATGGAACATCATAGGATTGAACAGTCTGAATAAACAAGATTTAATGAGAAATTTGGTAAAATATAGAAAGCCAAATATTTTACTTATCCAAGAAACAAAAATTCTCAGATAAAAAGTGGAAAAAATTCATCCTTTTAAGAATGGAGGTAGTATAGGAGGTGCTTTTGATGGTGCATCAGATGGTGTGGTAATTTTCCAGAATAAATAGACCATTAATTGCTCTTTTTTGATGAGTGATAAGAATATCATATTGGTCAAAGTCAACCGTATAAAAGATAATTTTACTTGGAACTTGATGAATATTTATGCTCCCAACACTTGAAATGGAAGATTGAAATTTTGGTGAAGTTTGAAAGAGATCCGTAAGAATTTCCAGAAAGAAAGCTAGATGGTTATGGGAGATTTCAATACCCCCTTAAAGATTATGAGAAAAGGGGTGGTATCCCCTCCCAAATGGATAACATAATAGACTTGATGGACTGTATCAATGATGAAGCTTTTTTGGATGTAGAGTTGGAAGGAATTGTCTATACATGGTCCAATAGTTCATGACTAGATATCCATGAACTCTTGTTCCTTTTCTTCTTTATTGAGAATTGGTTCTGACCATTTTCTAATTTCTTTAAATGCTAATCTGATTACAGGGAAAACAAACATTCCTTTTTGGTTTGAAAAAATGTGGATGGCCCACCCAAATTTGAAAGATAGGATAGCAAACTAGTGGAACTATATTTTTTGGATGGAGCGGCCATGTACATAACCACTAAAAATTGAGTACTATTAAAAGAAAAATCAAAATATGGAACAAGGAGGTATTTGGAGACATTTTCCTCTCTAAAGGTAGAATGCAAACTGAAATAAAGAAAATTCAAGAGAAAATTCAAAATGTAGGTTTCTCTGAGGAACTTAAAAAAATAGACAACTCTATGTTAGCTGATTTTCATTACATTATTTCTAAGGAGAAATCCCTCCGGAGACAAAGATCTAGAGCTCTGTGGCTCAAAGCAGGCGACAAAAATACTAGATTCTTTCATATGACTACTATGAAGCACAAAGCGATCAACAAGATTTTTATATTGTTAACTAATGGTAACACTTGGGAAAGAGGAAGATATCAGAAAAGAGATTCTCTGCTACTTCTCCTCTCTCCTTTAAACAAAGATGACAATTCGGCCCTGTTCGATCAGGGAGAAATTCTCTCTACTATCCCTCAGTTGGTTGACACTAGAACTAGCAAATTTCTTCAAGCGATTCCTTTAGATAAGGAGATTAAGAGTGTTGTTTTTTCTTTTGAAGGGGATAAATCTCCTAACCCTAATGGGTTTCCCATGTTCTTCTTCTAGTAGTTCTGGGAAATTTTGGGCAAAGATGTGTAGGCAACCATTAAAGATTTTTTTGGAACTAAAATTCTCCTCCGGGAACTCAATGCTACTTTTTTGGTTTTAATCCCCAAAAATCTTGGAGCCAGCATAGTTGATACCTTTAGACCTATTAGTCTTTGTAATTCCATGTAAAAGATTATATCTAAAGTCCTGACTTCTAGATTGCTTTCTATTCTTCCCTTGAATATTTCTCCCCAGTAGAATGGCTTTGTCCTTGGAAGACAGATCTTGGATTCCATTATTGTCACCCATGAAAACATCCATTCTTTGGAAGTGGCTAAAAAACAAGAATTATGATGAAACTGTATTTGTCCAAACCATATGACAGGGTTGACTGGCAGTTTTACATAAAGTTATCCTTTCATTTGGTTTTGATAATGGGGTCATCAAACTCATTTTTCAATTGGTTACTACTGTCTCTTCTTATGTCATTGTCAATTGAGGTTCTTCCAAGTTTTTTAGGTCCTCTAGACGCCTCAGATAAGGTGATCCTATAACTCCTATCTTGTTTTCTATCCTTGCGGAATGTTTAGGAAGGTATATTAATAAATTAGTGGGAGATGGTTGTATTTTTGGTCTCCAAATTTCTGCCCGATCATCCTACTCCCATGAGAAATTTCTTGATGATACTCTCATAATGGGGGAGGCTACCATCAAAGAAGCTAGAAATTTGAAGAAAGACCTCACTGCTTATACTGCTGATATGGCCAACTCATCAACTGGTCTAAAAGTTCAATTTTCTTTATTAATTACCCTATTGAGAGACAAAGAAAGATCTGCAAAATTTTAGGGTGCAATATTGGAAGCCTCCCTTCCTCTTACTTGGGATTACCTTTATGCACTAAACCTCCTGACATCCTTTGGAATTCTATTATTGACAGATTCAACAAAAATCTTACTGGTTGAAAAGGGGTGATTTTGAGTAACTCAAGGAAAATTCTACTTTTGAAATCAACTCTTCAAAACCTCCTAGTTTATGCCTTGAGTCTTTTGAAAATTCCTCATAAATTTTCTATGGTTATTGAAAAAATTCAAAAAATATTCCTATGGTCAAGAGTGGAAGAAAAGAAATCACTTAGTCTGGTGGCTTGGGAAAATGTTTGTAAACCCAAAAATTATGGAGGGCTTAGCTTCATATCTATTAAAAATTTCAACAAATCCCTCTTGTCTAAACAATTATGGATAATTTATGGGGACCAAAAAGAATTGAAAGGAATCATAAGAAATAAATACCTCTTTAATTCCAATACTCTAGAGAATTATATTATGAATGGTGAAAATCTGAATGCTTCTAACATCTAGAATAGTATAAGTTCTACTAAAGACCTCATCATTAAGGGGAAGAGATGGAAGCTAGGGGATGGAAGGAGAATTGACTTCTGGGAAGACAACTGGATTCAAAAAGAG
The DNA here is from genome assembly GCA_027943335.1 of Chamaecyparis obtusa. Classification (NCBI taxonomy): domain Eukaryota; kingdom Viridiplantae; phylum Streptophyta; class Pinopsida; order Cupressales; family Cupressaceae; genus Chamaecyparis; species Chamaecyparis obtusa. The sequence goes on from BSBK01007362.1 coordinate 1,526,046, forward strand.
CCTCTATCAAGCAACCAAGATTGGAAACAAGCTATAGATCTATGTAAAGATATTATGGGAGAAAAAGTTAAGGATTAGTGGCAAGGAAATAAATGGTGGAATCTTGGAGACATTGACACAAGATTCATCTCTCTCTAGCATGAGTTGCAAACCTAGTTTATTAAGGATAACTTCTAGGATAAAATTATTTTGGCACCTAAACCTGATGGTATTTACACTGTTTCCTCTGCTTGTAATCTCATTACTATGAGAGAGGAAAAACCTCTTTGCTTGCAAGTTTGGTACATATTTCTTATTCCCAAAATCAACTTATTTTTTTGGATCTTAGCTCAAAATAAACCTCTCACCCTTGATAATCTTACTAAAAGTGGTTTTTTTATTGCTAATAGATGATTTCTTTGTATGGAAGAAGCTGAAACTTGTGATCATATTAGGTTGCATTTCTCCTATACCCGTAGGGTCTGCAATCTAATCCTTAGAAAATAAAATCCGTGTTGGTTTTTTCCTCTTCTTTTGTGAGATTTTGTCAAGCAATGGAGTTTCCCATTTATGAATAACTTGGCTAAAGAGTTTTGGAAGCTTATTCCTCCCCATTTCTATGGGCACATATGGAAGGAAAGAAATAAAAAAGTTTTCAAGCAGAAATACCCCAAACCTGAAGTGGTTGGAAACCATATTTGTAGAGGTTTGGAGGAAAATGTCATTTCTTCAATTAACAACAACACTACCAAGAATACTCCCCAAATTTCTCAAGAGAACATAAGAGAGTGGCATCTCAGTACTCCTAACTCCAATTCTAATCATCTGAGATCTACTGCTATATGGACTTCCCCTTTGTCTGATTGGGTCAGATAGAGACAAGTTTTTTGGGTATTTGATGAAGGATGCTCCCCTTGATATCACAAACGTAAAACAAAAATAGAGACACAAAAAAAATTTGCAAGAAAAAAAAAGGGCTTCTTATTATCTCCACAAGTATGGAATTACAAATTTCAAAATTACAATATGCAAAGCCACATGGGCATTTTCCTTACAGTGTTTTGTAAGGTAAAGCCTCAAATAACCACCCAAAACTGCATAGAAAACACTATGGGCCTTCCTTATATAGGAAAATTTCTATAGCCTAGGAATGCTCTATAATTTTAGCCATTAAGGCCAACCAGCCCTAGAATTATTTTATTTTTCATTTTTATTACATTAGAGTCGGTTCAAACAACTTTCAAAACTCAAAAAGTAATTTTAAAGGAAGTTCATTTTCTTCCATTTTAGGTAGTGAAACTTCTGGAGACCATAAGTCATCACTCATTGACTCAATTGGTTATTATGACCCATTATGGAAATGGCACAAAGTGCTCTATAATGCCTAGTTTATGTAAGCTCCAATCAACCAAAGTTTTGACCCCTTTTGGAGCCTCTAAAGCCTTCAAAACTGAGTACAAAGTTTATGTACCCTACTACCAATACCAAAATTTTTCAATATCTTCAAAACTAGAATTTACCTTGCAATGAAACTTTACTGGTAGGCTTATATGACCAAAGGACTTCCAAGGAAGAAAATAGAGCATTCTGAGCTAAAAAAAAAACTTAAAAATAGTAGCTCTACACAAGATAGTCCTTATTAAAAAGAAACTAGAAATATATTTGGGTGATGCAAGATTTCCCTTAGACCAAGAATGCTCTCGGATCAAACAACCAAGGTAATTTAAGAAGTGACCATGTCACGTCTCAGCTGTGTAGAGGAAAACCAAGACGATTAAGCTCCTCCCTTGTCAGCCATGATGAATCTTCTACAAGTCATCCTTTCCATTTAACCAGATATTCTTCATATGTCATGTTCCTTGTGCTTCTACCAATAAGACTATCCAATATATCTTCAATCTCCATGGTAGATAAACTAGTTTTTGGAATACTCCACTGTGCTTCTGTGACCCCATCTTCAACACCCATGATACTCTGCCAAATTTGAAATGTTAAATACTAGTGAAATATTAAATTTAGTAGGCAACTCTACTTCATTGAAATTTTCTGAATCATGCTTCTTCAGTATCGATTTGAAACTATTCTCTTTGGTAGACCGTGTAGTCGCACTACTTCTTTGAAAAATAATTCTGCCATATGAACAACATCATTAGTCTTCTTGGAGGGAATGAAATGTGTCATCTTTGAAAACCTGTCAACCACCACAAAAATTGAATCATGCCCCCACTGAGTCCTTGGTAAACTAAGAACAAAGTCCATACTGATATCCTTCCATGGCTTCTCTAGTATAGGTATTGGTTCATACAATCTTGTATTCTTCTTTGCTCCTTTTTCCATTTGACATACTCTACAACTCTGTACAAACTTCTTGACATCTTACTGCAACTATGTCCAATAATAATTCTCAGTAACAAGAGAAAGGGTTTTATCTCGACCAAAATGTCCAGCCAGTCCTCCTCTATGCTTCTCCTTAATGAGTTTCTCCCTCATATAAATTTGAGGAATGCACAACTAACTCTCTATGAATAGCTTACCATCCTGGATGATGAAATCCAACCACTTCATTCTATGTAGAGTAACAGGTTTTGTACAATCTTTGCAAGCTTCAGCAAAATCAAGATCCTCTAGATACCAACTCTTGAGTTCCTTGAACCCAACCACCTCAATCTACATCTTTGTCAACAAAATTTGTCTTCCACTAAGAGCATCTGCAACCCTGTTAGACTTTCCACTCCTATGTTTCAAAACAAATGTGTAACACTGCAATAGGCAAGAAATAGTTTTCTTAGAATTTTACTTACCGCAATCTCTTCTTCAATTATTCCACCTGCTCCTCGAATAACATTCACTACTTTGACTCAGTTGTTGTACTGAGTAATTTTTTCACCTTCTTTCATTTTCATATCATCAAACTTTCATCTTAAGATTTTTGCCTTTTCCCTAAGCACATTCATATATCCTCTATGAACTAGTGTTATCTTGTCCCACATCTATTTTTTAGTTGTATAGGTTTTGATGTCTTCAAATTCAACATTTGATAGGGAAGAAGCAATCTCAATCATCATTGCATTATGTTCTTGTCTCTCTTACATTTGGTTGATAGTCAAATGACTAGTAGGAGTTAAAAACTCATTTTAGAAATAATATATTGTAGAATCTCCAATGCCTGATAGATATAGCCTCATCTTGCTTTTCCATGTTGAGAAATTATCTTTGTTCAGCTTCGGTACCTCCCTTGTATACATCTTGTGATATTTAACTCAAGTCCTTAAAAACTTTTCCTTCAAGTACTCTAACTCTGATACCAATTGTTATATAACTGAGAAAGGGGGTGAATCAGTTAAGTCCAGTTATCCTACAGTCTCAAATACTCTCAGATGTATAAAACTAATTCAGCATTAAACATAAACAACTTGGTAAAAATTATATGTTCCTCTTTTGTTCATTAACTGGCTGTCAGTAAAATATCTAGTATATACCGATCAAACCAATAAATATAATGTGTAAAGTAAAATAAAAAATTATCACACACATACACATTTGACACTTTGATTTTTAACATGGAAACATTGTTAGGGGAAAAACCACTTGGGACCAGTACCTAGAATAATTTCATACTCTTCTAAAGTGAGCTTGGTTAAGAGACTACCCTAGTAAAGGTTACAAAATACACTGTAAGGTGAGACCTTGTTAGAGGCTTTATCACTAACAGTTCTCCGTGACCATACATTCACTTGGGTCAACAAGAAAATAGTCAACATTCATTGAATGACATAATGAAATAATAAAGACTGTTAAGTCCCACTCGGTTAGCAATGGTTAGAATGCAACAATAAATGATCTAATTCACATACAACTTTCTTTACAGATATTCAGATCTATGCTAAGATCAATACACCTTTGGCCAATATAATCATTTCATTTTATTTAATCCTTTAATTCTGTTCTATTCGGTTATCTCCTTTCTTTTGACACTTAGTGTAGTCTGCAGAATTGTTGGGTTCTCACTTCAACCTATTTGACTAGCTACACATGTACAAAATCTTCTCCTCACGCACATACATACTTTGAATCTCTTATCTCCTTATATAGACATGATAAACCATTTTCTTCTCAACCATAGATTTTTCCACTTAATCTTCACTGTTGATTTTTCCACTTCAACCTTCCTCAGAACTTGTGCCATAACATATTTTCACTCTTCATCATCTAATCTTCCTTGAATTTTTTTAGTCATAGATCTTCATAACAAACTTCATCTTTATCTTTGAAATCCTCCCAATTCATCTAGCTCATCATCTTAAGTTGACAATCATATGTTTATTTGTATTTCTCCTTCTTAGTCAATACTGCGATGTGTCGACAACTTCCTTCTCGATTAATATTGTACTCGGTATACACTACACTTTCGCAGTATACACTATTTCAACTCGGTGTATACTAAATTCTTCATTTACTGACCACATAAACTTGTACACTCTTGATCTTCAATCTTTTATTGAATCATGTAATACAATCAAATCACTATCATAATGTCATAGACTCGTCAATAAGTTACCCAATGAATACAATATCCATATCTTTCTCATACATCTCATCTTCACGTTACTATCTCAATCCTTCACCATTATTACCTTCTTTAGATATTTGCAACTATCATGATAAGTACAATCAAAACTAATTGGCATCAATGATAATATAATAACTAAACTAATATCTTACATATACTTTAGTAGGTTGATGATCATCATCACTTTCTCCATTCTATTCTCCAAGTAGTTAATCAGTTGTAGATTAACATGATATGCACCCAATTTTTTTTTTAATTTTTAAATAAAAAATCTCTAAAATGTTCGGAAAACATGACCCACCAATTAGAAAAGTAGAAGAAATTATATTTGAATATGTTGAAAGGATAATTTTTTTGAATTTAAGTGATTATATCAACTCCTACATGGATTTCAAGACAAAGTATTGAAATACTACACACACACACACACACACAGAGTTTAAACACACAATTTCAGCCCTAGATTATTGTAGTCATCCACAAAATTTCTTTTTACAGCCATAAGATAATCTTCACTTGTATGGTCATTCACATATCTATTTTATTCAAAGGCAATGATATCAACACCACAAATTTCTTGATAAAGTTTCATATTTCCTTTAAGGTCACTCTAAGACTCTAGGTATAAATATTTATTTCATACAACCTGCACCATAATCTTGAGAATATTGTTTGATTTAGACTCTTATAACATATCACATAAGCTTCTTTGACACCCATGAAGATCTTCCTAATTTATAATGTTTTTTAATAGATAAGTAGGGAAAGGTCCTATATTCCTTTAAAAAACACAAGACAACAAGAGGAAACATCTATCACAAACAACAAAACTTAGTGAGGCCCCCCAACACTAAAACTAACAAAACCACCAAAAAAGAATTACCAACCCATAGTATATAACCCTCTCCCTCGCACTCCCCCTCCCACTCCCTCTCCCCCTCCCTCCCTCCCTACTTTCCCCCTCCCCCTCCCTCTTTCCATTTCTCTTTCAACCTCACTCCTTCACCCCCCTCCCATGATCTCCCCCTATCCCTTTGTTGATCCCTCCCTATTGCACTCCCTCTCCCTCCCTCTCCCTATCTCCCTACTATGCCCACCCTATCAATATCTCTCCCTTTCTCATGCACTCCCTCTTGCACTATCCCCCTCTTCCCTCCACACTCTCCCCCTCTCCCTCCCTCACACACTATACCACCTCTCCTCCCACTCCCCCTCCCTCACTTCCTCACTCACTCTCACACCTCTCTTTCCCTACCTCCTTGACCTTTTATCCTCTCCCTCCCTCTCTTACTCCATCCTTCAATTTCACTCTCCCCTTCCCTCCCTCTCACCTATACTCTCCCCACCTCCTTCACCTTTCATCCTCTCCCTCTCTCCAATGCTCGCTCACTCCCTCCCACAATCTCCCTCTCTCCCTCACACACTCACTCCCTCTCACACTCTCCCCCTCCCTTTCCCCACCTTGTTTCTCTCTCTCTCTCTCTCTCTCTCTCTCTCTCTCTCTCTCTCTCTCTCTCTCTCTCTCTCTCGTAGTCTACCACCGCATTCACCTTTCATCCTCTCCCTCCCTCTCTCACTCACTCCCTCTCCCCCATCACTCACTCCCTCTCACAGTGTCCCCTTCCCTACCTTGTTGTTTTCTCTCCCTCACTCCCTCTTATGCTCTCCCATTTTCCCTCCATAATCTCTCCCTCGCTCCCTCCCTTTCATGACTCCACCTTCCACTCCCACTCCCACTCCCACTCTCCTGCTCCCCCCTCCCCTTCGCCTCCACCTCCCACTTCCACCTTTGCGCCCCACTATGACTCCCACCTCCACCTCCACCTCCCACTCCCACCTCCACCTCCTACTCCCACTCCCACACTCTACTTCCACCTCCACACCTCCACTTCCACTCCCGCTCTTGCTCCCCCCTCCCCTTCGCCTCCACCTCCACCTCCACTCCCACTCCACCTTTGCCTCCCACTCTAACTCCCACTCCACCTCCACCCCCACCTCCAACTCCTACTCCCACCTCCACCTCAGCCTCCACCTCCCACTCCCTTCCACTTCCACCTCCACTCCCACCTCCACCTTCGCCTCCCACTCCGACTTCGACTCCACCTCCCTCTCCCACACTCACTCCCACTCTACCTCTACCTATACATATACCTATACCTATACCTCCACCTCCACCTCCCACTCCCACTACCACTACCACTCCACCCCCACCCCCACTCTACCACTCACCCCTCCACCTCCGCCTCCACCTCCACCTCCACCTCCACCTACACTCCCACTCTCACTCACATCTCCACCTCTAATGCCCATGCCCACTCCACCTCCACATCCACCTCCCACCTCCCACCTCCACCTTCACCTCACACTCTGACTCTGACTCCCACTCCACTTCCACCTCCACCTCGACCTCTCACGCCCAAATCCACTCCACTCCACTCCACTCCACTCTCACTCTACCTCCACCTCCACCTTTACCTCCACCCCCACTCCAACCTCCACCTCCTACTCCAACCTCCACATCCATTCCCACTCCCACCTCCACGTCCATGTCCACCTCCACCTCCCACTCCCACTTCCTTGTCCCCTTCCATCTCCACTCCCACTCCACCTCCACCTCCACTCCGACTCCCACGCCCACCTCCACCTCCATTCCCACTGCCACCTCCATGTCCACCTCCCACTCCCACTCCTACTCCCTTCTCCCCTTCCACCTCCACCTCCACTTCCACCTCCACACCTCCACCTCCACCTCCCACTTCCTCCACCTCAACCACCACCTCCACTCTCACCTCCATCTTCACCTCCCACTCCGACTCTGACTCCACCTCCCACTCCCACTCCCACACTCACTCCCACTCTACCTCTACCTATACATATACCTATACCTCCACCTCCACCTCCCACCCTCAATCCCACTCCCTTCTCCCCTTCCACCTCCACACCTCCACTTCCACCGCCACCGCCACGTCCACCTCCCACCCCCACTCCCACTCCCACTCCCACCCCCACTTGACCACTCATCCCTCCCCTTCGCCTCCACCTCCACTCCCACTCTCACTCTCACTCACATCTTCACCTCCACCTCCACTCTCACTCTACCTCCACCTCCTCCTCCACTCCCACCTCCACCTCCACCTCCACTACCACTCCCACTCCCATGCTCACCTCCACTGCACTCCACCTCCACCTCCACCTCCTACTCCCGCCTCCACCCCCACCTCCCACTCCCACTCCCACTCCCACTCCCTTGTCCCCTTCCACCTCCACTCTCACTCCACCTCCACCTCCACTCCCACTCCACCTCCACCTCCGACTCCCACTCCCTTCTCCACTTCCACCTCCACACCTCCACCTCCACTCCACTCGCACCTCCCACCTCCACCTCCACCTCCACCTCCCACTCCCACTCCCTTCTCCACTTCCACCTCCACACCTCCACCTCTACTCCACTCGCACCTCCCACCTCCACCTCCACCTCCCACTCCCTTCTCCCCTTCCACCTCCACCTCCACCTCCACTCCACTCCCACCTCCTCCACCACTCCACCTCCACGCCCACACTCCACCTCTACTCCACTCCACTCCCACCTCCACCTGCACCTCCACCTCCACCTCCACGCCCACATCCACTCCCACTCTATCTCCACCTCCACCTCCACTCCACCTCCACCCCCATGCCCACTCCCACTCCCACCTCTCACTCCACTCCACCTCCACTCCACTCCCACCTACACACCCAACCCCCACCTCCACCTTCCACTTCCACTTCCACTCCCACCTCCACCTCCACACATATGAATTTTGATACAACCTTCAAACAAAGTCCATTCAACTCAATAACATATATGCCATTAAAACATTCATACAAATCCACAAAATTAAATTACAACATTTATATACAATCATAAAAAAGATATATTTAGAATTATTTAATTAGCAATAATTAAACTACTTTAATTAATTTTCATATTTGATTAATAAATTATTTAAATAAATTAATAAATTAAAAAATAACATAAAAAAGAACAAGAAAGACCTCTTGAAGGATGTTCATGGCCATCCTTAAGAGTTTGTGGAGAGGTATTTCTACCCCTCCAAAAAAGTAATATACTTTTTTATTAATTATAGTTGTAAAGTGACATGTTTACAAGAAATTTAGGTATTCATTAGTATAATAACTCTATTTAGAAGTAATATGGACATCTTTTAGATGATAGCACTCCTTGGCTTTTTGTTTTATATTGTTTCTTCTAATCCAAATGAACCCTGCACATTTCACATTTCACTCCAAACATTAATAAACCTTTAACATCAAAATCATCATGACATATATAATGAATATATTTTTTATCTAAGAAAATCATTTTTTTTAATTATATATAAAACAATCTATTATGTACAATTATCAAACAAAATATTTCATTTTGTACATATTAAAGAAAATCTTTAATTAAAATATGATTCCAAATGTCAACATTTTCCATTACATAGAAATAATATATTTTCAATGAATTCACTGCATATAATTCTCATTTTTACCTTTACTACTAATTATCTATTCTAACCATTCAATGCATTGAAAATCAGTATGTAACAAAATAATCAAATGGTACAGTCCCTAACATCAATAATGAAACCACACATCAATGACATTTTTTCAAAATTTAAAAATCTCATTAGACTAGTTAGATTGCACCCTTGGGATCCCAAAATTAGGTATTAGCCTCTCCTTTTCAGTTTGTGAAAAATAGTTCATAATAGAGGAAGAAGACCCAAATCGTTGCAGGTGCAGGTGTTGATGTTACTCAAAGTTCCATAAGTTTCCCATGTTAAAAAAAGTGCATTATTTTAAGCATCATCTTCCATGGAACACTTAAGGAGCCACCCTTTGGCAATGATTAGAGACCAGAGACCTCATTGAAAGCTGATATGTAGTCAAAACTGAGCTTCCATGAAATTAATGAAGCTTCTAAAATAGAAAATGATTCTGGAGCATAATGATTCTCACCTAAAGGTCAGTCATTGTTTATGCAACATATTTCCTTCTAGAATCAACATATCTTATTTTTTTTATTCATATACATATACACATACATCTGCACTACATTTCTTTGTCTAATACATACACTACAAAATGTTTTACTAGCCAGATAATTTGACAAAAATATGTCTCTACCCCTTGGTCACTGCATTCAAACTTCCAGGTCAAAAATGACTTCAGCCATATGTAGTTTTCAGATCTTTATTGTAGGTTTATTCTGTGGGACTTAATCCATGAAATTAATGAAGCTAATACATTACCTAACTGCTAGAATGAGAAGAATCTAAGGCTAAGACATCTCCTAGTAGCACATATTACTTTGTAGAATTATAACTATATAATCAAAAACTTTTGCAGGTTTTATTAATGTTTCAAAGATTACTAGGTTGATGATTTGCAGGAACAGAGCATATTAATGTTTCAAAGATGAGAGCTCTTCACCCCTAGAGGCAATCGAATATCCACTCTGCCCATATTGCTAAATTGTCTAACATTTTTCTTAGCCGCCAATTCATGAGGTTGCCCAGCACTATCACTCGGGCTATGGAAGGGTACATCTAATTGTCTTGTCAAATTCCTGTTAAAGACAAGTCAATATAATAATGAAGATGACTTTGAGACAGGAGTCAATTGCTATGAATGACCCATAAGATTACTAGGTCGATGACTTGCAGGAACAGGGACTGAAAATCATTTGCAGGAAATATAGATTCTATCCTAGGGAGAAAGACTAACAACCTTTGTACAAATCCATTAATACGACGAAAACACTCTCCAACCCAGTCATTTATAATTTCACAATCTTCTAATTACCTAGTGATTTATGATGGGCATTAATGCAATAACATTATCATCACTTTCTTTACAGACAAAAGATCCAAAACAAAACAAAAGATCCAAAACGAAGAAAAATATTACAGCCAAATCATTGTGATCGTTGAATTTTATTTTCCTACCAATGTGCTCCAGGCCATGATGTTCCTTCCAATGCTCATATTGGAGATTCGAATATAGTGAGAGTTACAAGGCTGAGTTGATTCACAGCTCTTTACAAATTCAAACTCTGTTATCTGCAATACAAGCCTTGAACTCAAATTGTAAAATAAAAACACAATTTGTATTTGTATTTATTTAGCATTGAAATCCACTGGCAATATCTACGTTCTGTAATTTTTCATTCTATTCCTAAATTCTACTATCTTTTCTAAATTGAGGCAAGCAAGAGTTAAAATTGTAAAAGGCTTGGTATAAGTTCAGGAAAATTAAACTCTGTATGGTGAATAACTTGAAGCACAAATTTTTTCAACATAAAATGTGTTTGTTAACCAAGCCAAATGCTTGTTATGGCTGGGATGGGCTACCCTATTTTTTTATAGACTGTACTATGGTGCTTGAATGAAGGCGGTTTTGAGCAGAAAAGATCACTAACTTTTGATGTTTGGCTAGTTTATTCTGTGGGACCTAATCCATGAAATTAATGAAGCTTCTAAAATAGAAAGTCAGTCATTGTTTATGCAACATATTTCCTTTCACAATCAACATATCTTATTTTTTTTATTCATATACATATACATATACACATACATCTACACTACATTTCTTTGTCTAATACATACACTACAAAATGGTTTACCACCCAGATAATTTGACAAAAATATGTCTCTACCCCTTGGTCACTACATTCAAACTTCCAAGTCAAAAATGACTTCAGCCATATGTAGTTTTCAGATCTTTTATCGACCCATAAACTGATTTGAATTTACAGCCTAGGGAGAACTTCAAGCACGCATACTAATTAGATTGTATTTGGCGACCAGTATGATTTTTTTATGTCATCATTTTCTCAATACCTAGCCGCAAGCATTAATTGCATTGACTTCCTTATTTGGGTCTATGTTTTTTTGATTGTAGATTTTGATTTGCAGAATTTTCATAGTTGGAAACTTATTATCGACTTTGGTATTTTCCAGGATTTTCCTTTTAAGTGGCGTAGGGTGAGCTTGGAGCATAAAAATAAACATGTATTCTTTTTCGGCTTGGCAGATCTGAGTTGAAGTTATGGGTCACTGTTTAAGTGGCGTGGGGTGAGCTTGGGGTCAATAGATTCTTAAGATTCTATAAACATAAGTTAGGCTTGGATGTACAGAGATTCTATCTACATGAACTATGAACTGGGGAGGAACGCAGACCATGGTAGAGTTTTACACCATGTGGAGAGGCTTATTGAAAATCTAAATGTGAGGGATCAAAATATTACATATGCTAATGAATTTGCAGGGACAAAGAATATATGAACATGGGCTGAAAACACACCTCTTGTTACCAATCATAATGACTAGATGCTGATGACCACCCTAGCGATTCTCTGCACAGCATGTGATTACATGGTAAACACAAAAGCTGATACATTACCTAACTGCTGGAAGGACAAGAACCTAAGGCTAAGACATCTCCTAGTAGCACCTGAATGGGCGAGGTCAACTAAATTTGGCAGCACCCTAAATCAATGAGAATAAGTGGATTTAAGAGCACCCTGATTGCATCCTGAATAGATGAGGTCCCATGGATTTGACTACACCCCAAAGGATAAACTCTATATCCTAAAACTTACAGAATAAAATGTCAAAGAATAGAATCCCATCTCCAAAGAAGTCATACATTCTTATCGTCATGACACAATGCATAGGACACTCCAAGCAAAAGTTCTTCAAATATAGAAAAGTTGTCAAACTGGGCTGAAAACACACCTCTTGTTACCAATCATAATGACTAGATGCTGGTGACCAGCCTAGCGATAATTCAGTCACTTGCAATCACAATTCTAGGATTGCGCAGAGGTGCAGGTCTTGTCAACTAAACAACTTAAATCTTTCCTTCACGTTATCATGAACTGGGAAAATTAATAAATCCTGTTATCTAAAAATTTCAAAAACTTGACAGAGAAAGCCTATAAAAATGAATTTAAAAATATAAATCTGAAGAAAGCTGAGGATTATCATTAGCTACAAGAATTTGAACAATTTATTGACATTGCGCATGATACAGATTCAACCCACGAAATTTCTAGAAAAATGAAAAATGTATGTAAGTAGATTACCTGGAAGAAGAAGAATCTTGACTGTTCTAATTCCTCTGCTACCACCGCCTCTCCCCTATCTCTTGTTTTGAATATAAGCATGTTGGTGAATCAATCCAAAATTGAGGGAAACGAAAGTCCATCGGGAAACGAAAGAAAGAAGCTAAAATCTGCAAAAGAGGAGAAATAAATTTTTAAAAAAGAGAATGAAGGAACAATTTAAAGACATCTATAGTGAGATATATTTGTGATAATCAAGTTGGTTTTATGTTCTCATTCCTCCGCTACTACCGCCTCTCCCTTGTCTCTTGTTTTGAATCCAAAATTTTAAGGTTCCCTAAATAATTCATTCACTGGCAATCCTAATTCTAGGATTGCACAGAGGTGCAGGTCTTGGCTAATAAATATCTTAAAGCTCTCTTGCACATTATCATGAACTGGGAAAATCTTATATTGATTTTTAAAAAAAATTAATAAATCCTTTTAACAGATCTAAAAATTTCAAAAACATGGCAGAGAAAGCCTAGAAAAATGAATTAAAAATATAAATCTGAAGAAAGCTAAGGATTCTCATTAGCTACAAGAATTTGACAATGCACACGACACAGATTCAACCCACAAAATTGTTGGAAAAATGAAAAATGTATGTCAGTAGATTACCTGGAAGAAGAAGAATTTTGACTGTTCTCATTCCTCTACCGCCGCGGCCTCTCCCCTGTCTCTTTTTTTTTTAATATAAGCATGCTGGTGAATTAAAAAAAGAGGGATAGAAAATCCATCTGGAAACGAAAGAAAGAAGCTAAAATCTACAAAAGAGGAGAAAGAAATTATAAAAAAAATTGACAGTTTTCTCATTCATTTATAATCCTCCAAATTTTGAATTTTACTCTTTACGCTTTAATTCCAATGGTACTAGCTTTTTTCAATGCTTTATTCTAAGGGCACTCGCTTTTTTCTTTTATTTATGTTTTTTTAAATTCTTACGATGCATTTGTTTTAATAGATTTTTATTATGGTTAAAAGTTCATTTGTAAAATTTTAAAATGACTTTTTAACATGTTAGAGAGAAAAATGATTCTTTTAATTAAAATCATGTTTAATAAATAAAAGAATTAACATAAATAAATAGATTTAGATGATTAAAATCAATTCTTTTTTACTCATAATTTCACATGTCTAAAATTAGACTTATAAAGTATTTTCACATTTGGGTGAAGATATTCACTTATTGTTGCACATGAAATCTTAGGTGAAAATAAAACATTTGTGTGTAAAATAAACAAACATATGATTAAATGTTCCCACTAGTTTTCTAAATGTTGTAACTTGGATTTTCTAGGAAAAAAAATCTCAAATCTAAATGGAAAAAAGGCTCTACAACTCAACAAGGGTTTGAAGAAATTGCACGTCTTTCAACGTCCAACCTGGACTGGCCCTAGAGAGGTTTGAGTGGCCACGTAAGTGGCCTCACTTTTCCAAGATTTCTCCCTCATTCCTTGTGCCTATTGATGATTCTCTATTTCATAGGGTTTATGTTTTTAGTTGATATTTGCTTTTATTTTCCCCTCTTCTGTCAATCTTACCGCTTGAGCATGTGAGTGTATTGTGATAGAATGGAAGGACTCACAATCAAATAGGGTAATGAAGGCTTGTCCAAATTTTTTAGTATATTCTAGAGAGTTATTTGAATTATGTTGTAATACAACCATAGAAAAAAGATTTCAAAGGGAAAATGTAATGTAGTTTTAGAGAAATGTCCAAATAAACAAGAATCCCACTAGGCAGCCTTGGACAACTCATGCTCTAACTTTGCGGATGGAAGGTTGCAAGAAAGTACTAGTGGGAGAGATTTTTTCAAACAAAACACTAACATTTCATAATTGCCATGGGAAAATTTACACACAATAGTATCCTTCTGACCATATACAGAGGGCCTTACCAAGTATTTTTCCATCAACAAGTCATACAGTTGAAGAGCCATCTTCATCGAAGAAGCCATCCTCACTAATGCTGGCAGAGGTTTTGAAGAGCTTCCAAGAAGCAGACATCGATAAGGCAGATGACTTCCTCAATACCATCAAAGAACAACTGGTCGGCTATAAACTTCAAACTTCATTACTTTTCCTCCAAACAAGATTAATTATAAGAGCTCTTTATTTATTTTCTTTTTATTATCACCGTGACATAATGCACATGACACTCCAAGAAACTAGGCTTCCTTTATTCAAAGTGGGGCCACATTGCTAAAATTTGCTAGTGATCATATAGAAAAAAATCAGACTAAGGTAATATGATAATATGCCTATGTTTCCATTAATTTTTTGGTAGCACTTATCTTCTATTGTTGTTGCTATACAGTTTGAGTTTTCTTAGTCGGAAGAAGTGACAAAAATTGTAGGAGATATGCTACAGCAAATTGGGCAACTGCATTGGGCAGTTACAAAGCTCTCTATCATTGGTTGTTTGGTATCAAAATGTCAAGAAGTGCCCAACAACAGGGTTGGATATGTACACTTTTTAAAAGACATGCTTAAACTTGCATATCTTATTAAGCGCTTAAACAATGTTTCTATTGAAAATGATAACAAGGAGGTTTTGAAAAATGCGTTTCAATATGTTGCTAAAAGATCTATATATTGTACTTCCCAACTAGATTTGGGAAATTCTTTATAGGTCGGTATCTTGTTCCCTCTACGATTTATGGCTTAAGATTATGTTTTTAGCACTATTTTTCTCCTTATTAAATGTATACTATGACTTACCCTTATAAATTCAAATTTTTAGTTTTGTGTAACTGCAACTTCTTGAAAACATCAATAAACTCTAGCATTTTGCCAGGATAAATAGCATTTATCATAGTATACATTTCTAAAAAATAGTATAAAATAGATCACATATCTGGAATTTCATCTCCCATAATGGCACATCACTATTGAGCATCTTTCTTAGGAAATAAAGAATGGAAAGATAGTTATTCTCTCTCTTGCAGGGCAGGAATGACCTTGTAGATACTGAGGAAGTTCTCTGCAACAATTGGGAGATTATGGTGGAACATAGATACTTTTAATTTCAAAGGTACAAGGAAACACAAGTGGTGAGACTGGTCTAGGTAATAGATTAACACTCTTATCTTCATTCTCTCAACAAGAAAGGTAAGCTTGTAATAAAAAAGATTAGATAAGGTGTTCAAGCTCCTCAAATTGGTACTCAGTTAGGCTCAACCATGCATCCCATGTGGATGCCTCTAGAAGATCCTGCTTGGTTGGAAATCAAATGTTGGCACAAAGACTACCTCCCAAAAAATGGAGCATTTGCATAAGTGAATTTTAAGGAAAAGGTGCTCAACGGGGATAGACTTCATATGGAATTAATGATCTCCTCTGATCTGATCTTTATAAGAAATTTGAGGAATCTAACACATAGATGTTAAACTTGGCTCATTGTGGAATATTGTTGAAAACTCATTAGACATTTTGAAATAATAAGCCAACTACTAAACCCAAAGCTCATCCATAGGGTTGCTAGGCTAACTGACAACTGATAATAAATTAACAAATCATTGATTTGTAGGCTCATTGGCAAGACCTTTTAAAAAATGATGAAAAAATCTTGATGCAAATATTGGGTCTATTCCCATGTCCTACTAATGCTAGATGATTGAAGGAAGGCATGATGACAATCATGTTTCTTCTACATGGAGCAGGTTTGGTTTGATTTTATTTTATTTTTCTCAAGAAAGTGATATTCTAACATGTGTAGTCTTTTGTAATGCAGTATATAATAAATAAATACTCTCAAGAATCCCTTATAGTATTTAGTGAGATAATTTCCATCCATTTTTGAAACACAACAAGTTTAGTGAGATAATTTCTATTTGTTTCTAAAACACAACAAGCTTGCAAAAATGTCTTTGTGTGAGAATAAGTTAATCTAGTTTTTCAATCTAGCATAAAGGTATTTGCATTCATCAACAATTATGCATGAATAGAAACAATGGCATAACATGCCAAAAAAACCATAGAATTATCTTAAATATAAATAAAGACTAACAATTTTTTTGTGATACAAAAATTGGCAAGACCGTGAAAGTCATAAGAGAGGGGAGGCATAGTCTATAAATTGTATGTGGATAATAGAGAGACAATCATGATTGAGGATGGGAATTGTGAGCCACACATATGTTTGTTTTGATGTTAATATATTATATTTTTTCTTTTCTTTTTGAATGTGTAGAATGTTTGTTAGAGTTTGCATAGCATTTGGGTACGCACGATGCACATAATGTTAAACAGAAATGTCCAAATACATATCCTTTTCAAAGTTCCTTTTCAAGTTATATTTGCTAATTTCTCAGGATCTTGAAGATGTAAGTGTTCCAGTTCATTCCACTATTTACAATGATAGGCTAATGAAAAAACAAAAAAGTGGCGAATATTTTAAAGACATCTAAGGTGAGATATATTTGTGATAGTCAACACATTTCTATGCATCTTCAGCCTATTTTATTCTAAATTTCCATCTAACCATCATGTCTCCACCAAATTATGATCCCCATCAACTTAAAAGGTTCTGGGTTGTACCAATTTGGACTCACCTTCTATTAAAGATGTGACTTCTAGGAGACAAAACAATGGTTCAAACTTTAGAGACACAAAATTTGAAGACAAATACATAGTTTAGGTTTGAGATGTAGCAAATCACATCTAGCATCACCTACCTCCCAAGTACATACACATCTAATCAACAGATGGGGCTCACTACAAGTATTGGGTGTGCACCCAATGGATCAGATTAGTGTGAATATTGAAGATTATTTACACCATAAATTTGACAAAGGGAAATATCTTAGACCATAAAATATACTCACATGGGGAATGACCATGTTCAACCAGGTGGATCAACTTGTCAAACTAGTTGCAGTTATAGTTGGGTTACAGGTTAATTCATACATGTGTGACAAGTTTATGTGTTAATTCCATCGTACGTTCAAGAAATGAGGCCAGGTAAATTTGACCACATCCTCAATGGATGAGACCTAGGGGAACTATTGGGTTGAGTATCATAGAAAAAATATCTCAGATCATGTATCGTATTTGTTTGTACTCTCATCAGATGAGGCCAACCGAATGGGTGAGGCCATCTGGATTTGAGATCACCCTGACTACAACCTCAAATATGAATGGGTGAAGTCCAAAGAAGTAATACATGCTTCTCGAATGCAACAATGGGGTCAATTTGATTAAACTATCAATGAAGATTAGACAATGAATTTGACACAATTTGAATATAACATAAAGAGATGAAGCTAAATGGAAATCATGGGGTAAATTTGAAAGAGAATACACCAAAATTATATCATAATAAGAAGTCTTGAAATAAATATGGTTTTACCGTGAATTGATACAATCTGGTGAATTTTACTATACTTTGAATAGAAAAGATCTAGGGTAAGTATTGGATGGAATTCAAATGAATTTGATTGCAACCTAAATGGGAAATGTCACATGCATAAATCAGGTGGAAATTTGATAGTATTCTAAACAAGTGAAGTAGGGTGGACATGATTTTATGCTCAATTGATGAGGCCACGAGAAATTAAAATGAAATTCTATGATTGCACAGAGGTGTAGTTCTTGGAAATGGAAAATAAACATTAAAGCTTTCTAACATGTTATCATAGACTAGAAAATGTTCTATTGATTTATACAAGAAATTTTAATAAATCCTTTTAACAAATCTAAAATATTCAGAAACATGGTAGGAAAATCGTGGAAGAAGATGAATTTGATGAGAGTTGAGGACTCTCAATAGCCTCAAAATTTAGGTAGAACAATTTATTGACAACACAAAATGTATCCAAACACAGATTCAATCCAAAAAAATTCTGGAAGAAGAATAATGTAAGTAGATTACCTAGAAGAAGAATTTTGCATGTTCTTGTTCTTGTTACAGGGAAGGGTTGGTGCAGGTCCAAGGGAGAAATTTGACTATGCCCTGGGGTCATTTCCTAAATGAGGGAAAACCAAATTCTATGATTTCACAGAGGTGTAGTTCTTGGAAATGGAAAATAGACATTAAAGCTTTCTAACACGTTATCATAGACCAAGAAAATCTTATATTGATTTATACATGAAGATTTAATAAATCCTATTAACAGATCTAAAAATTTCAAAAACATGGTAGGAAAAACCTAAAAGAAGATGAATTTGATGAAAGTTGAGGATTCTCAATAGCTACAAGAATTTGAGCCTCATAAAATTTAGGTAGAACAATTCATTGACAACATAGAATGTATCAAGGCACAGATTCAACCCATGGAAATTTTGGAAGAAGAAAAATGTAATTAGATTACCTGGAAGAAGAATTTCGCATGTTCTCACTCCTTTTCTTAGTTGCCTCTTACATGGACAACTACAACTCTAAAAAAATTATCAAATGAAAAAGAAACCTTAAGGAAAACAATCAACAAAAACAGTGATAGAAAATGTGTCGAGAAAGGAAAACAGGATAGTTATAGAAGGAAGAAAAATTTTCATAAAAGGAGAAAAACATTCGAAGGAAAGAAAGAACGAACATTCATGAGAGACTGAGTGGTTCAAATTTTAAATTCTATGGGTATTAGCTCCAACAGTACTGCTTTTTTTATTTATTTATGTTTTTTGTTTTAATAGATTATTATTGTTAGAAATTCATCCATAAAATTTCAAAATGATTATGATTGTTTAATATGTTGAAGAAAAAGATGATTCTTATAATTAAAATCACATTCAATTGATTTAGTTTAAAGTTATGATATTAAAATTTAGAAATCTAAAAATAAGTAATGACAATTGTTAAAACTAATTCAGTTTATCTTTCATTTTTACTAGGTTTAATTGTGTCTAGTTGTGAGGGTGGCGTTTTCCTTTCTTGGACCCATAAGTATTATGATGAACTCAACAAATTCACAACAAGAATCTGGGGCAACACGAAGGCATACAATAGACCCAGGTCCATATAATAACTAGGATATAACCAATTTTAAATATTTTAATTGTAATTTGAAAGTAGTGTTTCTTATTTTATCTTTATTTTATGAAGTGTATGAATACTAATATTAACCATTTCCTCCCAAAGTTTCAACTTTTACTTCATCATTTAATATATTGTTGAATCTTCACAACTAGAACTTCTATATGATCATACATGAAGTAAGGTCCCCAAAATTTGATAATTGTGAGCAATATTGGACAATGTTAGGAATCAAATGTTTTTTAAAGTTTTGATTGAATTTTTATTCGAGAAGTTAAAGACAAATCATAGACAATATATAATTAGCAAAGACACATTGTAGGAGAAGATAATTGATCTCTTCCTCATGAGATGTAATGTATATAGTAATTAAGACCTTGAAACCTTTCTCTAATTTCTCCCAAGATAGAATTTACTTTATGTATTTTATGGTTCATATATATATATATATATATATATATATATATATATATATATATATATATATATATATATGTATGTATGTATGTATGTATGTATGTATGTATGTATGTATGTATGTATGTCAATGAAATATATACTATTACATGGAAGAATATTAGGATAGTGTGATATTTAATTGCAGTCCTAATACATACTTTATGTCATGTCTCCAAACATCTTAGAGATAGTACTCAGATGCCCTCTTAGGTGGAATTATTAGTATTATTTCACTGAATTGTAGTACTAGTTATGATGACTCTCTTTTAAAGGATGTGGAGCTAGTAGTGGTGGTTACAAATCTTTTTTAGCCATTTTTCCATATCCTTGGCATAAGTGGGGCCATTGATTATATTTTGAGTATTAGATGAGATCTGCATTAGTATTCATTCTCATAAGGGGCATTATACTTGGATATGCGTGCCATTGAGACTTACAAGACTAATATTTTTCTATTATGATGTCTATTTTGGTGAGTTACATTTTCAATTCTAGGAGGTTCCTAATGTTGATGGGTATTGGATTTTTGAATGAGTTTGCATGTCTTGTTTGGGCCCATAGTTTGTTATCTCTAATTGTTTAAACCATTCATAGTATAAATGTAATGTGTTGATCCAAGGTTTTACACTAACAAAGTTTACTATCCTCACGGGAAGTTTAGTAACTGGGGGACATAATGTTGGACATTAAACAACCTCTAGGATTGGGAAGACAACTCTTCATAACCTTAGTTTTGAGGAAAAGAGAGAGAAGGTATTGATGTATAAATCTAATTCTAAGGTGATGTGCCTAAACATTCGAGAATACTTTAGACAAACTTCAAATATTTCCAAGTTTGAGATAAGATAACAAAAATAAGAAAAACTTACAAAGATTGAGCATAAAACACCATTCTCTTCATTGTTGAAGTGAAAACAAAGTAAAAAAGGTCAAAGACACATGCTACAATATTCAAATCACTTTGCGAGAAAAAACTTCTTAAACTCGACAAGAAATGCAAATATTATACAAAATATATTTATGCACTTAGTTCAATTTCATTTCCCAACACAAGCATGATGTAATTCCAATCACTTGATGATAGATATACTAAAAGAGTAATGCACATGATCCAGTAATATAAGTTTTCAAACTAGAATCATAAGTGTTTAAGGCTAAGAACATGATAATCTACTCACATGACATAGAATCCTAGATGTATTTAGTAATCAAAGCCACCACAAGGCTTATCAAAGCACAATCTAATATATCTTATTTAAACCAAACAAGTGAGAATTAAAGTCAAGCAATATCTCAAGTCTTAGCATAAAACACTAAAATACAACAGTCTTCCTTCTTGGGTAAACTTTAGAATCCCTAAACTTCAAATCTTTACCCCTTAAATAAGACTAGTCCCTAGTAAATATTTCTCATCGATTGTAACATTTTTTTTTGGCCTATAGTAGCTATAATCTCTCACGAAGTAGTTACAATCTCTCAAGCCAAAAATTATGCCATTTCTTCAATTTTAGGTAGAAACTTCAATGCATGATAATTAACTCTGCATGATAATCGATTTATTTCTGCTGGAACATTATCATATCTGTGAAATGGACAGTTAGTGAAAGCAGCATGCCCAGACATGAATATTAGTGGTATTGCTAAAAGTTGATGAAGTCATAAACCATCAATTTTTCTCATTAAAAATTATGTGTAGATTTATTTCTGAATATTAAACAAGGTCAACATGCAATGTCCTAAATTTTTTGATGCTAAAGAATTGCATCCTAACATATCTTGATAATTTATCTCGACTAGCAGTGATACAAATAAAATTTTATAAAAGGTAGTTAAACATGATATTCTTCAGGAGATCTTCAGGATCAAGTTGCTTAGTACTTCAGTTAACACTTCAAAATGTACTATTCTCAATTGGCTATTAAGTACAAAATTAATCAACATAATCTAACAATCAAACCTAATCTTGAATAGCAGGTACGAAAATTGAAGATATTTTACTGCACCATTCAAGAAAAATTTTAGTTGCAAAAATGTAAAGCGCATTTTAAAAGATCACACTATAGTAAAAAGCATAAATGAAATTTAAAGCCAGTGAATTGTAAGTTGACAGGTTTTTAGTTCTGAAGTGTTTAAACAAATCTTGACCCCATTAAAATCATTGTTGTGGGTCTAAGATAATCCAAGGCTCAAAGTACCTACAATGAAAGGTTAAAAATCCAATAACCCCACCCAAGCTTAAGTTGAGGAAATTCTGAGGCTGAAATGTCAGGTATTTTTTGCACTAGCCAATTGGTCATTTTAAAGTGCCTATTTAGTACAGTGATTATAAATATAGATGAATGAGATTATAAATTTACACTATGAACACTCAAAAATGGTCTCCAACTTAGATTTTCTTCTCTGTTTTCTGCCACACATAGCTTTTGATGCCAACAGAGAAAGAAAGGTTTTGTTCGCATTTGATCTTCAATCTAGGATTGACCTCCGAAATATTAATGAAGTTTGGCGGCAATCTTCCATGACTTTCCTAATTCAATCCTAATTCATTTCCCCTGGATTCCTTAACCCAACAATTGCATACCTCAGATTATGGTTTCCTAAGAGTATCCCACCTACAAACTCATTCTACAGAAGCATTGCAAATTCTCTAGGAGTGAGTCTGTAGTGTTTGTTTGTCAAAATCCATTACTCCTACCTCCCATACCCACATCTGATAATGATTGTCCAACACTTTTCTGAACACAAGCTGTTCTCGTCCAGAACCAGTATTCCTGACCCAACAGAGTGTTTCCAATTCCATTTCACCAGAACTTCCACAACCATCATTCATTCTGAGATTTTCCATCAGAATAAAAAGCTCCTTCCCATAAACTGGATGTCATCATCTTCCAAATGGCTTGTAGATTTATTTCCTTGGATTTCCACCACTACATTCATCCTAACATTTTCCACCGAAATACACAATAATTTGGTTATACAATTTATAACTCTCTTCTAATGTGTCCTAATATATATATATTTTGGAAAAGCCTTTGTCACACACTTGCATTGCTCTCCGTGATTTAAGTGTGCACTATCTAAATTTTGTGCACTATGCTTTTGAACAGTTTATTATTAGTTTGGAGATCGTAGAAAGTTTATTTTTAATATAAAAAGAAATGTACGTTTTGTTATTAAAATTCTGGTTGATGTTTTTACATGAAGAAAGTGTTTTTTAATACATTCTGTGAAATACAGAGTGTAACATAATTTGTTGTCTAAACTAACAATAAACAATTGGTTTCAATTTATAGGCTTTCTTTGTTAGATTTTTTTTTCTTATTTGTAACACAAGATGTTAACTTATTCGGTGCTTACGAAGTTGCTGCTCATTTGCAGTTACAGTAAATTTAGTTTTGAGTAATTTTTTGAGCTAGACATACTGATCAAGTGTTCAATGATGAATAATCTGTATATTACTTTCAGATAATGACATAATCTGTATATGGCTTTCAGATAATTTTGATAGTGTGTAACACAACATGGTGAGATGGGTAGGTTTTATTTAGTTTCAGTGTAGGAAAAAGATATCAAAGATGTCTCACACTATGGAAGCGAAGTAGATCATACTAATTGAGGGAAGATCTGAAACTAGTTCAGTTTCATGAAACAGGTTTCTCCATCAGCCCATCTGATCAGGTATGCACAGTTCTCCAAATTTCACATACCTTTCCATCATTTTGAGCCCTTTCGCTGGCATGCTAATTCGGT
The DNA here is from genome assembly GCA_027943335.1 of Chamaecyparis obtusa. Taxonomy (NCBI): domain Eukaryota; kingdom Viridiplantae; phylum Streptophyta; class Pinopsida; order Cupressales; family Cupressaceae; genus Chamaecyparis; species Chamaecyparis obtusa. The sequence goes on from BSBK01007362.1 coordinate 1,549,931, forward strand.
CAAGGTCTATTTATTATGGCATCTACACTCTTTTCAGTTTACCAATGACAAGTTCCGATGACTCTAGAACACCCTTCAAATCCTTAAACCTATCACTCTCAAACTGTTTGCGTGCTTTGTCTGTGGTCACCGATTTCTTTAAAGCATTGTATCAGAGAGTTCGTGTGCTTTGGCTCTGGTCATAAATTTCTTTAAGCATTATGTCAAACAGTTCATGCTCCCAGTATATGGGTTAATTTCTTTGAGGACTTTTGTTCATATGCCATTGTAGCAGCGATTTATGTTGCTGAAAAACTCATCCTTCATGACTCTTGGAACTTTGCAATTAAGAAGTATGCTAGGAAAACTCTTGTGACTATTTAAACAAAATTATGTTTGAGACAAACAAATCATATGGGGAATGTGTATTATCTTTGAAAACCATTGTATTATATTTATACTTTAGCATATGTGTAAGTTTGAATTTTTATGCTCATCTTATATGAAGAATGTATTAGCATTGGAATCCACCTATGTTGTGTGTTTGAGCTTTAGCATTCACATTTTTTGTATGTACTTGGACATGTTCGAAATGTAGTAACTTTTTTTGAAACCTCTTTGTGTTTTAATTTTGGTATGTTTGAACTAACCTTTTTTATATTTAAACTTTAACATTTACTTTGTATGTGTGTGAAGTGTGTGTTTGAACAAATTGTGTGGGAAATGAACTAACAACATCTGAACTATGTTCGAACTTTGATAGCATTTTTGGTGTATCTATATTGAACCCTCCAATTCACTTTGTGTGAAGAGTGTGATAATTGTGTTTGAACTTTGGGATTCACTTTAACTTAGCATTTACCTTGTGTTGTTTGAAATATATATATATATATATATATATATATATATATATATATATATATATATATATATATATATATATATATATATATATATATATATATATATATATATATATATATATATATGTATGTATGTATGTATATATGTATGTATGTATGTATGTATGTATGTAGAAAGAGAGAGAGAGAGAGGGTGGAGAGGTGGAGAGGGAGTAGAGAGGGAGAGGGAGAGGGAGGGGATGAGGAGAGGGAGAGGGAGGGGAGGTGGAGAGGGAGTAGAGAGGAAGAGGGAAAGAGAGGGGGGAGGGGGAGGGAGAGGTAGAGGGATGAGGAGAGGGAGAGGGTGGAGAGGTGGAGAGGGAGTAGAGAGGAAGAGGGAAAGAGAGGGAGAGGGAGAGGGAGGGGAGGTGGAGAGGGAGTAGAGAGGAAGAGGGAAAGAGAGGGGGAGGGTGAGGGGGTGGGAGAGGGAGAGGAAGAGGATGAGGATGAGGAGAGAAAGAGTTGGGGGAGGTGGAGAGGAAGTAGAGAGGAAGAGGGAAAGAGAGGGGGAGGGTGAGGGGGAGAGAGGGGGGAGGAGGGAGAGTGGGGGAAGAATAGTGTCAGAGATGGAGATTAGAGGCATAGTAGGGGTAGAGAGGGAGGAGGGGGCTGAGATTGAGAGAGGGAGGGGGAGATAGAAAGGGGGGTGATGGGGATGGGTGGTTGAGAGAGAGAGAGAGAGAGAGAGAGAGAGAGAGGGGGAGGGGGGAGGGGAAGAAGGAGGAGGGAGATGGAGAGAGGGGGGAGGAGGGAGAGTGGGGGAAGAATAGGAGCAGAGATGGAGATTAGGGGTATAGTAGGGGGAGAGAGGGAGGGGGAGATAGAAAGGGGGGGTGATGGGGAGGGGCGGTTGAGAGAGAGAGAGAGATAGAGAGAGAGAGATGGGGGGAGGGGAAGAAGGTGGAGGAGGGGGCTGAGAGGGAGGAGAGGGAGGGGGAGAGAGAGGGTGAGGGGGAGAGCGAGATTGGGGGGAGTAGAGGGAGATGAGAGGAAGAGGGAAAGAGAGTGAAGGAGGGGGAGGGTGAGGGTGAGGGTGTGGGGGAGTGAGGGGGTAGGGAGAGAGTGAAGGTAGAGAGGGAGAGGGGAAAAGTAGGGGTAAAGAGGGAGGAGGGGGTTGAGAAGGAGAGAAGGGAGGGGGAAGCGGAAGGGGAGGGGTGGTTGAGAAATAGAGATGAAGAGAGGGAGAGGGGAGGGGAGGGGGATAGGAGAGGGGGATAGGGGAGATAGAGGAGGGACCGGGGAGAGTGAGGGCAAGAGTGGGAGGGGGAAAGGGGGAGATGGAGATGGAGAGGGGTAGAGAGAGAGAGAGATGGGGGAGTGGAAGAAGGAGGCTAAGAGGGAGAGAGGGAGGGGGAGAGAGAGGGTGAGGGGGAGAGCGACAGTGGGGGGAGTAGAGGGAGTTGAGAGGAAGAGGGAAAGAGAGTGGGGGAGGGTGAGGGTGAGGGGGATAGGGGAGATAGAGGGGAGGTTAGGGAGAGTGAGAGCAGGAGTGGGAGGGGGAGAGGATGAGGGAGATGGAGATGGATAGAGAGGAACAGAGGGGGAGGGGTGATTGTGTGTGTGTGTGTGAGAGAGAGAGAGAGAGGAGCAGGAGGATGAGAGGGGGAGAGAGAGGGTGAGGGGGAGAGTGAGAGTGTGGGGAGTAGAGGGAGCTAAGAGGAAGAGGGAAAGAGAGTGGGGGAGGGTGAGGGTGAGGGTGAGGGGGACTAGTGAGGGGTTAGGGAGAGAGGGAGAGGGGAAAAGTAGGGGTAAAGAGGGAGGAGGGGGTTGAGAAGGAGAGAAGGGAGGGGGAAGGGGAGGGGTGGTTGAGAAAGAGAGATGAAGAGAGGGAGAGGGGAAGGGAGGGGGAGAGGAGAAGGGGATAGGGGAGATAGAGATAGAGGGGGGGTCAGGGAGAGTGAGAGCAAGAGTGGGAGGGGGAGAGGGCTAGGATCAAGGCTAGGGGGAGAGCAAGAGAAAGATAGGAGGGATGGGGAGGGGGGATAGTGGGAGAGAGGGAGATAGGGGTAGAGAGGGAGAGGGAGAGTCAGTGCAGAGTAGGGGTAGAGAGGTAGAGAAAGGGTAGAGAGGAAGAGAAAGCAAGAGGGGGAGGGGGAGAGTGAGAGTGGGAGAGGGAGAGTGCTAGGGCCAGGGCAAAGGCGAGAGGGGGACAGGGAGGGGGAGAGAGGGGAGATGGTGGGAGAGAGTGGGGGAAGAGAGGGAGAGGGAGAGTGCTGGAAGATTAGGGGTGGAGAGGGAGAGGGAGAGTGGGGCAGAGTAGGGGTAGAGAGGGAGAAGGAGAGTGGGTGCAGAGTAGGGGTAGAGAGGTAGAGAAAGAGGAAGAGAGAAAGAGAGAAAGAGAGAGGGAGAGGGCGTGGGTGAGGGCGAGGGTGAGAGGTAGGGGGAGGGGGAGGGGGAGGGGGAGGGGGAGGGGAAGAGTGGGAGTGGGAGGGTGCTTGAGAAGGAGAGAGGGAGAGGGGAGGGGGAGGGGGAGATGAGAGATAGATAGATAGATAGATAGATAGAGACAGAGACATAGACAGAGAGAGAAAGATTTTTGGTACAAGTGAAGGTGAGGGAGAGGGATATCGAGATGGTGTTTCAGTATAGGTATGTGTTTGTGTCCATGTGTTTCTAAGAGTAATATTATATGCATTATACCTACATTTGTTGACTAAATTTCCACATTATTCCCCCATTGTATTAATAAATAGGATTTGCTTGAATAATATATATTCTTATATCAACCACCACATAATGATTTCAAGTATCATATAAAAATAGAACCTAACTTTCCATTGTGCATAATCCATGATGTATTTGAAGTTACAATATTACATTTAATTATAAAGTCCTACATAGAATAACCTTGAGGTGGGTTGGAAATTATGAAAATATATTACAATAAATAAAATATACATACTTATTTTGTAAAACTTTATACCATTTAATTCCCAATGAAGTGTAAAGTTTTCATGCTAATTTTGTGCCTAGAGAGATATTATAGGCTACTAGAGGCATAAAAAAGCCAAATTATTATTTTCACCCTTACCACTTTATAAACAAGATCTCATGAATACTTTTTGTCATGAAATAAATAAGTTTATATGACATAAAGAAATGAGACATCATGTAAGTAGGGATTGCTAATTAAATAGACTTAACAAGTAGTGTTTTTTTAGCCAATGACAACAACTTAATTTTTCATGATGATAACATAGATTTAATGGATGAAATCACTCTATCCCAAAATATTATCGTACTCAATAGAATAGAAAATTCAAAGATATGTTCTTGGAACATCCATTTTACAGCTCAATATGTTAATTTAATTTAATTCATAATGCTTGCAACAATACTGATAAAGAATTTTATAAATTTACCCTTGATATATTGCTATGACACCTAGTAATTTTATAAATTTACCCTAATACATTTTCCCTCAAACTTTCTATCACAATACTTCTACTTAATGTTTTTTTCATAATGATGAAAATAAAAGAGGAAATATGATCCCTTTGTCTTAAACCTTGCTAGGAGAAAATAAGCCAATTGGTAATCCATTAGTTTTTACTAAAAACTTTCCTAAAGATACTCTCAATAATTAATTTGCATGAATGAGAGCTAAAGACAAATTTATCTATAAATTAGGAAAAAAAGTTCCAATTAAACTATTATAATCCTTCATCATAGGGATTTCAATTTTCATAGGTAGGATTCTTCTCTTAATTATTAAATTCATGACCAATAGGAATAGCTTAAGATACTTCCTAAACTGACACAAAAACCCCTTGCTCAATAGAAATAATGTCTTAAATAATTAGAGATAGTATGTATTCTAGACCTTTCGTAATCATCTTGTAAGTAGTATTTCACAAGGAAATGAGCTTGAAATATTTAGAAGTATTAGAATTATTTGACTTGACAATACGATCAAAGAGAGGGTTGTTCAACTTGTTAATTATGTTATTATTCTTTCTATTGAAGGTTGTAAGTAATATTTAGGAATGGGAGGTTGACCCAAATACGAGTGTTTTTCCTTATTTATCATTGGGGTAGCCATATGTTAGATAACCGAGGGGGGGTAAATCAGTTAAGTTTAGTTATCCTACAATCCCAAGCACTCCCAGATGTATAAATCAAAACTTTCAAATAATTTAATCAACTCGGTAAAATATCAACTGTGCTTTTCTATTCATCTATCGAATACTAGTAAATTAAATAATGTATTTACCAATCAATCTAGTTATAATAATGTGTAACGTAAAATAACAATTCAACACATCCATACACATATAATACTTTAATTTTTAATGTGGAAAACCTGTTAGGGGGAAAACCACCTGGGAGTGGTAACCCAAAATAATTCACTCTTCTGAAGTGAGCGTAGTTAAGAGCCAACCCTTTTAAAGGTTATAAAACACACTATGAGGTGTGACTTGGTTAGAGGATTTATCACTAACAGTTATGCGTGACCAAACATTCACTATGGGGTCAACAAGAAAATAAGCAACATTCATTGAATGTCATAATGAAATAATAAGACTGTAAAGTCCACTTGGTTAAGAGATTTATCTGTAGAAATGGTTAGAATGTTAGAGTAATGATCTGATTCAAATACAACTTTTTTTTGCATATTTTCATATCTATGCTAATCTCAAAATACATCTAGCCAGTAAACTCAATTCAATTCCTTTATTTCCTCCAAGTCTGTTCTACTCGGTAATTCCTTTCTCTAATGTTCGATGTTGTTTGCAGATTTTCTCGGTTCTGTCTTCAACCTATTTGACCAGCTCACACGAATGCAATCTTCTCACACACATTCTTGAATTCATAATGAATCTCATCTCTTTTTATAGATATAATAAATCGTGTTATTTCCAACCATATATTTTGCCTCTTAATCTTCACTGTTGATTTTTCCAATTTAACCATCTTCAGCAGTTGTGTTAGTAACATGTTTCATTCTCCTTCATCTGATCTTCTTTGAATTTTTTCAGTCATTTGATCATCATAACAAACATTATCTTTTACCTTAGAATCATTCATAATTTTCCAACTCAACATCTTTAGTCGGTAGTCATTAGTTCCATTTATTTCTTTCACTCGTTCATTACTACATCACAGTAGCTCGGTTAACACTATACTCGGTATACACTACACTTGCTTGGTGTACACTGTTCCAACTAGGTGTATACTGAATTCTTCATTTACCGACCACATAAAGTTGTAGATTTTTAATCTTCAATCCATAACAAAATTATGTAATACAATCAAATCACTAACATTATGTCATAGAGTTACCAAAAAGTTACCCAATGAATGCTATATCAATATCTTTCTCATCCATCTCATCTTCATGTAGATATCTCATTCCTTTACCATTATTTCCTTTTTTAGATGTTTGTAACTATAATGATAAGTATAGTCAAAGCTAGCTGACATCAATGAGAATACAATAACTAATTTAATATGTAACACATGTACCTTTGTAGCTCGGTGATCATCAATCACTATCTTTCAAAGATCCAATCAGTTGCCAAACTCTCCTTCAAGATATTCAATTAGTTGTAGTCTATCAATCTCTCCCTTTGGCATTGATAGCAACACAATATGAAATATGCCATAGAATACCAAACATCTGCTCTACAAATCTTTATGCAAATGTTGTGACTCAATAAGCTCTCCCTAGCTTAGGCATTTAATATGGTTAATCACTACACAACTATGCTTAATCACTACACATCATTAGTGTCTCTCCCTTTCAGGAATGTCTCTCCATGTGGATAAATATTTCATGTAACCATCACTCCCTTTGACAGTAATGCCAAAAATAAATCAGCTCTTTAGTAGCCAAATCAATATCTTAGTTGTTTAGTTCAGATTCAAGTACCTTACATGTACTAATTTGGAGTTTCAGTTTGTTTTTCAGATTTCACAACCTTAGGAAACCCAAAGTGTGAACATCATGCATCAACATCATTTGATCTTCTGATATAGTATAGGTTGATGCAGCCTCCTAATCACCTTAGTGACTGTTAGACAGGGGATGGACCCCTATTCTACTCCTCAAGTACTCAAATGTGTCCTTCAGTAAGGGTTTAGTAAATATATCAGCAAGTTGTTCTTGTGACTTCACATATTTTAGTCTTACATGTTGTTCTTTTACTTGTTCCATCAAGTAGTGATACATTATAGATATATGCTTTGTCTTTGCATGCATCACTGGATTCTTAAAAATATTAATTGCACTTGTTTACCAAGTTGAATAAATTGTTTGAAAGATTTGATTTATGCATCTGGAAGTGTTTGGGACTAGAGGATAATTGAACTTAATTGATTCACCCCCCTCTCAGTTATCTAACAATTATCATAATACAACACTTTGATTTTTTAACGTAGAAACCCTATTAGGGGAAAAACCACCTGGGATCGGTAACCCAAAATAATTCACTCTTCTGAAGTGAGCTCGGTTAAGAGCCAGCCCTCTTAAAGGTTACAAAACACACTATGAGGCATGATCTAGTTAGAGGATTTATCACTAACAGTTCTCTGTGACCAAACATTCACTATGGAGTCAACAAGAAAATAATCAACATTCATTGAATGTCATAATGAAATAATAAGACTGTTAAGTCCACTTAGTTAAGAGATTTATTTGTAGCAATCATTAGAATGTTACAGTAATGATCTGATTCAAATACAACTTGTTTTTCATATTTTCATATCTATACTAAGCTCAAAATACCTCTGGACAATAAACTCAATTCAATTCCTTTGTTTCCTCCAAGTCTGTTATGCTTAGTAATTCCTTTCTTTAAATATCTGAAAATAGAGATAGGTTATTGTAGGCCTTGGCAATACGGTCTTGTAGCACCTAACGGTTCGATGCTACCTCGCACAAGCTCTGACATACGACCCCATATAGATCATTGATTTTATGTTGAGTGAACCTTGAGGGAAACTTCAGCCTAGAGTGGTTGGAAGCATTCGAGTGACTCTATGTACCAAATGAGGTTTCCAGTAGCATTTACCCAGCCATTCAGAGCTGTTGGAATAGATGGTTTGATGCTATGACCGATGATTTGAAAGATACACAATGTTGCTCATTTCAACTTAGGAACACTTCGAGTTTTGAGATTAACCGAGAATGTGTTGTCAAATATAAACAAAATCCAATCTCTGAAAATAGAGATAGATTATTATAGGCCTCAACAACATGGTCTTGTAGCACTTGACGGTTTGATGCTACCTCACATGAGCTTTGAGATATGACCTCGTAAAGATTGTCAATTTCATGTTGAGTGCACCTTGAGGGACACTTCAACCCGGAGTGGTCGACAGTGTTTGAACGACTCCGTGTGCCAAACGAGGCTGCTAGTAGCATTTACCCAACCATTTAGAGATGTTGGAACTGATGGTTCGATGCTATGACCAATGGTTTGAAAGATACACAACATTGCTCATTTCAACTAAGGAACACTTCGAGTTTTGACATCACACGAGAATTTCTTGCCAAATATAAATGAACTTGAATCTCTAAAAAATGAGATAGGTTATTTTAGGCCTCGAAAACATGGTCTTGTATAACTTGACACTTTAATGCTACCTTGCACAAGCTCCATGATATGACCCCGTAAAGATTGTCGATTTCATGTTGAGTGCACCTTGAGGGACACTTCAACCTAGAGTGGTTAGCAGTGTTCGAACAACTCTATGTACCAAATTTATGCTGAGTGCACCTTCAGGGACACTTCAACTTGGAGTGGTCGATAGTGTTTGAATGACTCTATGTGCCAATTTCATGCTGAGTTCACCTTGAGGGACACTTCGGCCCATAATGGTCGACACCATTAGAGTGACTCTATGTGCCAAATGAGGTTTCCAGTAGCATTTACTCGGCCATTCAGAGCTATTGGAACATACGGTTTGATGCTACGACCAATGTTTTGAAAGATACACAATGTTGCTCATTTCAACTTAGGAACACTTCGAGTGTTCACATCAATCAAGAATGTGTTTCCAAATGTAAATGAACTTGAATCTCTGAAAACCAAGATAGGTTATTGTAGGCCTCGGCAACACGGTCTTGTAGATCATAATGGTTTGATGCTACCTCATACAATCTTTGGGATATGACCTTGTAAAGATCGTCAATTTCATGCTAAGTGCACCTTGAGGGACACTACAACCCAAAGTGGTCGGCAACATTCGAACGACTCTGTGTGCCAAATGAGGTTGCTAGTAGTGTTTACTCGGCCATTCAGAGGTGTTGGAATTGACATTTTGATGCTATGACTGACGGTTTGAAAGATACACAATGTTTCTCATTTCAACTAAGGAACACTTTAAGTTTTAACATTAACTGAGAATATCTTGCCAAATATAAACGAACTTGAATCACTAAAAAATGAGATAGGTTATTGTAGGCCTCAACAACATGGTCATGTAGAACTTGACACTTTGATGCTACCTCGCATGACCTCTGAGATATGACCTCATAAAGATCGCCAATTTCATGTTGAGTGCACCTTGAGGGACACTTCGGCCCAGAGTGGTCGGCAGCGTTTGAATGACTCTGTGTGCCAAATGAGGTTTCTAGTAGTGTTTACCCAGCCATTCAGAGATGCTAGAACAGATGGTTTGATGCTATGACTGACGGTTTGAAAGATACACAATGTTGCTCATTTCAACTGAGGAACACTTCGAGTTTTGACATCAATCGAGAATGTGTTGCCAAATATAAAAAAACTTAAATCTCTAAAACTGAGATAGGTTATTTTAGGCCTCATCAACATGGTCTTGTAGTAGCTGATGATTTGATGCTACCTGGCATGAGCTTTGAGATCTGACCCCGTTAAGATTGCAAATTTCATGCTCACCTTGAGGGACACTTCGGCCCAGAGTGGTCAACAACATTCAAGCGACTTTGTGTGCCAAATGAGGTTTCTAGTAGTTTTTAAATGTCCATTTAGAGCTGTTGGAACAGATGGTTTGATACTATGACTGATGGTTTGAAAGATATGCAATGTTGCTTATTTCAACTAAGGAACACTTCAAGTTTTGACATCAACCGAGAATGTGTTTCCAAATATAAATGAACTTGAATCTCTAAAAACCAAGATAGGTTATTGTAGGCCTCGGTAACATGGTCTTGTAGAACATAACAGTTTGATGCTACCTTGTACAAGCTTCGTGATATGACCCTAAAAATATTGTTGATTTCATGCTGAGTGCACCTTGAGGGACACTTCGGCCCGGAGTGGTTGGTAGCTTTTGCACGACTCTATGTGCCAAACGAGGTTGCCAACAATATTTACTCGACCATTTTGAGTTGTTGGAACAAACAGTTCGATGCAATGACTGATGGTTTGAAAGATACATAATGTTGCTCATTTCAATTGAGGAACACTTTGAGTTTTGACATCAACCGAGAATGTGTTGCCAAATATAAACAAACTTGAATCTCTAAAAATTGAGATAGGTTATTGTAGGCCTCAACAACACGGTCATGTAGTACCTAATGGTTTGATGCTACCTCACATGAGCTCTAAGATATGACACCATAAAAATTGATGATTTCATGCTAATTGCACCTTGAGGGACACTTCGACCCAAAGTGGTCGGCAGCGTTTGAGTGACCCTATGTGTCAAATGAGGTTGCCACTAGGGTTTACCTGGCCATTCAAAGCTGTTGGCATAGAGGGTTTGATGCTATGACCGAAGGTTTGAAAGATACGCAATGTTGCTCATTTCAACTAAGGAATACTTTAAGTTTTCACATCAACCAAGAATGTGGTTCCAAATATAAATGAACTTGAATCTTTGAAAACCAAGATAGGTTATTGTAGGCCTCAACAACTAGTTTGATGCTTCCTCACATGAGCTCTAAGATATGACCCCGTAAATATTGTTGATTTCATGCTGAGTGCACCTTGAGGGACATTTCAGTCTGGAGCAGTCGGTAGCGTTGGAGTGACTCTATGTGTCAAACGAGGTTGCCACTAGCATTTACCTGACCATTTGAAGTTGTTGGCACAGATGGTTTGATGCTACGACTGACAGTTTGAAAGATACACAATGTTGCTCATTTCAACTTAAGAACACTTCAATTTTTTACATCAACTGAGAATGTGGTGCCAAATATAAACGACCTTGAATCTCTAAAAGCTAAGAGAGGTTATTGTAGGCCTCGACAACATTGTCCTGTAGCACCTAATGTTTTGATGCTACTTCACATGAGCTCTGAGATATGACCCCGTAAAGATCACCAATTTCATGCTAACACTAACACATTTGACCTACTTTTTAGACCAACATTTACAACCAAGTTATAAAATGATTTTCCATGGTCGGTTTATAGAAGAAAAAATTGATTTTTTTTACTTCTACTCCTGTGTTGGTCAGAATTACGACCCTAAAGAGTGCTCATAATTCCGACCAACACGGGAATAAAAGTAAAAATAAAAAAGTCAAATTTTATACATATATCCCGCCTACCGACACATTTCATTTTATTTCATTTTGGCATAGTCTGCAAGCAAAGGAGTGGTGAAGGAGGGTATAAGGAGGGAAGTTGTAGGTCGACACCCCCTATATGCATCTAGCTTATAAGTTCTGGCATCTCCTTCTAGTCTTCCACATTACTATTCTCAAACCCGAGCAAGCATCAAGAGGAATAGGCATTCGATTTCAACCATTTCATTGGAGCCTTGGTAAGAGATTCAATTTTTTTTGGCATTTTCTTAATGAAGGGTACATTTTTTTTTCAAATTGTTTTCATTTGTCAATTGTTTGAAGCCCTAATCTCTATACTTCTAATGGTGTTACAACCACTTAATCAACATTTTTTTACGAGAGTGGGACAACGATGAAATACGAAAGTGGGACATCCGTCAATGCAAATGTTCCCCACTCTTGTTACTGTCAAAGCTGATGAATCATAATGATGGAACATGCCAAGTGCCAATGCCCATGGTAGAAATGCAAGTGACATAGACTTTAGAACAAGCGCATCTTTTAGTCAAACAATTAACATACAGTGTTGCAATTAAACCAAAAGTAGCATCAATTTAACCTTGAACTCAATTGATGAGGAAACAAAGAACCCACCCTTAGTTGACTGGTTGCTTTGTATCTCTAGAAATTCATGGGCCACTTCTAATGGTGTTCATGCCACTTCTAATGGTGGGGTGATATATCATGGAAGTGTAGAAAATAAAAGCTAAAACATTGATGAAACTATCTATTGGTCACTTCAAACCCTTGGAACTAGGGCTTTCTAAATGTCAGACTTCCAACTGCCTCTACTTCAAATTGGTGATCGATTCACTATCCACTCAACATACTAAAGCAATTCCAAACACAAAATATACCTCTTGTTCGAGCCAAATGGCTATTGCAATACTTGTCCCATCAATTTCAACACAATTTCTCTTTTTTCTGACTGTGGTCACTCCTTCCCTTCATTCTCTCTTCTCATCATTTATATTGTATAGAAAAAACATTTACTATCTCGTTATTGTATCTATTTTAGTTTCCTATCAATAACTTACTATTATGTTAATTTTTTTTTTATTACATTATTAGATAACATTTTTCCATTTTAGTTTTACATTTCATCCTTATTATCTGCACTTTGTCCCTACAAGATTCCAGCATTCTATGTTGATGTTTGACTTATGTACTAAAGTATTGGACTCACATTGTTTTTTAAGGTAGTGATCTTATGGAACTTGGTATTTTTTCTTCATAATTAGATTTTTCATTTTGATAGTCCAAACACTTATGGCTGCTCATTTATTTTTGTTGTAATCACCTATTTATATCTAATCAATTAATCTTCATCTAAAAACTAACACTCAAACACCAAGAAGAATGTTAGAAAAATACTTATCACATATAATATCCCTAACACTCCTAGTTAGCAAAGTGAGGTGGTGTAAGTGAACAATCTAGCCCTTGAGACTTTAACCAGTCTCTAGGTTGGTGTACTTTTTTATTCTCCACATTTTGGTGAGCCTAACGTGAAGCTTACTTATGATAAGATCCTCTAAAAGTATAGATGTGGTGAAGCTCTACGAGCTTTACAATTCAGACCACTTTAGAAACTATTGTGAGAGGGTATGTGATGTGTGGTATCTCTCATAACTGACTCAATCCTAATAGATTAGTATCTTTGTTCACTAGAAATATGGATTTAAATGATCTAGTCGGGTTATAGTTATTTACAAGTTTTATTTTAGGACTTAACACCTCTTTGAAAATTGGGTCTCAACATTCCATGCCTAATAGTGATCCACCTGAACCACCTCCCATAGTAGATCATGATTCATCTCTTATAGTTGAATTCAATAAGATCCAATCCCCGAAGGATAATTTAATGACTTTACTAGAGTCAAAGATTGAAGGATATCTATTGTAAGAGGTTGTATATCAAATTCAAATATTGGTACTTTGGACCAACTTAGAGTACTCTTCCTATACCCATGCAAATACACTATGAATTTGGTGATTTAACAAAGCAAACACTATGAATTTGGTGATTTAACAAAGCAATTATATCATAAAAATGTCTCCAAGTTCTCAAACCTTGGACAGTCTCATTAAATGACTCAAAACCTCTAAATCTAAGAGGAATTTAACCCAGCTCATAGGGAACCTCAAAAGACCCAATTTGGTTGCTTCAAATGCTTGATTTGAGGGTTTCTCCAATCTCAACCTCCCACACACTTCCAGACTTATTTGGTGATTGATTCACCATTCAATCCATCATATAAGACTATTAGAGTCATAAAAACAATAGGCTATTCAACCCAATCTCCCAATGCTACTCCTTAGCCACCAATTTCTTTAGGATACCTCCATTAATCAGGTTGTGATCACTTCACTTGTCAACTCTTCTACAAATAAAGATCATTAGAATTATGGTACATGGTTAGAAATCATCTTTCCATGGATCCTAGGCCTTTGATCCCATGGACAGGTCTATGTTACAAGTTAGACTTCAAAACACCAAAATAAACTTAATAAAAACCAATCCAGGCCACTGTCCAAGAAGGTGTAGTCATGCCAAAAGTTCCTCAAAGCCTCCAAAATATGTGTTGAACTCTATTAATGTCTTATTTTATCCTCTAAATTCTTAATCAAACCAAACTACATCAAGATCATAAGGAAACTTCAAATAAATAAAGACATTACTTGGAACAGTCACTAGTTTCACTAGTTTTAAATGCAAGGAACATTGAGCTTTGAGGACTCTCAATACATTCAACAGTGAAATGAATAATTGGAGATTTCTTACTATTCCAACATGAAAGTAAAAACCAAAACAATAAGTATTGAAACCTTTTAACAATGCATAGACAATAGATTTGCAGGTTAAAACTTATATTTCATTGAAAATCTATGTTCCTCCATACACTCTAGGCTTAAATCTACCGTACAATAGATTCTCCAATTACATATATTAATCCTCACATAACTTCCTCAACCTCTTTGGTCTGTTAGAGGGTTTAGTTAAGTGATTTAACATTAAAATACTAATTTCCCCCCTAAATGGCTACTAGCCATTTGATTTTGAATATTTAAAACTTTAAACTATAAAATGCTTGAAAACCTTATTAAATTGCATTTTTAAGAATTCCAAAGGTTTTCCATCACCTAGGAGACTTAATAGCATCATTCTTATATTTCTAACTACCCTAAAACATTTATTGGACACTAATGGTCCAAATTACATTTATTTAATCCTTTTAAGGATATAAATTCATTCCTAAATTCAAATGCCACTTCATGGCATCAAACCATTATAGAAGCCAACACATTATAATTTATTGGTTTTACATCATTTATAACCCAATAGTCTTTATTTGAACACTGATCTTCATTAGGTGACTCCCAAATCTTCATAGTCTTCTTGTGTACCTTGAATGGCTTCATGAATTGTTTGTTGATCCTTGGTGCCCCTGCACCACCTTCATTAAGAATTCATCATATCAGATAAAGGAATTTCAACCAACACGAGAATAGAAGTAAAAAAAAAAGTCATATTTTATACATATATCCCGCCTACCGCCACATTTCATTTTATTTCATTTTGGCATAGTCCCCGAGCAAAGGAGTGCTGAAAGAGGTGGTATTTCATCTTAACTAATAGATTAAGCATATTATTACTATGCTTTATGTTCCATTTAAATGCATTTAATAGAAAAAAAATTACAAAACTAAACCAATGACATGTTTACACCAAAGGTCTAATAGAACTCCCAACAATTCTTAAACATACTTTATCTGATATGATGAATTCATAAACAATTAAGGTTGGAGTAGACATAGTTATCACACAATTTTTTGTGTGGTACAAGGAAGATTTGGCTAGGTCAAATCTTCCTTCATGCTAGTAGTCTACAAAATTAGACCTTTATTAAGAATTCATCATATCATATAAAGTATGTGTAAGAATTGTTGGGACTGGTCTTTTGGCATGTATTAAATAGAATAGAATTTTCAACATATTATTATCATTCTATTTCTTTTCTATAAACATGTCATTGGTTCAGTTTTGTAATTTTTTTTTGTGTTAGATGCATTTAAAATAAAGGTCTAATTCTGTAGACCGCTAGCACGAAGGAAGATTTGACCTAGCCAAATAAAGGTCTAATTTTGTAGACTATTGGTCAGACAAATCTTCATTGTCTTTTGATTGTCTTCTTTATATAGTAGCATTTAAATGGAACATTAAGCATAGTAATAATATGCTTAATATATTAGTAATAATCTGCTTAATCTATTAGCAATAAACTTTTAATTCTTTACAATACATCATTTCTTTGTCAAATAGTCTGCAAGCAATGATGTATTCAATATTTCTAAAGTGCTTCAAAAGGCTTAAAATCACCAAGACTCTTCACCAATACACCCCCCATCCCACCATCCACTCACATCAAGAAATTATCCAAAATCATGTTGAATCCAAGCAAATGTAAGTCAATAACACCAAATATATCACTTAAACTCACCAAGACTTAGTCTGGTGTTTATATTATTAAACTCTCTATTCAATGCAACATTGATAGGAAAAGCATTCATTGATTGGTATTATAAGTTTTGATCATTCCATGTACTGATTATATTTTTTTGAAGTCTTAAAATCAAATAATTTCAATCCTTTTATTGACTGTTCATGTATAGTGCTTGGCATGCAAACAATCTTTGTCTTGAAGAACCAATGATTTCCTAGGCTCTGTCAAATAGTTGGCAAGCAATGATGTATTCAATATTTCTAAAGTGCTTCAAAAGGCTTAAACTCACCAAGACTCTTCAAGAGACTTCTAAGTGATATATTTGGTGTTATTGACTTACATTTTCTTGGATTCAAGGACTTTAGAATATACTCCAAAAGTGATTATGTACCTCCTACATTCTCTTATGGATGGTGTACTACCAGGCAATAAACTTTTAATTCTTTAAAAAAGTCACTTCTCTTCTCGTGAAGACACAGTTTGGTGTTTATATTATTAAACTCTCTATTAAATGCAACATTGATAGGAAAAGCATTCATTGATTGTTATTATAAGTTTTGATCATTCCATGTCCTGATTATATTTTTTTGAAGTCTTAAAATCAAAGAATTTTAGTCCTTTTATTGACTGTTCATGTATAGTTCTTGGCGTGCAAACAATCTTTGTCTTGAAGAACCAATGATTTCCTAGGCTCTATCAAATATTTGGCAAGCAATGATGTATTCAATATTTCTTAAGTTCTTCAAAAGTCTTAAAATCACCAAGACTCTTCACAAGACTTCTAAGTGATATATTTGGTGTTATTGGCTTACATTTTCTTGGAATCAAGGACTTTAGAATATTGACTTACATGGGGGGTCTATTGGTGCATGGCACCTAGGCCATTCAATTTTGCTTTGTGACTTGAGTTCTATATTTTGTTTTTCTTTGTAATAAAGGATGTCTTCTAAATTCCTAGACCATCCTATGGTTTTGTTTTAGTCCTTGTGTGGAGGTGTGTATGGTTGAAGAAGACAATGTAATGAACTACCAAGTAATAAACTTTTAATTCTTTACAAACGGTCACTTCTATGCTTGTGAAGACACAGTCTAGTGTTTATATTAATAAACTATCTATTCAATGCAACATTGATAGGAAAAGCATTGATTGATTGGTATAATAA
Source organism: Chamaecyparis obtusa (assembly GCA_027943335.1). Lineage (NCBI taxonomy): Eukaryota > Viridiplantae > Streptophyta > Pinopsida > Cupressales > Cupressaceae > Chamaecyparis > Chamaecyparis obtusa. The sequence continues at coordinate 1,566,977 of BSBK01007362.1, forward strand.
GTTTTGATCATTGCATGTACTGATTATATTGTTTTGAAGTCTTAAAATAAGAGAATTTCAGTCCATTTATTGATTGTTCATGTATAGTGCTTGGCGTGCAAACAATCTTTGTTGGAAGATGTGGTCCTAACTTACATTTTTACCATTTGGATTCAATGTCACTGTGTGAAAGGTGAGTTAAGGAAATGCTTTATAAGAGTTCAAAAGCTCAGAGTTGGGAAGGTTAGTTTTCTTTTTGAATAATGATGCCCTATGTTGAATATTGGTCAGCCAAATCTTCATTGTCTAATTCTGTAGACTATTGGTCAAACAAATCTTCATTGTCTTCTGATTATCTTTTTTATATACTAGCATTTAAATGGAACATCAAGCATAGTAATAATATGCTTAATCTATTAGTAATTATTTGCATTTAATCTACCAATTAATAATAGTTTTGAACTACACATGAAACATATTGTTAGTTTGAAGATAGTCTGTGCCATGTGTGATGGTTAAGTAATGGGAAAGTTATGATGATTTAATTGTAGAACTACTGGTCCCTTGAAATGTTCAAAAAAAATTCTCAAAAGATGCACTCTCATGGAATACGATGACTTCAGGTTATGCACAAAATGGATCTATCTTCGACTATCACTATGCTCTTATCCTATGTTAAAATGGGAGTTTATGACATGGTATAGATTTATGGGGTCACTTGAGTGATCCAAGGATTTATGTAAGGTTCAAGGACCTATAGGTATATCTAAGTTTTTTGTATGGTCATTGATGCCATTATTATCATGTAATTGCACTTCAAAGTTCAAAGATGCCAAAAAGATGTAAAATTGCATTTTTATGCAATTATGGCTCAAAATTGCATTTGACAAGAACAAGGAATATGGCTTAAATGGAATGGGAAGAAATATCTCTAGCTTGGGCTTGGATCATTCGATAATTAGCTTCATAATAAATAGATTTGATAATATTTAGAAAAAAAACCAAAAAAAACTAGTGAATCCTACTTCATGCTCCATACAAGTGCACCCCTCAACCAATAGGGTTCATCAACCAAACACATGGACCATGTTTACAAGGTGATCCTAAATTTTTAAGGATCCCAACATGCTTCATTCATCTTCACAAAAACATCTAAACTCCTTCATGCAAGAAATATGTCCCTCGACTTCTCCAAACTGCCCAGTCTGGCACAGTCCTACCAGTACAGCAATGAAGGTTTTCAAAATTTTCTCAAACCTTTCCCAAAAAATTATGCAAACCAATCAAATATTCCAATAACCTTTTGGAAGCTTGACCACATACCCAAAAATCAACCATAGGTCCTTTGGACCAATCCTCTCAAATCTGACACTATCCCTGAACTAGGAGCGCTAATTTGACTCATTTTACAAAGAAACCCCAAATAGTTAGTCATCCAAGGCCTTGAGACTTTTAGAAGAGTTACAAAATGCTCCCAAACCATGGATTGTACAACCAATTTTGTCCTTAGACATCTCCATATGCAAAAGCCCTAATTTGCTCCTCTAAAACCCCTATAATCTAGGGCTTGGTCAATGTATGACCTCCCAATGCTATACTTTCAAATAAAGGGATGATTCACCATCCTTAGGCCATAAATAAGTGGATTAAACCATAAAAATACCCCCTCCAATGGCTCAAACTCCTATTTCATTAACCATGCACCATGCATGTAACCATCCAATATTGTCCATTCGGCTCTCCAACATTAATCAATGTAAACTTCCTCTTGTTTCTGCATTATTCATGTTAGAAATACATGTTTCAAATGTGGATCCATCCCCACGTTATAGTATGTACAAAAAGGGGATGGATCTTACAAATCCATGGTGGAAACCAAAGCAAATTTGTGAACTTCTACAAGAGAGTCAACTGTAAATCAATAAAATAAAGCTATAGAGGTCCAAACTTGATCTAATAGGTCTTAAAACCTATCATACAACCATAACCAAGCTTTTGGTTGATATAAAATCAAGAAAAATTCAAAAAATTGCCAGAAATCAGTTTTTTATTGCTTCCAAATAGACACAGTCCGTACAAATGAAATCTAAAACACGAACTAACTATTTTTTTAACTATTCCTAAATAGTCTAAATTTATTGTCAACCAAATAAACCAAAGATTATTGTCAAGTTGAAACCTTGAAAAATAGTTATGAAAGCTATGAAGCAGAGAATAAGTGATGAGAGGAATTGTAATGAAAATAAAAGTAGCAAGCTTCTTGAACATTCTCATGTTGCAATCTGATTTGAGATTTTGTCTACATTAGTATGTTACTTTTTATTGCAATTATAATGAGTTCCTAGGTTCCATAGAAATTTCTTTTTATTGCATGATTGTCTTTGGTTTGTCATTTTGTTTTGAGTGTCTAGTGATTTAAACCAAATAGTTCGACTTAGCCAAAAAATGTGCAAGTCTACTTTAGTATGTTTCTTTTTATTGTAATTATAATTAGTATGAATGAACAAAATAATGATAATTCAATATTTGTGATAATGCAATATTTGTTGAAATAGCATCAATGGCTTTGGTCAATGTGTCAATGTGGTGTTGGCCCATGCATGTTAAAGACATCACACACAACAAGTAATCCTAGGTGTCAATTTTGGGTTTGCCCAAATAGGAAAAAGGTCTGGAAACGTAATTATATTTTATGTTTAAAAATAATGTGACAACAAATCATTTTATGAAGGACTGATGTACATTTGGTATTGCAGGGAAATAGTGGATGTCAATACTTTCAGTGGGTCGATGAAACCACATTTACATCTACCCCATCTACATCTATACCTGATGTAGGAAATGAGTGTAACTTGTGCAAGGCTCAAGAGGCAGCTAGTGCCACCAAGATTGCTTCAATGGTGAAAGCAGAAATCATATTTCTGCGATGCCTTCTTTGTGTAGTTTGTGCACTACTTTGTTGGGACCATATGTGTAAATGTGGTTAACAGAGGGCTATTGTATATACTGAATTTTTTTTAGAATTTCAAGTACATATGTTGGACATATTTTAATAAATTCATAAACTTTTTTGTTGTTTATGACTTCGTTATGATTTTCAATATGAAATTAAACAAAATTAAAATTTAACCTTATTATCGAGCTAATTGTCGAAGGATCCAGGCCCAGGCTAGAAAGATGTCTTGCCATTTTATTGTGGATAGGGGTTTCATAAAACATACATACATGTTGCATGTGCATTCTCGATTCAGAGTGGGAAAATCTTATTTTGGATGTGAGGGAGAGAAGCCAAACACATAAAGAATATGTACATAAACACGACAACTGAGAAACATAAATGTAGATATCACAACAGCTGAGAAACATAAATGTAGGCATCATGGTCACAATTTTTTGGAGATACAACATAATTGAATGGTATAGCTAGACAATGCAACACAATTACTACTCCTTTGGTTCCAAGTTGACATTGCAGGATCTAAAAACCATAGACAAGGAATAAATTTAGAGAGCGGAGGAGGGCCATAATGACCAAAATAATACAGGGTCCCTATATTATTTCATTTGTTATGGCCCTCCTCCTCCACTCTCTAAATTTATTTCTTATCTATGGTTTTTGGATCCTGCAGTGTTGACTTGGAACTGGAGGAGTAGTGGTTGTGTTGCATCATCTGGGTATACAACTCAATTATGTTGTCTTTCCAAAAAATTGTGACCATGATGCCTACATTTATGTTTCTCAACTGTTGTGTCTCAAGACCCCTTATGACCCTTTACGACCCTTTACGATCCCTAAGAATACATCTTAGAGGTCTTAAAATGTCATCAAGGGTCATAAGAGACTCCTAGGAGGGGCCAGATGAGTTTCCACCTTCACGTGGTTGGCCCTATTAAGTAAAGAATGTTAAACTATTCTCGAAACAAAGAGAAGCTCAATAATTTAAAGAGAATCTCTATAAAACCTTCACAAATATCCCTTCTTTGGCCTCCACTCATACCTCTTCTCATAATTTAGAAATTTTGGATACTGTTTCTCATCTAGGCACAAAATGTGCTAGTGATCATTTGGTTAGTGCTTGATAACACATTTGACATCATACATTTTTCTCCTTGCAGGTTTGGGATCATACAAGAGCATAATGGATCACACAAGAGCATACTGGATAGCAATGGTTGGAGTACCTTCTATTCAATAGATGTTGGCAAGAGATCCTTCTTAGCTGCTGCTGTTTTAGATTAAAATACATACGAACAACAGTAGCTAAGAAGGATCACTTGCCAAATTTTATTTTGTATGTGAAAATTTGGGAGTTGCATCTGAAACTAACGCTAAATAATGTAAGTTGTTATTAGATTGTTATTTATTGTTGTTTCTTTAATGAATCTCACTACTTACTCATTATGGACTATTATTTACTAATGAAAATCCTTTGTTCTTGTTTAGAAAATGTTTGTTCTACTTGAAAATTTTCACTACAACATAGCTTGTTGTTCATGAATTGCTTCACCGACATTTATGCTTTGATTGAAGGCTTTAAAGCTTAATTAGGCATGATCATACATCCCTACTTCTTGAGAAGAATATTCAGCCCCAAAGGTAAAGGTTGTCCTTTGGTTCCTTGACTTTGGATATGGGTCTTATAAGCAATTGTGCACATCATATATAATTTACTTTAATCAAGTTTTGGAGAAACCCATCTTGCACTCCTACTCCCTTTACATTCTTTAGTTAACTGTGTTTCAAATAATTTTATCAACCATCTTGAAATGCTTTTTTTGTTGTGTAGATTGATTCATTTGATTTTGTAATATGATAACAAACACTCACTTTAACTATGTAGATGTTGTGTGTCAGGTATTTACTTTCAACTAATAACAAGATATCCAACCATGACAAAGGTTAGTAACAATGCAAACCTTTTGTGAGTAGTTGTTTTATAATCTTCGTATGAAATTTTTTATATAGTTGATTTTATCATAGAACTGATGATTTTTCTCACCCACTGAAGGCTATGATTTGTCTCTCTTGACTAGAAACCACAAACTTGCTTAAGTATGCTCACCTCGCAGGGTATTCTAAGCATGACTTGGTGATCAAAGTTGAACTCCCCTATGCCTTGTCCAACAAGGCTCAATATAGAAGATGACTGAGATAACTGGTTGGAATGATGCACCATGTTTGTTTGAGTCTTCTCTTAATTCTTACGCCAAACTCAAATTAAGAAACAAAAATTCATGGATCAATGAAATTTTCTTCGAAGGCTACAAAACATTAATTTATTGTAATTTTTTCACTTAATGAGGATGAAATTCAAGTAACAAAAAATTTTCTATATATTTTGATTTTTTTTTAATTTCATATATTTAGATTTGAATTTTGTTTTGAACAAGTTATTATAAAAAACTTATTCTCGGCATATCATAGTGGGGGCCTTCACCAAAAGGTGAGAGAAGGAAACTAGACATAGAAACTCTTCCAAAAAAGATGATCCAACATGTCAGACAACAATCTACCTAAAGATGTAATAACTTCTTACTTCCAAAACCCCCCTCAAGGACTCACCTTCTAGGCTACCCCAAGTGCACCTAGTGCTTCCCAAACACCATATCTTCACCCAAGACATCAACCTTCTTTTCAAATTCATAAATCATCTCCTTATGGCCTATCTACCATGTTCCATCAACCCAATAATTCTAGATAACCAATCCCTTACCCAACTCACACATTTAGCCCTTAAAGCTAGTAGCCCTTACTAGTCATTAATTTGTCTTTTTCGCCAACATTCCCCAAACAAATAAGGAAACTAAAACATGATTTAGATACTCTTTTTGGATCTTCAAAACCCCTTGAAGATTTAATATTGACTCCTTTGGATCATACCCAAGATCCAATACCCTTGTAACCCCCAAACTAGGCCTAATTCTCCTCATTTACAAAGAAACCCCTAACTCCACTTACTCTCATGACTCCAAAGGCTGAAAAAATATATCCTAGTGTTTCAAAACATGAGTTTCTTAAATTTATAAGACTTTATCTCTTACCCATTTACCTAGCCACTAAACCCTTAGTTTTAGGGTCACACCATGAGGGTTTGATGAAAAAGACCACTCCAATCCACTCCAGGCCAAACCAACTACACAAACATTTCACTATGGACCCCTACATGAAGAATTAATCACCAAACACTTCCATCTTCAAATCAATCCACTTCCCATTCGACTGGTGTCTATTATTCAGGGCATGTTCTCTGTCAGCAACCACAACCACTTTGTGGATCTTCAACTACATTCTCCAATCTCCTACACAAGATAGATATGAAAAAAGGACTATCTTACATGATTGTACTCTCCCACCAAATATAGTAACCATAGAGGGTGGTAGAGTTACAATTTCATAAATAAAGCTTCAAATTACAAGACTGGCTGTACACTCCGAGACATTGTCTCAAATGCACTAGTCCAAAGTTCTTGAACTAAACCACAATAAAATGATAAAAATAATGAAAGGGAATGTGAAATACAACAAATGAAATATCCCAAATCATTCCTATGCCAAGATCACACTCTAAAATAACATTAGAACTCATTGTTCGTGACTATACCCATGGAACAGAGAAAGGATTTGCAGAGAATAATTTAAGTTTTATTGATTTAAAACTTCTACAATGCTTTGTCTTCCATCACCCACTCTACATACTCAAATTACCTCATCAAGTGGAAGGAATTTCTTGTTAAAATGTAATATTAGTATAAATAGTATAATATAATATTAGTATAGTATTATAAAATTACCTCATCAAGTGGAAGGAATTATAATATAATATTAGTATATAATATATAGTATAGTATTATAAAATTATAAATGTTAATAGATTTGATAATATGTTTTTATTTTAAAAAAATTGGATTTGATGTCCCTTTTTTGACAACCAAAGAATATAAGATCGATGAGAGCGCTATACATTCAATGAATATTCTGACCAGAAAGTGTCGCTATTTCGACCAACATTGGTCGAAGAGATAAAAGGTATGCCAGATAATTCTTCCAGACTCAAGAGATTATTTCGATGGGGGATTAGTGGATACTTCGAAAACTTTGGAGGTCAAATATTTGACAACCATATACCGTGTGGAATAATTGACAAAAAAAATTTAACAACAGTTATGGTCATTTGGTTGACCAATTGTTGTCTAAAAATTGTCTAATCCTCGTCGAAAAATAAGCTAAAATGTGCTATTGTAAGTGCACCTTGAGGGACACTTCGGCCTGAAGTGGTCGGTAGCGTTCGAGTGACTCTGTGTGCCAAATGAGGTTTCCACTAGTGTTTAGCCAGCCATTCGAAGCTGTTGGCTCAGACGGTTCGATGCTACGACTGACGGTTTGAAAGTTACACTATGTTTCTCATTTCAACTGAGGAACACTTCAAGTTTTGACATCAACCAAGAATGTGGTGCCAAATATAAAAGAACTTGAATCTATAAAAACCGAGAATACGGTGCCAAATATAAAAGAACTTGAATCTCTAAAAACTGAGATAGGTTATTGTAGGTCTCGGCAACATAGTCCTGTAGCACCTAACAATTTGATGCTACCTCACATGAGCTCCGAGACATGACCCTGTAAAGATTTGCAATTTCATGTTGAGTGCACCTTGAGGGACACTTCTACCCAGAGTGGTCGGTAGCATTCGAGCGACTCTGTGTATCAAACAAGGTTTCCACTAGCGTTTACCTAGCCATTTGGAGTTGTTGGTGTAGATGGTTCAATGCTATGACCATCGATTTGAAATATACACAATGTTTCTCATTTCAACTAAGGAACACTTCAAGGTTTGACATCAACCAAGAATGTGGTGCCAAATATAAACGAACATGAATCTCTAAAAACTGAGATAGGTTTTTCTAGGCCTCGACAACATGGTCATGTAGCACCTAACGATTGGATGCTACCTCACACGAGCTCTGAGATATAACCCCGTAAAGATCATTGATTTCATGTTGAGCGCACCTTGAGGGACACTTCAGGCTGAAGTGTTCAACAATGTTTGAGTGACTTTGTGTACCAAACAAGGTTACCACTAGCATTTACTCGGCCAATCAGAGCTTTTGGCACAGACTGTTTGATGCTACAACCAATGGTTTGAAAGATATGCAATGTTTCTCATTTCAACTGAGGAACACTTCAATTTTTGAGATCAACCAAGAATGTGGTGCCAAATATAAATGAACTTGAATCTTTGAAAACCAAGATAGGTTATTGTAGGCCTCAGCAACATGGTCCTGTAGCACCTAACGCTTTGATGTTGCCTCACATGAGCTCTGAGATATGACCCCATAAATATCACCGATTTCATGCTAAGTGCACCTTGAGGGACCCTTCGACCTGAAGTGGTTGGTAATGTTCGAGCGTGTCTGTGTGCCAAACGAGGTTTCCACTAGTGTTAACTTGACCAATCCAAGCTTTTGGCTCAGATGGTTTGATGCTACAATTGAAAGTTTGAAAGATACACAATGTTTCTCATTTCAACTGAGGAACACTTTTAGTTTTGATATCAACCAAGAATGTGGTGCCAAATATAAACAAACTTGAATCTCTAAAAATCAAGATAGGTTATTATAGGCCTCGAAAACACAATCTTCTAGTACCTGATGGTTCGATGCTACCTCGTATGAGCTCTGAGATATGACCTCGTAAAGATCACCAATTTCATGTTGAGTGCACCTTGAGGGACACTTCAACCCAGAGTGGTCGGTAGTGTTTGAGTGTGTTTGTGTACTAAACAAGGTTGCTAGTAGCCTTAACCCAGCCAATCAAAGCTGTTGGTGAAGATACCAAAAGTGAAAAGATACCAAAAGAAGATGTGAAATTGCATTCATGCAATTATGGCCTAGAAGGGTCATCTAGGGGTTAGAAGGTTTGTATGGATTGAAAGGGTTGTTCTAAACCTTTAGAAAATTCTTAAGAGGGTTTTTGGACTCATGTTGTCAAGTTGGCAACATTGGTTATCAACTTGACAACAAATATTAGTCATGCTTTGTTAAGACAATTGATTTTAGACTGTTTGGAGAAATTTTTTTGGATAGTTAAATAGTTACAGTCCATTTTTTGGGTGTTTGAGTCTATTTTAAGATTGATCCATGTGAGTGGAAGAGGAGAAGTGGAGCTGGGCATGGAATGAAGGAGCATTGAAATATTTTTCAATCAATAAAAAATAATATTCTCTGCATACTGTGACACTATCCCGTGGTATAGTCCAAGACCACTAAATTAAAATATTTGCATAAAATGTGATTTGAATTGGTGTATGATGTAATGAAATTTCCTTGGTTGTTATTTATCTTACCATGCATTCATTTCAATATTTTTATTATATTTAAGGCAAACAAAATTATTGGTGTTCTTGATAGTGACTAGATTTGGGGTCATAGTCAGTGATTGGGTTTGAGGTCTCCTTATGAGGATTGACTCTCCCACCCCTTCTGATCACTTTTATTGGTGGTAGAGGTTTTAATGTGTATTATATCCTTGTAATATAATGTTTGGTGCAGGGATATGATGGATTGTGTTGGAGATATCACTGAATGAAGGAGTTTATTGTGTGAAGAGTGCCATGTTTTGGCACCAGTCATTTTGGTGAGTGTAAATACTTAAGAGTGGATGTTTTTATGGTGGATTATGGATTTTGGGATCCATACTGATGTGTTTGATCAGCTTTTTTTATCTGGAAGAAGTTGTAAGGTTCCATTTGAGTAGGCCCTAGTTGTGTGACCCTAGAAACAAGGGTTTGGTGGCTAGAAGAATGGGTATGTGTTGAGACCTTCAAAACTTGAAAATATTTTGTTTTTAAACCTTATGAAATATTGTTTCTTGGTTGGTAGGTTGGGGAGTGAATATTTCTATGAGTTTCTTTGTAATGGGGATGGAATTAGGCCTAGTTGGTGATTGCTAGGGTATTGGATCTACTAGATGGTCCAAAGGAGGCTATCTTAGGGTTTGGGTAGGATTTATAGAACCCAAAAGGGTATCTAAAACAATCAAGAGTTCCTTTAGTTGTTTGGGAGGATTGGGAGAAAAAGGCTGATTTGTGGTTGGTGAGGGCTACTATCCTAGAAGGCTAATGGAGTGGATTGGGTTGAAGATCACTTGAACAGACTTGGAGGGCTGGTGGAACATGGCATATGGACCATTTTAAGGTGTTCTAATAAGTTAGAACCAGGGTCGAAGACTTGTTGGAAGATTTGACATATTGGAGGCTCTAGGTGCATTGGCAGAAGGCCTAGATTAAGATCCTTGCATGAATAATTGATGTCAAGAGAAGTTGTCATAAAAGATTAGAGGAAGTGAACTTGTTCAAAAATTTTGAGGTGTTGGTTGGCTAAATTCATAGCACTCTATTTAACCCTTGAGTTGAGACTAACTCTTGTGTAGGAGCACCAAGGATAGAGCCTGAACAATGGATGCATACCAGGGTCACTGAAGATCCTAGGGTGATCCAAGGAATTATGTGAAGGTTAATAACCTATAAGGTCATCTAGGGTTTTGATATGGCCATATATGCCATTAAAATATGTAATTACACTTAAATGTGCAAAAGATGCTAAAAGTTGTAAAATTGCATTTTAATGCAATCATGGCCTATAAGGCACATAAGGGGTTAAATGACTAGTGTGGTTTGAGAAGATTGTCTTTAAACCTTTATAAAAGTCCTAAGAGGAGTATTAGGTTCATGTTTTTGAGTTGACAACATAGGTTTTCAACTTGACAACAACTTTTGATCATATTTTGATTGCAACAGTTAGTTTGTGACTGTTATTAGCAAGTTCTAGATTTAGTTATATGGTTGTTGTCGGTTTGTTTTAGAGCTTGAGTCTATTTCATGGTGGATCCACAAGTTTGGAGATAGGTATGTGGAGTTTGTGTGTGTAAAGAACCATTTTTCAAATGGTGTTCATTGAATAAATAAACATTCTCCGCAAACTTTGTACTGTCCCATGGGTATAGTCAGCCTTAGCAGTATTTTCAAACATGTTTTGGTGATGTGTAAGGATTGGATCATGACGTGAGGACATTGTCTTGGTTGTTATTTACCTTTCCATGCAATTTTTTCAATATTTTATTTGTTAATAAGGCAGAGTAATTAACTGGTGTTCTTGACAGAGACTGCGTTTGGGGTCCCAGTCAGTGATTGGGATTGAAGTCTCCTTAAGAGTATTGACTCTCCCACCCCTACGATCACTGTGATTGGTGGGAGATGTCTAAAATGTTAACTCATTGAGGATTCTTTTACGCTCTATTAAACATAAAATCATTACTTTGCATTAATTACATTGGGAGGTATATTATACTCACATATGGATGTACATATGTCTATCAATAAAATCTCAAGCCATTAAATTTGATATGTTTGTGACAGTTTGATAGGATATGAATGTGTCTAAATTTTTAAATATTTTAGAATGATTTTTTTGAACATATACATATGTATATGTATGTATGTATGTATATGTATGAATTTAGAAACTTAGTGAATTTAATTATTTTATGTTTTTTAAAGGTTAAATGACAAGATATGAACATTTCTCATTTTTAAATTATTTAGAATGAATATTTTTCTCTATTGATTATAATTTATATAACATCAAGCAACAAATAGAACCATTTTATGGATATGCCTCTATAAAATAAGTAGACTCCTAGTCTAAGGAGTAGCCAACAAAGAATAAGTTATGCAGAATATACAAAACAATAGTGAGTGACTATATCATAATAAATAATGGCCCAAAAACTAAACTCATAGTTCAATTCCTCCTCTATCTACCCAAGTGGTCCAACCATCAGGACCTTCCATCCATTTCAAAAAAATTTCATTTCAAACAAACACATTGTAAGGGTGTACAAAGTTTTTTGTTCTCTCTTGTGGAATAACTATTGTTAGGATGGATGCAAGTGCCAAGGCCTGGACTGGTTCTTCAAGTTCCTATTTTTCTTTATCTTTATTTTTAGTCAGCTCTTTATTAAATTGGTTCAATGCCTTCTCAAATGGAATTCTCTCTGTCCACATTCTAGTAGTGGTGCAACCATATGCTATTTCCTTCTTTAGCATCTATGTTGCTCTATCATTGATCAAGTCTACAAACTTATTCTCCTGGATATTTAGTATGATAGTCACCTGCATTGCAACATTGTGAAATATGACTCTCCTGGGAGACTCAATAAGGTTCCTTGGCTTGCCATTAAAGTAATCATCATTTCTCAATTTACAAATAGCCCATAATATATCTGTAGATAATATAGACCAAAAAAGACTACTATTTTTTTTAAGCTCAAGAATTTCCCATAAAGAACATGGATCAAACTGAAGTTATCATGTACATGAAATCCAAAGAGATCCCACACTTCCTTGGAAAAAAAATAATCAAAGAAAACATGATGTATGGATTTAAAAGACCTACAAAAAGAATAAATTCTATATTCCCTTCTAGGATTTTTAACATGTAATATATGTAGGAAAATATGCCACAGCAAACAAAATTTTTTAGGTTCAATTGGTCTATGCCATACACCCCATTAAATGTCTAGTCCAGGTAGAAGGTTCTAGTTTGAGTTTCCAATAGGAGTTAATGTGGTCAATAAATTCATGGCAATCAATGAGGAATCTATATATAAGTTTCTCCTGGGTGTTATGGAGCAAGGTATCATCTTGTCATTTCAGGAGAGAGATCCTATCATCTTTGATCTCACATATCCTAGGGATGTTCAACTTACTGCAAGCATCTCTAAGCATGGAGTATGTCCTCTATTGGGATTTAGGAATTTCAAACTTTTTCCATAGATCTTTCCAGTTGATGAGATTCCCATCTTGAATAATATTTGAAAAGTATCTAATTGTTTGAAACCCTGATAAGACAATAGTAACTATATAAAATCTGATAAAAATCTATGGTGCCTTGATAAATTCTTTATTTTTGTTCCAAAAGCTTCACATTGGTTCACACAGGAAGGTAGTGGTGTAGGTTGTGGAATTTGTCTTTACTGCTTCCAACTACATTGGCTTGAAAGTTTTTGAAGGTCTTTCAACAAATCTATTCAATGCACATTGTGCATTTCATTACATTTCATGTGATCTTTGATGCGCTTTTTAAAAAACTTTTTTACCCTATCAATCAGTTCATTATATATTTTAAAGAATGTTTGTACCCATCACAAAGTTCTCAACCATACATAGGCAGAGAAACAATGGAAAAGGTTATCATATCAGTTTTGCACATGTCGATTGTATTTGTAGTATTCAAAATCCTTTTCAACAATTTCATTTACTATAAAATTTCAAAGTCATTGAACCCCATATGGCACTATGTCCATTGGGAATTTTCCTTTAAACTAATTTTTCAAGACAAGAGTTTTATGGGGTATCCACTAGGGTATTGAAAAAACTTTGCTCCTTATTCTTTCATGAATATCCATGCCCGTAGCTTGCTTCAAAATCCTTATTCCAATCTAGATGACTTTGCATTTATCCTACATGTATGTCACAACATAAAGAAAACATCTTATATACTCAATTTTTTTATGGATTCCAATCCCTTTTCTAAAAAACTCTTTTATCATGCTTAGGTGGATGTCCATACATTGTTTAAAATCTTCCATATCACAATAGTCAAGGAAGACACTAGAAAATTTTGTGACTTCTATCTATTATATCTGCACATTACTCGAGAGTTTTCAAACCCTTTTAGTAGATCCAATTTCATTGTAGGTCAAGGAATTTCAGATCAAAAACCCTTTTGGCATGACTTCCATATATTATTTCATGCTCTCATTATGAGACATGATACTTCATCAAAGAGCCTTTGTTAAGTCTTGGCGATTATTAAGTCTTGTCAATGACTTTATGTTCAATTTGAGACATTTCTTTGTTGAGGAGACATTTTATCTCTATATCTAATCATTTTCAAAACATCTTTTTGCATTCAATTAATGAAGAATTATCAATATTGGTCCAACAAATAAGGGTACCCACCAACTTTTGTTTCGCCAATTTAATAAATGAAAGTGATTTTGTCATGTAAGAAAATATGGGGCCCACATGGTTCTAGTAATATTTTGCTAATTGAAACTCACTTAATTTGTAAGTATGATTGAGTCATTTTTTTACCCATCTACACTTGCAAAAATCTCTTTCTCAAAACAAAAATGAAAACCAACTTATTTCCTCACTATATTTATGCATATTATTATCAAATTAACTAAATATTAGAACTCTGAAAAAAATGTCCTTGTATGTCATGATATGTGTTGGGTCAATGTGTGGACCCAACTAAAATGTTTTTTATTTGAAATAATTTGTTCTACGAAACAACTAATAGAATGCATTATGAACCCCAATAGACAAAACAATTTTCCCTCTATTTTTATCCATGATCATTACTTCCAAGCCCCAAAACTGAAAGAAATGCCTTTGAAATTATCTTGGAAAATTAATCAAATCTGATTTTGAGGAGTATCCATTAAATAAATAAGTTCATTGAATCCTAGTGAGTACATGAGCCAAGGAGATTTGTCTCCTTCAACTTCCTCTACAAGTTATTAATTATAAAAAATGGCAACTTCTAAACAAACCCAAAAGTACACATTTAAACCTCAATACATCCTCTTTGGTGTTTCTTTTTAAAAAATTATCAAACTAAATAAAGAAGCTCCACAATCATGCATTGGATACAATTGCATGAGTAAAATAATAGGAATTAATCCTTCTCATTCACCCTCAAACTAGTTTCAAAATGCGGACCTCAAAAGTAGGTCAGGTTAATCTTGTACAAACAACAAAATATAATCATCTAGTTGTGAGACAATAAAAATATCAGATGAGGTGATGAGAAAATCATATGGACCAATTGGTTAGATGTGAAGGTTATCCAGATGTGAAATATGAATTTCCATAGAAGGTCAATTTGATGAATTTTGCACTGTGTAAACAATACACTAAATGAATTGCAAATCAAGTGGTCTTGGGAAAATTATCAAACAAGGCCTTGAGATTTTGTAAATGGACATAGGGGTTCTTTATTATTAGGACAATTGCGGGGAACAATTGGTTTGAGAGGAAACACATTAGGAACTGAGTTATTAACCTTCAAAGGGAGCCACTTATGCACATTAGTTAGTGTTTAAAATAATGATTTTCTTAGGGCAATAAAAATGGCTATATTAAATACTAATCATAGGAGTCCACAACTTGGAAAATATATTTGTTATAATCACTTTTGACTTATCAATGGTACTTTTAAATTTTGCAAAAGATTTGAAGTCCCAACACCTTTTACACTTTTCAAGGAACTAACATAATCAAAATATAATATATTTAGGATATGTAATCATAACCATTATTTATTGATAAAGTACTTTTTTAGACATGCACCGAACAATTTTTCTATGAAGAGGCCCAAGAGATGACTATTTTTTATTGTTCAATGTATTATTTTCACTTCTCTCCTCTCAATTCTTATAAGTGGTCTATTAGGTTGAGAAGGATTATACCATTGTATTGTTGGGATTACTATAAATTCTCCTACCTACAACTATGAAGTTATAAAGGAATGGAGAGACCAACTCTAAAGTTGCTAAGTACTTTAAAAGGTCCTTCTTTTGGCTTTTCTTTCTCTGTAATGCAATACATATGCTCCTAAGGGACACCATTATGGTGAGGGATGAATCCATTGAGAAGATTTTGTTAGAATGAAGGGAATTGGAAAGAATTAGAAGGGTGGAATAAGATAGGAGAGAGAGATTGAAAAAGGGAAGTGAGGGCTGGAAAAAGGGAACAAAATAATTTCACTGCCTCCTTTTTTTGTAGGATTATTCTTTTCCTGAGACATGGACAACAAATTTTCTCTCACGATACTAGGTTGAATGGTAAGACCATTGGACAAATTCTAAAGCTACAATTATGTTGACATTGAGCTATGCAGTGAGAAAATTTTCCACTATCTAGGACATTGAGCTATCCAGTGTGCCATGTACCTTGAGGACATTGAGATATCTAATGACCTATCCCTGAGTCCATAATAACTATAGCAGATTGGTATCAGTTAGGACATTACATCAAATATAAAAATGGCATGTCATGTATACATAATACATAAGTATGCACATTCTTTTCTCTAAGAGTCTATGAATTGACTATTAAAAAGGATGTATCATCTACCATGTAACACTATAATTCATTATATATATTTAATTAATGGTTGTGGTTTAACAGTTTTATTGTTATTGATCTTCGTTATTCATTTGTAGTAAATAATTATTTTTAATTTATTGTGCACATTTGTGTAATTTTTGAAGTTTTTCTTTAACCTACAAAAACCCTTATATATAATTATCAATATTAAATTAATAAATTTAAATTCTACCCCTTTTCTTAAATAGACATAAATAAAACTAAAAATGTTCACCATAAAATTAGTTGAATTCCACAGGTACGTGGAGAAAAGTGACAATTGAAATAAACACTTAAGAAGTTTGATGTGCATTATGATAAAATACACCATAAACTTGGGATACAAATAAAAAAATATGATCAGTAAAGGGAGCATTTTTTATTAATAGTAACCATTTTACATTGTGAATTCATGTTTCCAAAACCATCACAAGCTACACTAAAAAAATATTTTTGTCTACTACAACCTAGACGACAATTGATTTCAAAGAGAAGAGATTTCCACAATCCATGATAATCACCATTAAGTGTTTCTGGATTTGATTGTGTTGTGAATTTTTTGCATCAATGTTTCGAATTCACACTCTGTGATTCATTATCCTTTTTCTCTCTTATGCTCATGATGATCATGATGATGAATTAAGGAGTGTGATTCAAAATGTTGATGCAAAAAATTAACAACACGGTCAAATCTAGAAACACTTAATGGTGACATTGATTTGTCAAATAAATATACAAAAGATAATTCTAACTACCCCAACTCATACATTTTTTCATACAAAAAAAAGGGGTCCACCCACCCTTCTATTTTCCATGGCTCTCACCTCCCATACTCTTGAATAGTCCTTGATGACATTTAAACTAATTTATGTAGCTACACATCATACTTTCTTATTACACAAATCACTCTAGATGAAAAACATATGTAAGGGGATGAATTCCATCATGTGTAACCAATCACCACTTGGGGCCACAATGCCCCCTCCCCCCTCCCCCCCCCCAACCTTGCAATAGTGATGAATTATGCTTGAACCCCACACCACTCCTCTCAAATGTATCGATTCTTAATTTAGTGTGTGTATTCCTTGGTGCCCAACTCAAGGCACCAAGCCTAAAACAAAGATGCAATATCTACATTTTTTCTTATAGAAATTCATCCCCTAGAATAATGGACACCTTGTTAATGAAGTCAACGTCTCTGAATTGAAGATGTTCTTCAACCTTTCCTCAAATACTTTTCCCCATACTATAACTATATGCTTTTATTTTTATTGGAATAAATTATCCTACATTTTCAGGTTCCTTCTATGTCTTAAAAAATGAAGTAGAAGATGTGAAAAGATATTGTGTTTTTCTTCCAATTTAGAGCACAAATAGTGATATATTTAAACTTACTCTAGACACACTCTCCACCTCACAAAATTAATTCTATGGAGTCTATCTTATTGTAATGTCCATTTAGGCCACCATGTATGTCAAATAGAAAAGGATCTTTCCATTCCTTTTCCCTTACCGACCTCTTGATTCTTGAATTAACTCTTCTGCCAACTTGGAGTTGGAGTATTTTTTGGAAGGAGAAGTTTCTTGTTTTTGTGATTTATGACAAAATGGTTTTAGAACATTAACACATAAAACTAGCAGATGATAAATTTTTCACAAGTCTCATTTTTTGGTGACCCTACATATCCAATCCTCAATTCTACAACTTCTAGGGCTTTGTTCAGGCTCATACAGACACATTTTGAGGTGTTATTTTTTAAAGTGCATAATTATTTTCTACTTTCCAAATTTGCTATCAATTTGCAACCATTGTGGGTAGAAATATCACTTTTAGAATTTGGTCTTTTTTGGCCATTTATGATCATTATAATGCTAAGATTTTAGTTATATCCTTAGCAATATAAATTTGAGTCTGATTTTGCCTCATCAAGGCAGTTGTAAAATTGTCAAGATTATAAGTCCACTTAGCTCTTATTTAGTAAGTGGCAATTATACGCACACTATATATAAAGTGCCAAAATCATCATTTAAGGGGAGGGAGGGGGCAGGGGGGTTGAGGGGGTTTATTTGATTGTTCCTATTTGTCTCTTATTCTCTTTCATTTTTGCATCATGGCTTCTCCTAAATTTCAAGTTTTAACTCCACATAACTATGCGTCATGAAAAATGAAAGCATAGAGAAAGATGATGGAAAAACAATTAATTCAATATGTTGATGGAACAATAAAAAACATCAAATGATCCTAATTCTCAAATTGTTATATGGCTCTTGGAACTTTGAGAAAGTATGTATCAAATGACCTTATCTTTGATATTGACAAATGTACCATAATCAAAGAGGCTTGGAAAACATTTAGTCAATTGTATCTCCAAGTGTGCAATGAGTTACCTATTCATATGGTCATTTGTAATTGAATTAAATTGTGTGTGTGTGTGTGTGTGTATTCATATTACAAGTGCACATCATATTAATTTTTATTAGATAGGCATGGAATTTTAAAGGGCCTTGATCCCTTATATAAACAAATTAGCCTAAAATAATGATGCTTTTAAAAAATGATCTGCAATATTCTACTTGATCACAGTAGTAGCTCCTCCTTCCCAAATCTAAGTTTCTCAAAATAATGAGGAGACATAAAATCTATGACACGTCCTTTTGATGACCTTGAAGAGTTATCTATTCTTGAGAACTCAATTTTTTGACCCTTTGTGGTAATGGGCTCCTTATAAAACAACATAAAATCCTTTGTCCAAACAAAAAGCCATTTCTTATTTTCCAAGAAAGAATTATGGGTATGACGCACCATATTGCAACCTGAAAAATAACCAACAAGTCTTCAAGGCGATTGGGTAGGGAGAACTTGATTTTTCTCCTTAAGAGTACAAAATATAACAAATAAAAAGAACTTCATAAATCAAGTAATCTTATCATTGGTACAATATCACCCAAAAGATTTGGCAATAATATTGAAAATATTTTCATTCTAAAATTCTATGAGAAATTTAGGCAAATATATCCAAATAGAAAATCAGAATATTTCCTTCCACGGGTTAAAACTTGGAGACCATTTTTTGAAGGCTAGGACCATTCAAACTCATAATCCATGGGTCATCAAGAAGGATCTTGTGTAACAATCCTTCTCTTAAGAAAGAGAAAAAAGAAGAAAAGCCATTCAACATAGCAAAAAATTGAGCCAAGCCTCAAGGTTTCCTAACTCAAAGGATCTATTTCCCAATAATATCAATATTAGGGCAATTAGCATAGAATCTCACTAAAAAAACACCTCAACCAAGCACTAGACTTTTTCGAAAGAGAATTGAGAACATATATTTAAATTTTCACTTCCTCAAAGCCTGAACGACCAATGTCAGAATTTATAGTGTCAAAAGAAACAGTTCAACATGCATAATATTGTTTCCCACCCTTCTCACCATGCTCCAAAGAATAAACAATATCCATATCACAATCCTCCAACTTGAAGAGACCTATGAATTCCTCTGGACAACATTAGGAGAATAAAAAAATAGCATCGAACTCCTAGGCCGCCCACACAATGTTTGGAGAAGACGCATCAAACACTTCAGAAACCCTCACAATCTCCGAGGAAGAAGTTACAACAAACTCTAAAACCGTATGGTCCATTATGAGAGGAGATAAAACACCACCTTAAATTTGGTAACTTGTAACTCCTAATCCATCAAATAAAAAGAAGGCAACACGGAATTTTGTTTCAATGTAGAGGCAAAAACTTTAAGTTTCGTTGACCACTTGGACAAATCTTGGCTTTTGAAAGACTTTCTTATCTATAAACTATGTAAATCTTTATTATTATAATATATTTAGGCTTAATGTCTTTTGCTCGAAAAAAATTATTTACTTTATTTAAGATTATAGATTTGATAAATTTGACTCAAAAACTATATAATTGAATTATAATAACAATATCACAATTTTACTTATTTATTAACTTTTTTAAAAATTATTTTCCATGTTTGAATAACTTTTTCAAAGGAAATTGTGCTTTGTTATTTTATCATCCAAAATGACACTCTATTTGATGGGTGTTGATTAGCTGGCTATTTAAAAGTCGATTAGATAGCACGACAGAGTGTTAAATTCCCATGCCTTCATTTAGAAAGAAAAAAAACAATTAAGGAAAAAAACAATTATACCGTTGAAGTAAAAAATCAATTATACCGTTGATGAAAAAACAGCTCCATTCCTGCACCTATTGTATTATGAGATTGAATGCTAGTGTGAATTCTTGGTATTCGATGACGCCAAATTATCTGATTGACGCAGAAACAATTGACGCAGAAACAATTTGATGAGATTGAATGCTAGTGTGAATGATGAGGCTGAAAAAATAGCTCCATTCCTGCACCTATTATATATGGGCGTTGATTTAGACTCAATTTGATGAGATTGAATGCTAGTGTGAATGATGAGGCTGAATTTTCTGAATGCCCAATGTGAACTGTTAACTGTGCTAGGTTGGATTGACGCAGAAACAGTTGAGCAGGGGAAGAGGATGTTTAATTGGGCAGCAGAGAGTAACGATTTTCCCATTTTTGCTTTGTCAAATGTGGGGTTTGGTTTTGTTGTGTTCTGCTGACGATTGCAGAGGAATCTCATGGGGTGAGAAAGGATAAAGTACAGCATTGCTGCAAATTACTTTGGGCTTCCACTTCCAAAGGATAACAGCGAAGAGATTTACGCCCTATTCAAGAGCCTCCTTCCCATGGTATAAAACTCAAATTTCTTTCCGTTTTCTGCTCTGGGTTATTTTAGAAGGGGAAAAGGATGTTATAGGTGAGATTGGATGCTGGCAATCTTGGATATCTTGGGAAAAGCATGTTAAAGATATTGTTATTGCAGGGAGAAATGCAAGAAACGACAACTGGGAGCTTCAAGTAATATGGTCAGGTATGTAACAAATACCCATGCCCAAATTGTTTTAGTAATCATTTAGTATTGCATTAAGTGTTAAACCCAAAATATATGCAATTAGGAGATAAGTTTAGCATAGCTGCCATATCAGAATGATTTATAGTAAGGCCTGAATATGCCCCTGCATTGGCTCGTAGTCCACATCTTTATTTTATTTTACTACCCTGTGCGTAACCCACATCTTGTAGATCTAACTCTCAATGATTATAAATATATTCAACACCATCATCATGGCCTTCTCAGCTCTTGTTCCAACAAAATCACAAAATGACAGGCCAACCATGCCCTCCTCAAAACGCAGATGTAGAGTCCTGCTCTAGCCAAAGTAATATTGATGAACATGATTATCAAAATATTCAACACATAAAGATTGCCTCCATATTGAAACATTGAAACATGTAAATCATGCTAGATGCAGAGGAAACTAAAACTAGTTCAGAAGAATCTGATAGTGTGAAAATATGTAATTTATCAATTATCACTGCAAGACAGCTGATAAATGTGCAAGAATGGAATAAATATGATACTAATTAGCATGCAGATCAGGAAAAGAGAAATTTGATACATTGGTTTCAGAAGCATGAATGTGAACTTTCTAGATCCAAGAACACTTAGCCAGGGTAAATTAAAAGTCTTTCCCTTTTGCAGGCAATTGTCTTATATGTAAGGCTGTTACACAGATGTAAGGTTCCTCATCCTTGAGGCCAAAAATTCTGCCATTTCTTCAATTTTAGGTGGAAACTTCAATGCATGATAATTAACTCTGCACCTCAATCGATTTATTTCTGCTGGAACATTATCATATCTGTGAAATGGACAGTTAGTGAAAGCAGCATGCCCAGACATGAATATTAGTGGTATTGCTAAAAGTTGATGAAGTCATAAACCATCAATTTTTCTCATTAAAAATTATGTGTAGATTTATTTCTGATTATTAAACAAGGTCAACATGCAATGTCCTAAATTTTTTGATGCTAAAGAATTGCATCCTAACATATCTTGATAATTTATCTCGACTAGCAGTGATACAAATAAAATTTTATAAAAGGTAGTTAAACATGATATTCTTCAGGAGATCTTCAGGATCAAGTTGCTTAGTACTTCAGTTAAAACTTCAAAATGTACTATCCTCAATTGGCTATTAAGTACAAAATTAATCAACATAATCTAACAATCAAACCTAATCTTGAATAGCAGGTACGAAAATTGAAGATATTTTACTGCACCATTCAAGAAAAATTTTAGTTGCAAAAATGTAAAATGCAATTTTAAAGATCGCACTATAGTAAAAAGCATAAATGAAATTTAAAGCCAGCGAACTATAAGTTGCTTAAGCCAATATGGTTGACAGGTTTTTAGTTCTAAAGTGTTTAAACAACTCTTGACCCCATTAAAATCATTGTTGTGGGTCTAAGATAATCCAAGGCTCAAAGTACCTACAATGAAAGGTTAAAAATCCAATAACGCCACCCAAGCTTAAGTTGAGGAAATTCTGAGGCTGAAATGTCAGGTATTTTTTGCACCAGCCAATTGATCATTTTAAAGTGCCTATTTAGTACAGTGATTATAAATATAGATGAATGAGATTATAAATTTACACTATGGATCTTGTACTATGAACACTCAAAAATGATCTCCAACTTAGATTTTCTTCTCTGTTTTCTGCCACACATAGCTTTTGACAAGTATTGAGGAAATCATTCTGATTGGCCTCGAGAAAAATGAGAATGTAATCATATTTTAGTTTGATGCCAACAGAGAAAGAAAGGTTTTGTTCGCATTTTAGTTTGATGCGATCTAAAATCTAGGATCTAATATTACTGAAGTTTGGCAGCAATCTTCCATGACTTTCCTAATTTGGATTCCTTAACCCAACAATTACATACCTCGGATTATGGTTTCCTAAGAGTATTCCACGTACCATCTACAGAAGGAGTGAATTTGTTGCATTGGTTAGTCAAAATCCAATTCCATTACCCAACAGAGTGTTTCCAATTCCATTTAACCAGAACTACTTATCTGCACACCAAAACTTCCACAACCATCATTCATTCTTCTTACCCTGCAAACTGTCCTCACTCATCCTGAGATTTTCCATCAGAATAAAAAGCTCCTTCCCATAAACTGGATGTCAACATCTTCCAAATTTTGGAAAAGCCTTTGTCACCCACTGTCTAAATTTTGTGCACTGTGCTTTTGAACAGTTTATTATTAGTTTGGAGATCGTAGAAAGTTTATTTTTAATATAAAAAGAAATTGTTATTAAAATTCTGTTGATGTTTTTACACGAAGAAAGTGTTTTTTAATACATTCTGTGAGATACAGAGTGTAACATAATTTGTCGTCTGAACTAACAATAAACAATTGGTTTCAATTTATAGGCTTTCTTTGTTAGATTTTTTTTTCTTATTTGTAACACGAGATGTTAACTTATTTGCAGTTACAGTAAATTTAGTTTTTAGTAATTTTTTTGAGTTAGACAAACTGATCAAGTGTTCAACGATGAATAATCTGTATATTATATTCAGATAATGACATAATCTGTATATGGATATCCCATATGCTTTCATTTGGAATGGCATGTGGAGCATGTCAGGAGATAATTTTGATAGTGTGTAACACAACATGGTGAGATGGGTAGGTTTTATTTAGTTTCAGTGTAGGAAAAAGATGTCAAAGATGTCTCACACTTTGGAAGCGAAGTAGATCATACTAATTGAGGGAAGATCTGAAACTAGTTCAGTTTTATGAAACAGGTTTCTCCATCACCCCATCTGATCAGGTATGCACAGTTCTCCAAATTTCACATACATTTCCATCATTTTGAGCCCTTTTGCTGGCATGCTAATTCAGTCAAGGTCTATTTATTATGGCATCTACACTCTTTTATCACCATATTTGCATTCTGCTATTCTATGCACCTTAAAAGCATTGAAATTGGTTATTTTACTTGTGGTAGTTGTTGGCGTCCCACCACCATGGATATTTCTCCTATCAACAAGCGCGTAGCTCTGCCTACCCCAAATGAAGAGCTTCATAAGTCATGCATAGTAGAAATTTTTTCTAAACACCATGGATCTATTACAATTTCATTCTCTGGTAAATTTTCTTTTAGATATTTTTAGTTTACCAATGACAAGTTCTGATGACTCTAGAACACCCTTTGAATCCTGAAACATATCACTCTCAACATTTAAATTACACCAAAAATTGTGTGAACCAGTCGAACAAAATCATGTACTTCATAGCATCTATTTTAGTAACCCATGAGGTTATTTCATAATGTTACAAATACATGAATATCTTCTTTGATTATAAAAAGAGCTATCATTCGAACAAGATTTTCCATTTTAACAACCATGATAGAAGCACCCTTATGGTTTCTATTCACATGATCACCAGCTTTGAAAAAACTACAGAGCTCGTTCACCTGTAAACTCTCCTCTTTAGATTCAATGTGGATATTATCATCCTTTATTTTCTCCATCCGTCTCAACAAACTATTTTATTGGTGAAATTCTGTCAAACAGTTCACGTGCTTTAGCTATGTTACAAATTTCTTAAGGCATTTTATCAGATAGTTCGCATGCTTTGGCTATGGTCAGAGATTTCTTTCAAGCATTGTATCAAACAGTTCGCGTGCTTTGTCTGTGGTCACCAATTTCTTTAAAGCATTGTATCAGACAGTTCGTGTGCTTTGGCTATGGTCACAAATTTCTTTAAGCATTATGTCAAACAGTTCATGCTCCCAGTAGATGGGTTAATTTCTTTGAGGAATTTTGTTCATACACCATTGTAGCAGTGAATTCTGTTGCTAAAAGACTCATCCTTCATGACTCTTTGAACTCGGCAATTAAGAAGTATGCTAGGAAAACTCTTGTAGCTGTGAAAGAAGCCGAGCTATCTTTGTGTATTACAAATGTTTTAAGAGACTATTTAATCATATGGGGGAATGTGTATTATCTTTGAAAACCATCCTATTATATTTATACTTTAGCATATGTGTAATTTTGAATTTTTATGCTTACCTTATATTAAGAATGTATTAGCATTGGAATTCACATTTTTTTGTATGTACTTGGACATGTTCTAAATGTAGTAACTTTTTTTGAAACCTCTTTGTGTTTTAATTTTGGTATGTTTGAACTAACGTTTTATATATTTAAACTTTAACATTTACTTTGTATGTGTGTGAAGTGTGTGTTTGAAAAAATTGTGTGGGAAATGAACGAACAACATCTGAACTATGTTTGAACTTTGATAGCCATTTTGGTGTATCTATATTTGAACCCTCCAATTTACTTTGTGTGAAGAGTGTGATAACTTTGTTTGAACTTTGGGATTCACTTTGTGTGTGTTTGTAGTTTGACATTATTGAACTTAGCATTTACTTTGTGTTGTTTGAAATATTTTTTTATTAAACATGTTTATATTTGGTATCTTTGTGGATAAATTATGGGATTTCATTTGTGATAATTAACTCCAAAATTGAATTTAGCATTTACTTTGTTATAGTCTAGATGTGGTTTAACAATATTATAATAAATTTGGATGAGTATAAGTTTTGACATAGTTGATTTCCATAAGTATGATTGTACATAAAATGATAAAAGAAATGACTAAAAGCATTGATATTTTGCAAAAAACAATTTAAAGATAGATCTAAAATTTGACTCTGTAGTGAAGTCGAGAAAAAAAATTATCATTTTAAATGATTATAAGATAAAAAATAAATTATAATTTTTTTTAATTGATAATTTTTGGAGAGAGAGAGAGTAGGGAGGAAGAGGGGAAGAGGGAAAGAGAGGGGGAGGGTGAGGGGGAGAGAGGAAGAGGGAAAGGGAGGGTGAGGGTGAGAGGGAGAGAGGAAGAGGGAGAGGGAGAGAGGAAGAGGGAAAGAGAGGGAGAGAGAGAGGGAGAGTGGGGGGAGGTGGAGAGGAAGTAGAGAGGAAGAGGGAAAGAGAGGGGGAAGGTGAGGGGGAGAGAGGGGAGAGGAAGGAGAGTGGTGGAAGAATAGGGGCATAGTAGGGGTAGAGAGGGAGGAGGGGACCGAGAGAGAGAGGGAGGGGTGAGATAAAAAGGGGGGGGGAGGGGGAGGGGCGGTTGAGAGAGAGAGAGGGAGAGTGGGAGGGGGAGGGGGGGAAGGGAAGGGAAGGAGGAGGAGGAGGGGGATGAGAGAGAGAGAGAGAGGGAGGGGGAGAGCGAGAGTGGGGGGAGTAGACGGAGATGAGAGGAAGAGGGAAAAAGAGTTGGGGAGGGTGAGGGGGGAGAGCGAGAGTGACAGAGTGGGGGCAGTAGAGGGAGATGTGAGGAAGAGGGAAAGAGAGTGGGGGAGGGTGAGGGTGAGGGGGAGTGAGGGGGTAGGGAGAGAGAAGGCAAAGAGGGAGGGAGAGGGGAAAAGTAGGGGTAGAGAGGGAGGAGGGGGTTGAGAAGGAGAGAGGGGAGGGGCAGGGGGAAGGGGAGGGATGTTGAGAAAGAGAGATGAAGAGAGGAAGAGGGGAGGAGAGGGGGAGAGCAGAGGAGAGGGGGATAGGGGAGATAGAGGGGGGGTCAAGGAGAGTGAAAGCAGGAGTGGGAGGGGGAGAGGAGGGAGAGGGATAGAGAGGAATAGAGGGGGAGAGAGAGAGAGAGAGAGAGAGAGAGAGAGAGAGAGAGGGTGAGGGTGAGGGTGAGGGTGAGGGTGAGGGGAGAGCGAGAGCGAGAGTGGGGGGAGTAGAGGGAGCTGAGAAGAAGAGGGAAAGAGAGTGGGGGAGGGCGAGGGTGAGGGTGAGGGGGATAGGGGAGATAGAGGGGGGTTTAGGGAGAGTGAGAGCAGGAGTGGGAGGGGGAGACAGGGAGAGAGAGGGGGAGATGGAGATGGAGAGGGATAGAAAGGAACCGAGGGGGATGGGTGATTGAGAGAGAGAGAGAGGGAGGGGGAGATGGGGGGAGGGGAAGAAGGAGGATCAGGGGGCTAAGAGGGAGAGCGAGAGTGAGTAGATGGAGATGAGAGGAAGAGGGAAGGAGAGTGGGGGAGGGTGAGGGGGGTTGAGGGTGAGGGGGAGTGAGGGGGTAGGGAGAGAGAAAATGCAGAGAGGGAGAGGGGAAAAGTAGGGGTAGAGAGGTAGGAGGGGGTTGAGAAGGAGAGAAGGGAGGGGGAGGGGGAGACGAGAAGGGGATAAGGGAGAGTGAGAGAAGGAGTGGGAGGGGGAGAGAGCCAGGGTCAGGGTCAGGGCTAGGGGGAGAGTGAGAGAAAGAAAGGGGGGAGGGGGAGGGGGGATAGTGGGAGAGAGGGAGATAGGGGGTACAAAGGGAGATGGAGAGCGAGAGTGGGGGTTGAGTAGGGGTAGAGAGGGAGAGGGAGAGTGGGTGCATAGTAGGGGTAGAGAAAGGGTAGAGAGGAAGACAAAGAGAGAGGGGGAAGGGAAGAGTGCTAGGGCCAGAGCGAAGGCGAGAGGGGGGTGGGGAGGGGGAGAGAGGGGAGATGTTGGGAGAGAGGGAGAGGGAGAGTGGGAGCAGAGTAAGGGTGGAGAGGGATAGGGAGAGTGGGGGAAGAGTAGGGGTAGAGAGGGAGAGGGAGAGTGGGTGCAGAGTAGGGGTAGAGAGGAAGAGAAGGAGTAGAGAGGAAGAGAGAAAGAGAGAGGGAGAGGAAGAAAGAGAGAGGGAGAGGGAGAGGGCGAGGGGTAGGGGTAGGGGTAGGTTTAGGGGGAGGGGGAGAGGAGAGAGGGGGGAGGGGGAGAGGGAGAGGGAGAGAACAAGGGAAAGGGCAAGAGAGAGAGAGAGAGAGAGAGAGAGAGAGAGAGAGGGAGGGGGAGGGGAGAGGGGGAGAGAGTAGGGAGGGAGGGAGAGGGGGAGGGGTAAAAGTAGGGGTAGAGAGGGAGAGAGGGTAGGGAGTGAGAGAAAAGGGGGTGAGGGGGGTTGAGAGGGAGATAAGGGATGGGGAGGGAGAAAGGAGAGAGGGCCAGGGAGAGTTAGAGTGGGAGGGGGAAAGGGTGAGGGCGAGGGCGAGGCTGAGAGCAAAAGTGGGGCGAAAGTGGAGAGAGAGAGAGAGAGAGAGAGAGAGGTTTGGTGCAAGTGAAGGTGAGGGAGAGCGGTATGGAGATGGTGTTTCAATATAGGTATGTGTTGGTGTGCATGCGTGTCTAAGAATAATATTATGTGCATTATACCTACATTTGTTGACTAATTTTCCACATTGTTCCCCCATTGTATTAATAAACAGGATTTGCTTGAATAATATATATTCTTATATCAACCACCACATAGTGATTTCAAGTATCATATCAAAATAGAACCTAACTTTCCATTGTGCATAATCCATGATATATTTGAAGTTACAATATCCCTACATTTAATTATAAAGTCCTACATAGAGTAAGCTTGAGGTGGGTTGGAAATTATGAAAATATATTACACTAAATAAAATCTACATACTTATTTGGTAAAACTTTATACCATTTAATTCCCAATGAAGTGTAAAGTTTTGGTGCTAATTTTGTGCCTAGAGAGATATTATATGCTACTAGAGGCATAAAAAAGCCAAATTATTATTTTCACCCTTACCACTTTATAAACAAGATCTCATGAATACTTTTTGTCATGAAATAAATAAGTTTTTATGGCATAAACAAACGAGACATCATGTAAGTAGGGATTGCTATTTAAATAGACTTAACAAGTAGTGTTATTTTAGCCAATGACAACAACTTAATTTTTCATGAGGATAACATAGATTTAATGGATGAAATCACTTTATCCCAAAATATTATCATACTCAATAGAATAGAAAATTCAAAGATATGTTCTTGGAACATCCCTTTTATAGCTCAATATGTTAATTTAATTTAATTCATAATGCCTGCAACAATACTGATAAAGAACTTCATAAATTTACCCTTGATATATTGCAATGACACCTAGTAATTGTTGTAAGATAACTTCTTACAAATTGCAAAAGTTATTAATAATTTAAAATATCAAACATTAAGGTACAATCTACAAACAAAGAGTGATTAATTGTAGCAACATTATCAATTACCCTAATACATTTTCTCTCAAAATTTCTATCACAATACTTCTACTTAATGTTTTTTTCATAATGATGAAAATAAAAGAGGAAATATGATCACTTTGTCTTAAACCTTGCTAGGAGAAAGTAAGCCAATTGGTAATCCATTAATTTTTACTAAAAACTTTCTTAAATATACTATCAATAATTAATTTGAACGAATGAGAGCTAAAGACAAATTTATCTATAAATTATAAAAAAAAGTTCCAATTAAACTATTATAATCCTTCATCATAGGGATTTTGATTTTCATAGCTAGGATTATTCTCTTAATTATTAAATTCATGACCAATAAGAATAACTTAAGATACTTCCTAAACTGACACAAAAGCCCCTTGCTCAATAGAAATAATATCTTAAATAATTAGAGATAGTATGTATTCTAGACCTTTCGTAATCATCTTTTAAGTAGTATTTCACAAGGAAATGAGCTTGAAATATTTAGAAGTATTAGAATTATATGACTTGACAATAAGATCAAAGAGAGGGTTGTTCAACTTGTTAATTATGTTATTATTCTTTCTATTGAAGGTTGTAAGTAATATTTAGGAATGGGAGGTTGACCCAAATACGAGTGCTTTTCCTTATCTATCATTGGGGTAGCCATATGTTAGATAACTGAGGGGGGGTGAATCAGTTAAGTTTAGTTATCCTACAGTCCCAAACACTCCCAGATGTATAAATCAAAACTTTCAAACAATTTAATCAACTCGGTAAAATATCAACTGTGCCTTTCTGTTCATCGACTGAATCCTAGTAAATTAAATAATATATTTATCGATCAATCTAGTTATAATAATGTGTAAAGTAAAATAACGATTCAACACATCCATACACATATAATACTTTGATTTTTAATGTGGAAACCCTGTTAGGGGAAAAACCACCTCGGAGCAATAACCCAAAATAATTCACTCTTATGAAGTGAGCTCGGTTAAGAGCCAACCCTTTTAAAGGTTATAAAACACACTGTGAGGTGTGACTTGGTTAGAGGATTTATCACTAACAGTTATGCGTGACCAAACATTCACTATGGGGTCAACAAGAAAATAATCAAGATTCATTGAATGTCATTATGAAATAATAAAATTGTTAAGTCCACTGAGTTAAGAGATTTATCTGTAGCAATGGTTAGAATGTTACAGTAATGATCTGATTCACATACAACTTGTTTTGCATATTTCCAGATCTATGCTAAGCTCAAAATACATCTGGCCAATAAACTCAATTCAATTCCTTTGTTTCCTCCAAGTCTATTATGCTCGGTAATTCCTTTCAGTTTGGTGTTGTCTGCAAATTTGCTCGGTTCTGTCTTTAACCTATTTGACTAGCTCGAATGAATCCAATCTTCTCACACACATTCTTGAATTCATAATGAATCCCTTGTCTCCTTTTATAGATATAATAAACCATTTTATTTCCAACCATATATTTTGCCTCTTAATCTTCACCATTGATTTTTCTGATTTAACCTTCCTAAGCAGTTGTGTCAGTAACATGTTTCATTCTCCTTCATCTGATCATCTTCAAAAAATTTCAGTCGTTTGATCATCATAACAAACATTATCTTTTACCTCAGAATCGTTCATAATTGTCCAGCTCAACATTTTTAGTCGGTAGTCATTAGTTCCATTTATTTCTTTCACTCGTTCATTACCACATCATAGTAACTTGGTTAACACTATACTCAGTATACACTACACTTGCTTGGTGTACACTGTTCCAACTGGGTGTATACTAAATTCTTCATTTACCGACCACATAAACTTGTAGATTTTTAATCTTCAATCCATAACAGAATTATGTAATACAATAAAATCACTAACATAATATTATAGACTTATCAATAAGTTACCCAATGAATACCATATCGATATCTTTCTCATCCATCTCATCTTCATGTAGATATCTCATTCCTTCACCATTATTTCCTTTTTTAGATGTTTGTAACTATCATGATAAGTATAGTCAAAGCTAGTTGACGTCAATGACAATACAATAACTGATTTAATATGTAACACATGTACCTTTGTAGCTCGGTGATCATCAATCACTATCTTTCAAATATTCAATCAGTTGTCAAACTCTCCTTCAAGATATTCAATCAGTTGTACTCTATGAATCTCTCCTTTTGGCATTGATAGCAACACAATATGAAATATGCCATAGAATACCAAACATTTGTTCTACAACTCTTTATGCAAATGTTGTCACTCAGCAAACTCTCCTTAGCTTAGGCATTTAATATGTTTAATCACTACACAACATCAGTGTCTCTCCCTTTCGGTAATCTCTCTCCATGTAGATAGATATTTCATGTAACCATCTCTCCCTTTGACAGTAATGCCAAAAAGAAATCAGCTCTTTAGTAGCCAAATCAATATCTCATTTGTTTAGTTCAGATTCAAGTACCTTACATGTACTAATTTGGAGTTTTAGTTTGTTTTTCAGATTTCACAACCTTTGGAAACTCAAAGTGTGAACATCATGCATCAACATCATTTGATCTTTTGATATAGTATAGGTTGATGCAACCTCCTAATCACCTTAGTGACTATTAGATAAGGGATGGACCCCTAGTCTACTCCTCAAGTACTCAAATGTGTCCTTTAGTAAGGGTTTAGTAAATATATCAGCAACTTGTTCTTGTGACTTCACATATTTCAATCTTACTTTCTCTTCTTGTACTTGTTCCCTCATTTAGTGATACGTTATAGATACATGCTTTGTCTTTGCATGCATCACTAGATTCTTAGAAATGTTATTTGCACTTGTTTACTGAGTTGATTAAATTGTTTGAAAGTTTTGATTTATACATTTGGAAGTGTTTTGGACTGTAGGATAATTGAACTTAAGTGATTCACCGCCCTCTCAGTTATATAACAATTATCACAATACAACACTTTGATTTTTTAACGTGGAAATTCTGTTAGGGGAAAAACCACCTGGGACCGGTAACCCAAAATAAGTCACTCTTCTGAGGTGAGTTTGATTAAGAGTCAACCCTGTTAAAGGTTACAAAACACACTATGAGGCGTGACCTAGTTAGAGGATTTATCACTAATAGTTCTCTGTGACCAAACATTCACTATGGAGTCAACAAGAAAACAATCAACATTCATTGAATGTCATAATGAAATAATAAGATTGTTAAGTCCACTCAGTTAAGAGATTTATCTGTAACAATGGTTAGAATGTTACAGTAATGATCTGATTCAAATACAACTTGTTTTGCATATTTTCATATCTATGCTAAGCTCAAAATACCTCTGGCCAATAAACTCAATTCAATTCCTTTCTTTCCTCCAAGTCTGTTATGCTCGGTAATTCCTTTCTCTTCATATCTAAAAACATAGATAGGTTATTATAGGCCTCATAAATACGGTCTTGTAGCACCTGATAGTTTGATGCTACCTCGCACGAGCTCCGAGATATGACCTCGTATAGATCATCGATTTCATGCTGAGTGCACCTTGAGGGAAACTTCGACCCGGAGTGGTTGGCAGCATCCAAGTGACTCTGTGTGCCAAATGAGGTTGCCAATAGCATTTACCTAGCCATTTGGAGCTATTGGAACAAACGGTTCGATGCTACGGCCAATGGTTTGAAAGATACACAATGTTGCTCATTTCAACTAAGGAACACTTCGAGTTATGACATTAATCGAGAATGTGTTGTCAAATATAAAATAAATTCAATTTGAAAACAAAGAAAGGTTATTGTGGGACTCGACAACATGGTCTTGTAGCACCTGATGGTTTGATGCTACCTCGCACGAGCTCTGAGATATGAGCCTGTAAAGATTGACAATTTCATGTTGAGTGCACCTTGAGGAACACTTCGGCCCAGAGTGGTTGACAACGTTCAAGTGACTCTGTGTGCCAAATGAGGTTTCTAGTAGTGTTTACTTGGCCATTCAAAGATGTTGGAACTGATGGTTCGATGCTATGATCGATGGTTTCAAAGATACACTATGTTTCTCATTTCAACTAAGGAACACTTTGAGTTTTGAAATCAACCAAGAATGTCTTGCCAAATATAAACGAACTTGAATCTTTAAAAAATTAGAGGTTATTGTAGGCCTCAGACACATGGTCTTGTATAACTTGATGTTTTGATGCTACCTCGCACGAGCTCTAAGATATGACCCCATAAAGATAACTGATTTCATGCTAAGTGCACCTTGAGGGACACTTCGACCCAAAGTGGTCGGCAATGTTCAAATGACTCTGTGTGCCAAATGAGGTTGCCAGTAGTGTTTACCTGACCATTTGGAGATGTTGGAAAATATTGTTTGATGCTACGATTGACGGTTTAAAAGATATGCAATGTTGCTCATTTCAACTAAGATAGGTTATTGTAGGCCTCAACAACATGGTCCTGCAGCACCTGACAATTTGATGCTACCTCGCACGAGCTCTGAGATCTAGTCCTGTAAAGATCTCCAATTTCATGATGAGTGCACCTTGAAGGACACTTCGGCCCGGAGTGGTCGGCACCGTTCAAGCAACTTTATGTGCCAAACGAGGTTTCCAGTAGCATTTACTGGGTCATTCAGAATTTTTGGAACAGACGGTTTGATGCTATGCTCGACGGTTTGAAAGATACGCAATGTTGCTCATTTCAACTGAGAAACACTTTGAGTTTTGCCATCAACCGAGAATCTGTTGCCAAATATAAATGAACTTGAATCTCTAAAAACCAAGATAGGTTATTGTAGGCCTCGACAACATAGTCTTGTAGAACATAATGGTTTGATGCTACCTCATAGCAGCTTCAAGATATGATCTTGTAAATATCGTCGATTTCATGCTGAGTGCACCTTGAGGGACACTTCAACCCGAAGTAGTCAGAAACATTCAAATGACTCTGTGTGCCAAACAAGGTTGTCAGTTGCATTTATCCGACCATCTAGAGATGTTGGAACTGATGGTTCGATGCTATGACTGACGGTTTGAAAGATACACAATGTTACTCATTTCAACTGAGGAACACTTTGAGTTTTGACATCAACTGAGAATGTCTTGCCAAATATAAAAGAACTTGAATCTCTAGAAAATGAGATAGGTTATTGTAGACCTTAGCAACACGATCCTATAGAACTTGATGCTTTGATGCTACCTCGCATGAGCTCTGAGATATGACCCTGTAAAGATCACCAATTTCATGCTGAATGCACCTTGAGGGACACTTCGGCCCAGAGTGGTTGGTAGCGTTCAAATGACTCTGTGTGCCAAATGAGGTTGCCAGTAGCGTTTACCCAGCCATTCAGAGATGTTGGAATAAACGGTTTGATGCTACGACTGACGGTTTGAAAGATACGCAATGTTGCTCATTTCAACTGAGGAACACTTCGAGTTTTGACATCAATCGAGAATGGGTTACCAAATATAAACAAACTTGAATCTCTAAAAACTGAGATAGGTTATTGTAGGCCTCAGCAACATGGTCCTGTAGCACCTGATGGTTTGATGCTACCTCACACGAGCTTTGAGACCTGACCCCGCAAAGATTGCCAATTTCATGTTGAGTGCACCTTGAGGGACACTTCGGCTCAGAGTGGTCGGCAGCATTTGAACGACTCTATGTGCCAAATGAGGTTTCCAGTAGCATTTACTCGACCATTTAGAGTTATTGGAATAGATGGTTCGATGTTATGACTGACAGTTTGAAAGATACGCAATGTTGCTCATTTCAACTAAGGAACACTTCAAGTTTTGACATCAACCAAGAATGTGTTGCCAAATATAAATGAACTTGAATCTCTGAAAACCAAGATACGTTATTGTAGGCCTCGACAACATGGTCTTTTAGAACATAACAGTTTGATGCTACCTTGTACAAGCTTTGAGATATGACCCTGTAAATATTGTCAATTTCATGTTGAGTGCACCTTGAGAGAAACTTCGGCCTAGAGTGGTCGGAAGCTTTTGAGTGACTTTGTGTGCTAAACGAGGTTGCCAACAATGTTTACCCGGCCATTTGGAGCTCTTGGCACAAACAGTTCAATGCTACGACCGACGATTTGAAAGATACGCAATGTTGCTCATTTCAACTGAGGAACACTTTGAGTTTTGACATTAACCGAGAATGCGTTACCAAATATAAACAAACTTGAATCTCTAAAAATTGAGATAGGTTATTATAGGCCTTAGCAACATGGTCATGTAGTACCTAACGGTTCAATGCTACCTCGCACGAGCTCTGAGATATGACACTGTAAAGATTGATGATTTCATGCTAAGTGCACCTTGAGGGACACTTCGACCTGGAGTGGTCAGCAGTGTTCGAGCGACCTTGTGTGCCAAACAAGGTTGCCACTAGCATTTACCCGACCATTTAGAGCTGTTGGCACAGACGGTTTGATGCTATGATTGATGGTTTGAAAGATACGCAATGTTGCTCATTTCAACTAGGGAACACTTCAAGTTTTGACATCAACCGAGAATGTGGTTCCAAATATAAACAAACTTGGATATTTGAAAACCAAGATAGGTTATTGTAGGCATTGGCAATAGGTTTGATGCTACCTCGCATGAGCTTCGAGATATGACCCCGTAAATATTGTCAATTTCATGCTAAGTGCACCTTGAGGGACACTTCGGCCTCGAGTGGTTGATAGTGTTCGAGCAACTCTATGTGTCAAACGAGGTTGGCACTAGCATTTACCTAGCCATTTGAAGCTGTTGGCACAGACAGCTCGATGCTACGACCGACGGTTTGAAAGATACACAATGTTGCTCATTTCAATTTAGGAACACTTTGAGTTTTGACATCAACCGAGAATGTGGTGCCAAATATAAACGAGCTTGAATCTCTAAAAACTAAGATAGGTTATTGTAGGCCTCGACAACACGGTCATGTAGCACCTAACGGTTCAATGGTACCTCACATGAGCTCTGAGATATGAACCCTTAAATATCACCAATTTCATGCTAAGTGCACCTTGAGGGACACTTTGGCCCGAAGTGCTCGGCAACGTTCGAGCAACTCTGTGTGCCAAACAAGGTTTCCTTGTATGTCATGATATGTGTTGGGTCAATGTGTGGACCTAACTAAAAAGTTTTTTTATCTAAAATAATTTTTTCTATGGAACCACTAATAGAATGCATTCTAAACCCCAATAGACAAAACAATTTTCCCTCTATTTTTATCCATGATCATTACTTCCATGCCCCAAAACTGAAAGAAATGCCTTGAAAATTGTCTTGGAAAATTAATCAAATATGATTTTGAGGAGTATCCATTGAATAAATAAGTTCATTGAATCCTAGTGAGTACATGTGCCAAGGAGATTTGTCTCTTCAATTTCCTCTACAAGTTATTAATTATAAAAAATGGCTATTTCAAAACAAACCCAAAAGTACACATTTAAACCTCAATACATCCTCTTTGGTTTTTCTTTTTAAAAAATTATCAAACTAAATAAAGAAGTTCCACAATCATGCATTGGATACAATTGCATGAGTAAATAATAGGAATTAATCCTTCTCATTTACCCCCAAATTGGTTTCAAAATGTGGACCTCTAAAGTAGGTTACCTGATAAGGTTAATCTTGTGCAAACAACAAAATATAATCATCTAGTTGTGAGACAATAAAAATATCAAATGAGGTGATGAGGATCTAAAATTTTGTACAAGAGTTTTGTTAGTATAAGAAAATCATATGGACCAATTGGTTAGATGTGAAGGTTATCCAGATGTGAAATATGAATTTCCATAGAAGGTCAATTTGATGAATTTTGCACTATGTAAACATTACACTAAATGAATTGAAAATCAAGTGGTCTTGGGAAAATTATCAAACAAGGCCTTGAGATCCTGTAAATGGACATAGGGGTTCTTTATTATTAGGACAATCACGGGGAACAATTGGTTTGAGAGGGAACACATTAGGAACTGAGTTATTAACCTTCAAAAGGAGGCACTTATACACAATAGTTAGTGTGCAAAATAGTGATTTTCTAAGGGCACTAAAAATGGCTATATTAAATACTAATGATTTTTCTTTTTAAGAGCGCAAAATATAACAAATAAAAAAAACTTCATAAATAAAGAAAAAAAACAATTAAGGGAAAAAACAATTCTACGGTGGAAGAAAAAAAATAAAACAATTATACCATTGAAGGAAAAAAACAATTATACCGTTGATTAAAAAATAGCTCCATTCCTGCACCTATTATATATGGGCGTAAACACTTTGTAGACTCAATTTGAAGAGATTGAACGCTAGTGTGAATTCTTGGTGAATTTTTTGAATGCCGAATGTGAACTGTTAACTATGCCAGGTTGGATTGACGCAGAAACAACTGAGCAGGGGAAGAGGATGTTTAATTGGCCAGTAGAGAGTAATGATTTTCCCATTTTTGCTTTGTCAAATGTTGTGTTCTACTGACGATTGCAGAGGAATCTCATGGGGTGAGAAAGGATAAAGTACAACATGCAAATTACTTTGGGCTTCCACTTCCAAAGGATAACAGCGAAGAGATTTACGCCCTATTCAATTCAAGAGCCTCCTTCCCATGGTATAAAACTCAAATTTATTTCCGTTTTCTGCTCTGGGTTATTTTAGAAGGGGAAGAGGATGTTGTAGGTGAGATTGGATGCTGGCAATCTTGGATATCTTGGGAAAAGGATGTTAAAGATATTGTTATTGCAAGGAGATTGGAGAAATGCAAGAAACGACGACTGGGAGCTTCAAGTAATATGGTCAGGTATGTAACAAATACCCATGCCCAAATTGTTTTAGTAATCATTTAGTATTGCATTAAGTGTTAAACCCAAAATATATGCAATTAGGAGATAAGTTTAGCATAGCTGCCATATCAGAATGATTTATAGTAAGGCCTAAATATGCCCCTGCATTGGCTCGTAGTCCACATGTTTATTTTATTTTACTACCCTGTGTGTAACCCACATCTTGTAGATCTAACTCTCAATGATTATAAATATATTCAACACCATCATCATGGCCTTCTCAGCTCTTGTTCCAACAAAATCACAAAATGACAGGCCAACCATGCCCTCCTCAAAACGCAAATGTAGAGTCCTCCTCTAGCCAAAGTAATATTGATGAACATGATTATCAAAATATTCAACACATAAAGATTGCCTCCATATTGAAACATTGAAACATGTAAATCATGCTAGATGCAGAGGAAACTAACACTAGTTTAGAAGAATCTGATAGTGTGAAAATATGTAATTTATCAATTATCAATAAGCATGTGTATCACTTCAAGACAACTGAGAAATGTGCAAGAATGGAATAAATATGATACTAATTAGCATGCAGATCAGGAAAAGAGAAATTTGATACATTTGATACTAATTAGCAGATCAGAAGCATGAATGTGAACTTTCTAGATCCAGGAATAAAAGTCCTTACCCCATTAAAATCATTGTTGTGGGTCTAAGATAATCCAAGGGTCAAAGTACCTACAATGAAAGGTTAAAAATCCAATAACGCCACCCAAGGTTAAGTTGAGGAAATTCTGAGCTTGAAAT
Organism: Chamaecyparis obtusa; assembly: GCA_027943335.1. Taxonomy (NCBI): domain Eukaryota; kingdom Viridiplantae; phylum Streptophyta; class Pinopsida; order Cupressales; family Cupressaceae; genus Chamaecyparis; species Chamaecyparis obtusa. Next base: position 1,605,678 of record BSBK01007362.1, read on the forward strand.
GTCAGGTATTTTTTGCACCAGCCAATTGATCATTTTAAAGTGCCTATTTAGTACAGTGATTATAAATATAGATGAATGAGATTATAAATTTACACTATGGATCTTGTACTATGAACACTAAAAAATGGTCTCCAACTTAGATTTTCTTCTCTGTTTTATGCCACACATAGCTTTTGACAAGTATTGAGGAAATCATTCTGATTGGCCTCGAGAAAAATGAGAATGTAATCATATTTTAGTTTGATGCCAACAGAGAAAGAAAGGTTTTGTTCGCATTTGAGCTCATCTTTGCACTCTGTAGTGACGATCTACAATCTAGGATCTAATATTAAATTTAGGAATGACCAGCAAAATATTACTGAAGTTTGGCAGCAATCTTCCATGACTTTCCTAATTCATTTCCCCTGGTAGCACATTTGGATTCCTTAACCCAACAATTGCATACCTCGGATTATGGTTTCCTAAGAGTATTCCACCTACAAACTCATTCTACAAATGCATTTCAAATTCTCTAGGAGTGATTCTGTAGTGTTGGTTTGTCAAAATCCATTACTCCTACCTCCCATACCCACATTTGATTGTCCAACACTTTTCTGAACCCAAGCTGTTCTCGTCCAGAACCAGTATTCCTGACATAACCATTCCTCCACTTCCATTACCCAACAGAGTGTTTCCAATTCCATTTCACCACAAATTCCACAACCATCATTCATTCTTCTTACCCTGCAAACTGTCCTCACTCATCCTGAGATTTTCCATCAGAATAAAAAGCTCCTTCCCATAAACTGGATGTCATCATCTTCCAAATGGCTTGTAGATTTATTTCCTTGGATTTCCACCAGTACATTCATCCTAACATTTTCCACCGAAATACAGGTTGCAGAATAATTTGGTTATACAATTTATAACTTTCTTCTAATGTGTCCTAATATATATATTTTGAAAAAGCCTTTGTCACCCACTTGCATTGCTCTTTGTGACTTAAGTGTGCACTGTCTAAATTTTGTGCACTGTGCTTTTGAACAGTTTATTATTAGTTTGGAGATCGTAGAAAGTTTATTTTTAATATAAAAAGAAATGTACATTTTGTTATTAAAATTCTGGTTGATGTTTTTACATGAAGAAAGTGTTTTTTAATACATTCTGTGAAATACAGAGTGTAACATAATTTGTTGTCTAAACTAACAATAAATAATTGGTTTCAATTTATAGGCTTTCTTTATTAGATTCTTTTTTCTTATTTGTAACACGAGATGTTAACTTATTCGGTGCTTGCGAAGTTGCTGCTCATTTGCAATTACAGTAAATTTAGTTTTGAGTAATTTTTTGAGTTAGACAAACTAATCAAGTGTTCAACGATGAATAATCTGTATATTAGATTCTGATAATGACATAATCTATATATGGATATCCCATATGCTTTCATTTGGAATGGCATGTAGAGCATGCCAGGAGATAATTTTGATAGTGTGTAGGTTTTGATAATTCTGATAATTTTGATGGTGAGATGGGTAGGTTTTATTTAGTTTCAGTGTAGGAAAAAGATGTCAAAGATGTCTCACACTTTGGAAGCGAAGTAGATCATACTAATTGAGGGAAGATCTAAAACTAGTTCAGTTTCATGAAACAGGTTTCTCCATCAGCCCATCTGATCAGGTATGCACAGTTCTCCAAATTTCACATACCTTTCCATCATTTTGAGCCCTTTCACTGGCATGCTAATTCAGTCAATTACAATTTCATTCTCTGGTAAATTTTCTTTTAAATATTTGTAGTTTACCAATGACAAGAATACCCTTAAACCTATCACTCTCAACCCTTCAAATCCTTAAACCAATCACTCTCAACATTTACACCTATCATTCTCAACCCTTCAAATCCTTAAACCTATCACTCTCAACATTTAAACTACACCCAAAATTGTGTGAACCAGTCAAACAAAATCATGTACTTCATAGCATCTAATTTAGTAACCCATGAGGTTATTTCACAATGTTACAAATACATGAATATCTTCTTTGATTATAAAAAAACCATCATTCGAACAAGATTTTCCATTTTAACAACCATGATAGAAACTCTCCTCTTTAGATTCAATGTGGATATTATCATCCTTTATTTTCTCCATCCGTCTCAACAAACTATTTTATTGGTGAAATTCTGTCAAATAGTTCGCGTGCTTTAGCTATTGGTGAAATTCTGTCACCGATTTCTTAAGGCATTTTATTAGACAGTTCACGTGCTTTGGCTCTGGTCACTGATTTCTTTAAAGCATTGTATCAGACAGTTCATGTGGTTTGACTCTGGTCACAAATTTCTTTAAGCATTATGTCAAACAGTTCATGCTCCCAGTATATGGGTTAATTTCAAATGTGTATTACAAATGTTTTAAGAGACTATTTAAACAAAATATTTGAGACAAACAAATCATATTGGGAATGTGTATTATCTTTCAAAACCATCCTATTATATTTATACTGTAGTATATGTGTAAGTTTGAATTTTTATGGTCACCTTATATTAAGAATGTATTAGCATTGGAATCTATCTATGTTGTGTGTTTGAGTTTTAGCATTCACATTTTTTGTATGTATTTGGACATGTTCTAAATGTAGTAACTTTTCTTGAAACCTCTTTGTGTTTTTATTTTGGTATGTTTGAACTAACTTTTTATATATTTAAACTTTAATATTTACTTTGTATATGTGTGAAGTGTGTGTTTGAACAAATTGTGTGGGAAATGAATGAACAACATCTGAACTATGTTTGAACTTTGATAGCCATTTTGGTGTATCTATATTAAACCCTCCAATTCACTTTGTGTGAAGAGTGGGATAACTTTGTTTGAAATTTGGGATTCACTTTGTCTGTGTTGGTAGTTTGACATTATTGAACTTAGCATTTACTTTGTGTTGGTTGAAATATTTTTTTATTAAACATGTTTATATTTGGTATGTTTGTGGATAAATTATGGAATTTCATATGTGAGAATTAACTCCAAAATTTAATTTAGCATTTACTTTGTAAGAGTCTAGATGTGGTTTAACAATATAATAATGAATTTGGATGAGTATAAGTTTTGACAAAGTTGATTTCCTTAAGTATGATTGTACATAAAATGATAAAAGAAATGACTAAAAGCATTGATATTTTGCAAAAACCTATTTAAAGATAAATCTAAAATTTGACTGTGTAGTGAAGTCGAGAAAAAAAATTATCATTTTAAATGATTATAAGATAAAAAATAAATTATAAAATTTTATTAATGGATAATTTTTGGAGGGAGAGAGGGAGAGAGAGAGAGAGAGAGAGGATGAGGAGAGGGAGAGGGAGGGGAGGTGGAGAGGGAGTAGAGAGGAAGAGGGAAAGAGAGGGGGAAGGTGAGGGTGAGAGAGGAAGGGGGAGGGGGAGGGAGAAGGGGAGGGGGAGAGAGGGAGAGGGAGAGGGAGAGCAAGAGTGGGGGGAGGTGGAGAGGAAGTAGAGAGGAAGAGGGAAAGAGAGGTGGAGGGTGAGAGGTGGGAGGAGGGAGAGTGGGGGAAGAATAGGGGTAGATAGGGGTAGAGAGGGAGGGGGGATATGTAGAGAGGGAGGGGGGATATAGAAATGGGGGTGAGGGGGAGGGGCGGTTGGGAGAGAGAGAGGGAGAGTGGGAGTGGGAGGGGAAGATGGGGTGAGGGGAAGGAGGAGGAGGGGGTTGAGAGGGAGAGAGGGAGGGGAAGAGAGAGGGTGAGGGGAAGAGCGAGAGTGGGGGAAGTAGAGGGAGATGAGAGGGAGAGGGAAAGAGAGTGGGGGAGGGGGTAGAGAGAGAGAATGCAGAGAGGGATAGGGGAAAAGTAGGGGTAGAGAGGGAGGGGGAAGGGGAGGGGTGGTTGAGAAAGAGAGACGAAGAGAGGGAGAGGGGGATAGGGGAGATAGAGGGGGGGTTAGGGAGAGTGAGAGCAGGAGTGGGAGGGGGAGAGGGGGAGGGAGAAGGGGATATAGAGATGGAGATGGAGAGGTATAGAGAGGAGTAGAGGGGGAGGGGTGATTGAGAGAGAGAGAGAGAAGGAGAGTGGGAGGGGGAGAGAGATGGTGATGGGGAGAGCGAGAGTGGGGGGAGTAGAGGGAGCTGAGAGGAAGAGGGAAAGAGAGTGGGGGAGGGTGAGGGGGATAGGGGAGATAGAGGGGGGGTCAGGGAGAGTGAGAGCAAGAGTGGGAGGGGGAGAGGGGGAGATGGAGATGGAGAGGGATAGAGAGGAACAAAAGGGGAGGGGGGAGGGGGGGGGAGAGAGAGAGAGAGAGAGAGAGAGAGAGAGAGAGAGAGAGAGAGAAGGGGGCTGCAAGGGAGAGAGGGAGGGGAGAGAGAGGGTGAGGGGGAGAGCAAGAGTGGGGGGAGTAGAGGGAGCTAAGAGGAAGATGGAAAGAGAGTGGGGGAGGGTGAGAGGGAGGGAGAGGGTGAGGGGGAGTGAGGGGGTAGGGAGAGAGAGAAGGTAGAGAGGGAGATGGGAAAAGTAGGGGTAGAGAGGGAGGAGGGGGTTGAGAAGGAGAGAAGGGAGGGGGAGGAGCAAGGGGAGGGGTGGTTGAGAAAGAGAGATGAAGAGAGGGAGAGGGGAGGGGAGAGAGAGATAGAGGGGGGCTCAGGGAGAGTGAGAGGAGGAGTGGGAGGGGGAGAGGGCTAGGGTCAGGGTTAGGGCTAGGGGGAGAGTAAGAGAAGGAGTGGGAGGGGGCTGCAGGGGAGAGAGGGATGGGGAGGGGGAGAGTGCTAGGGCCAGGGTGAAGGTGAGAGGGGGGAGATGGTGGGAGAGAGAGAGTGGGGGAAGAGAGAGAGAGGGAGAGTGGGTGTAGAGTAGGGGTAGAGAGGTAGAGCAAGAGTAGAGAGAAAGAGAGAGGGAGACGGTGAGGGTTAGGAGTAGGGGGAGGCGGAGAGTGAGAGTGTGAGGGCGCTTGTGAAGGAGAGAGGGAGAGGGGAGGGGCAGGGGGAGAGGAGAGAGGGATAAAGGAGATAGAGAGAGGGGGGAGGGTGAGAGGGAGAGGACAAGGGCAAGGGAGAGAGAGAGAGAGAGAGAGAGAGAGAGAGAGAGAGAGAGAGAGTAGGGGGAAGGAGAGGGAACCAAGAGTAAGAGGGAAAAAGAGTGAGGGAGGGGGAGGGGAGATGGGGAGAGAGAAGGGAGGGAGGGAGAGGGAGAGGGGTAAAAGTAGGGGTAGAGAGGGAGATCATGGGTAGAGAGGGAGGAGGTGGTTGCAAGGGAGAGAGGGTAGGGAGAGAGAAAATGTGGTGAGGGAGGTTGAGACGGAGAGAAGGGAGGGGGAGGAGAGGAGAGGAGAGGGGGTTGGGGAGAGTTAGAGTGGGAGGGGGTTGGGGAGAGGGTGAGGCTGAGGGTGAGACTGGGGTGAAAGTGGAGAGAGAGAGAGAGAGAGAAGGAGAGCGAGGATAGAGTGGAAGAGAGAAAGAGAGGGGGGACATGGAGGGGGAGATAGGGAGATAGGGACAGAGAGGGAGAGGGAGAGTGGGGGTAGAGTAGGGGTAGAGGGGGAGAGATATGACCCCATAAAGATCACCGATTTCATGCTGAGTGCACCTTCAGGGACACTTTGGCCTAGAGTGGTTGACAACATTCGAGAGACTCTGTGTGCCAAATGAGGTTGCCAGTAATGTTTACCCGACCATTCAGAGATGTTGGAACTAACGGTTTGATGCTATGACCGATGGTTTGAAAGATACACCATGTTGCTCATTTCAACAAAGGAACACTTCGAGTTTTGACATCAACCGAGAATGTCTTGCCAAATATAAATGAACTTGAATCTCTAAAAAATGTGATACGTTATTGTAGGCCTCGGCAACATGGTCATGTATAACCTGACGTTTTGATGCTATCTCACACGAGCTCTGAGATATGACCCCGTAAAGATCACCAATTTCATGTTGAGTGCACCTTGAGGGACACTTCGGGTCGGAGTGGTCAGTAGTGTTCGAATGACTTTGTGTGCCAAATGAGGCTGCCAGTAGTGTTTACCTGACCATTTGGAGATGTTGGAACAAACAGTTTGATGCTATGACCGACGGTTTGAAAGATACACAATGTTGCTCATTTCAACTGAGGAACACTTCAAGTTTTGACATCAATCAAGAATGTGCTGCCAAATATAAACAAACTTGAATCTTTGAAAATCAAGACAAGTTATTGTAGGCCTCGGCAACATGGTCTTGCAGCACTTGACAGTTTGATGCTACCTCGCATGAGCTTCGAGATTTGACCCTGTAAAGATCACCAATTTTATGTTGACTACACCTTAAGGGATAGTTTGGCCCAAAGTGTTCATCACCGTTCGAGCGACTCTGTGTGCCAAATAAGGTCTCTAGTAGTGTTTACTAGGCCATTCAGAGTTGTTAGAACAGATGATTCGATGCTACAACCGACAGTTTGAAAGATACACAATGTTGCTCATTTCAACTGAGGAACACTTCAAGTTTTGACATCAACCGAGAATGTGTTGCCAAATATAAACGAACTTGAATCTCTAAAAACCAAGATAGGTTTGTATTGCATAAAAATGAATAAACTTAAACAAACTTAAGTTTATCCTAACATATTCATGCAAACCTCAAAATATGGAAGAAAACATGCATATATGAAGAATGAAATAACAAATAAGATTAAGCTATTTCAACATAATGCAAACCTCCCAAAAAAAGACTAAGTGTTGATGATTTTGGTTGTTGAGGGTATGTGGTTTCTCAAATCTTACAGCATGACAATGCATGAAAATGACTTTTTTTTAAGGAGAAAAGCTCTCAATTTATAAGAATTTGAGGGAAATGGATGGTTGAGATTGAAAGTTGGATGAAAGGCTAGGATTCTTCAAGATCAATGAAGTGGCCATGAGGTGGAGGCCAAGTGGATGCCATGTATATGACATGTGAATTAGGGTTTGACCATTCAAAGGGGGAAAGATTCTCACACATATGTGAGACACCTTTGAAAGTGACATGTCCATGACAAATGTGTGACATGTCCATAACATGTGTGAGCAACTTGAGAAAGTGATCGCTCAATCACAAAGGTCAAGGGTTGTAAGAGGATGGGAGAACTAAGGTTACTCACACGTGTGAGCAACTTTGGAAAATGACATGTCAACGACTGGGGTCAAAAGGTGGAAGAGAAAAAGAGAATAGAGGCTTTGGAAAGTGACATGTCAATGACATGTGGGAGACAAGTGTTTAAGAGTGTGTAAGAGTCACATGTGACAAAATTCACATGCGACTTGGGTTTTCTAATCGCTTGATTAAGATTGTTCAAATGATTAGGATGAGATTAGGTGGGAGATTAGGATTAATTAGTGGGAAAGTGGGTTGACTTGGGTTAGTAGGATGGGTTAGGTTAGGTGAGGGTTAAAGTTAGGGGCCATGTGCTCAAATATAATTAAATATAATATTTAATTCCAAGTGGGATAAGAGGGGATTAATTAAATAAAGTTGGTCATTTACTTAATTAAATGAAGGATTGGGATGAGGGGAAATGAGATAGAATTAAATAAATGTAAATTTCTTTAATCAAGGATAAGGGATAAAGAGGAGTGTAATTAAATAAATGTAAATTTATTTAATTAAGGTAGAGTAAGGCTAAAATTAAATAATTAATAAATATCTATTTAATTGGCTAGGATAAGGGTAATTGTTAGGATAATTTTAGGTGTCTACATTTTGCCCCTCTTTGATGTAGCATCACGAAGTGATGTTAGATCAAAGAATATTAAAACATAGTGGATATAAGGGATAAGACTAGTAGCATGATGCCTCAGTCATGGGAGGATGAAGAAGGATGATGAGGAGGGATTGGTATGCCCCCTCAAGAGGACATGCGGGTTTGAAGAACACAGGTGTACTCTCGAAAAGGATAGGGGTATGGAAGGAAGGGGAAAATGTTATGGATGATGAAGGAAGAATAGATAAAGTCATGTCGTGATGGTGTGAGCAACCTAAGTTTGATATTGTACTTAACATTATGCACCAAGGTATGAGGAACCAAGACAACAATGTGTCAAGTACTTGATAAAAAAATTGTCAAATGCAACAATATGCCTATGACACCATGATATGGAAGAATGTGATGCCATTATGATAATGGGATGCAAAGACCATGATAAATGCAAAAAATAATAATACAGACAAGCAACAAGTAAGCATGCACAACAAACCGAATGCAAACCAAAATTTTGCCCCTAGTCAAGCTGAAAACCAATTGATGGATTGATTAATGATGAATGATTGAGGATGGAAAAGTTAAGGATAAGAACAATGCACATCCAAATGATTGGGAAGGATACATCCCATGATGATGATTTGATTAAAAGGGTTCAATAGATTATCAGCTGATTTGGGTCAAGATGATGGGTTGATTAAGGATTGATGTACAAGATTAAAAGATTGGATTGATTGGATTAGTATTGATTGCACTTGATTGGACTAGTTTGAGATTTTTATTTTTTTTATTTTTATGGATTTTTTTATTTATTGAGGAGTGGATTGGAGAGTGAAGGGAAAGATGATTGGATTGGAAGATGTGGACAAGATAATAGGAGTAGAAATGAATTTGATTGAAGATGATAGGAAGGAGGGAAATGGAGATGATTAGAAGATAAATAGATTAGAAAGGATGGGAAGAAGGGAAATTGATTAGATTAGAAGATAGATGAATTTTATTTAGTGGAATTAGAAGATAAAGGAATTGGAGAGGAAGAATTAGAAGATAAAAGAAGTGGATGGAATAGAAGAGAAATGGATTAGACACGAGAGGGAAAGGACAAATAAATGTTATTGGGGGAAGTTGGAAGAGGATTGAATGGATTGGGACCAATGACAAGGGAGAACCAAGGAATGGTAGAGGAAATGGGGATGAATATAGTTTATGGATGGAAGGCAGATGGAGGGAATGGATAGTGATAGGATATGAGGGATGAAAAGCGTGGGAAAGGAGGTGAGGATCCAAGGATGATGTGGAAAATGCCCCACACGAGAGGTAGGAGAATGGACAGAAAGATGGGGGATAAAGGATGTATGAAATGGATTGGATGTGTACGAATGTGCATGGAGGGAATGAAGGAATGTATGTTCCAAAGCATGCATGGATATCATTTATTGTCTTCTAGTTTTATGAAGGAAAATGGATGAAAGTGAGACGTGCATGGATAGGATGAGAGGTATGAATAAGATAGAGGATAATAATAAGGAGGATATGGATGGAAAATGACAATGTATAATGTAGGGAGGATATAGATAGAAGAATACAATGGAATTGAGGGAAGGCATGGGATAATCAAGATCAAAGGAATGGAAAGGAGGAGGGAGCTTTATAAGAGCATGGATGGAGGATGAAGGAAGTGAATATGACAAGGATTATGAGATGGAGGATATGGATAGGATGTCAAGATCAAATATGGACAAGTGGATGGACATATGTAAGATAATGAAGAGGAGAGGGATAAAAATTAAGGAAAATGGATGGTGTATATGGATGGATGGAATAAATAGGATAGTCAAGATCAAAGATAAGAAAAGACGAGGATGGACTTAGATAGGAGGATGGATGGTGGATATGAAAGATGGAAGACTTATATGGTAGCATAAGATGGATGAAGCTTGCCCCCAAGTGTAGGGTACAAAGGGATGAGGGTAAGTGAATGGATGGAAGAGGTGAATTTTAGAAGACAATAGATATGTGATAGGGAGATGGAGGCAGGGACTCAAGCATCGAGTGTCGTGATATTATGTTGTGTGTTTTGTATCAAGGCATTTTGTATATGTTCCATAAATGTTGGTAGGATGGGTAGAGATGGTAGAGGAAATGGACTAGGGGAAGGAAAATGAGGACTTATGAAAAAAGATTGGATGAAAGGAGTGGATGAGTATGGAAGGATTAGGGAATAATGTATGGGAAGATGGAAGACTTGTACATAAATGGATGGGAGAGATGAAAAGATCACCATTGGCACACACCTTGAAGGGTGGTGGAGAGGTGGAGGAGGATATTTTGGAGGAGATGGAAGAAAAAAGGTGGATTTTGGGAGATAAGGACCCAAAATAGATGAAGGAGTTAATGGAGTTGGAAAGTAGAGGATTTTTTAGAGGGAGGATTAGAAAACATATGACTGGAGGAAGCTTTGGGATTAGTAAGGTTGGATGCAATTTTGGATTTGTCTTTGAGATGCATTTTTTTATTTTTATTGAGTAGCTTTGGAATCCACATGATTTTTCATTTTTCATTTTGAGGCCTTTGTGGCCTTTTGAACTTTTTGTCCTTTTGGATCATATTTTTCTTTTCTTGAACATGTTGTTTAGATGGGACATGTTGATCCTACTATTTGTTTGTGTAGATTTTTGGCGTGATGCATCTTTTATTTTTGACTTTGGCATCCAACTTGCTTCCATTAGCCATGGTATGGGTGCATGAGGATGAATGATTTAAAGAGTGTATGGATGTAATTACGAAGGATGAATGTTGGAAGGAATTCAAGGATGTGTGCCTTTGTGGATCTTTCTTAGGGATATGGGGTTAACTTGGATATGGTATATGGATGTATGTAAGGACCTAAAATAGATGGAAGGGAGGAAGGATTAGGTTTGTGAACATAAGGACCCAAAATGGATGTGTTTGAGGAAGGGGGGGAACTTGGGACATAGGGGCCCAAAATGGATTTGGAGGGTGGGGGGATGGAGGTTTGGACATAAGGGCCCAAAATTGACTTAGAATATGAGTGATGGGAATATGAAAGTTTAGATTTAGATGGAGAAATTTGGGATTTGGAAGAAGTAGATGGGGTACCAACATCTTGAGACATTCTTTCTTCAATGGGATACTTAGTATTTGCAACACAAGATGTGAGTCTAGGTGTAGGGGGTTCATGAATGGATTGGATAGGTGAGATAGGATTTTGTGGAGGATTAGGATCATGAGGGGGATTGGGGGAGGTAATAGGATCGTGAGATGGATTATGAGGGATAAGAGGATCTTGAGATGGAAGAGGAGCATGATAGGGAGATAACGAGGTACTTTGATCTTGACTTTGAAGAGGATTAGGTGGCGGATTAGAAGGGATAACGAGATCTTGAGAGGGAAGAGGATCATACAATGGAATGGATGGGAGGGAATCATGAGATGGAGTGATTTGATCTTGACATGGAGGGGGATTATTGGATGGGAGAGAAGGAATATCTTCATGAAGTGGAGGATAAGTGGATGCTAAGGCTCGAGATGGAAGGGGATCATTGGATGGGGTAGAGGGGATGGGTTCATGAGACGGAGGGGAGTCATTAAATGATGGGGTAATAGGCAGCGTAATTTTTAGTGGTGAATATTCACCTTTTGGCGAATTCTGGGGAATACGTTTCATGAATTGGTGAATCGTGCAGGTATAGGCTGGCCCATATTCACCCAATCTTGACATGATAACTGCTATATATTCATTGGAATTTGCCAATAAGATTTTTCATTTGATGTTGTTGACCATCATATTTGCCTATAACTAATCTGACGTGGTTAATTATCACGGTCTCTTATTCGCCAACCATATCAATTATGAATTGCATATAAAATTTAAAATAGCCAAATGGTTTATATTGTTATCTTAACCACGACCTATTTTGCCACCCGTTAATTAATTTTTTTACTGGTCCACGACGTATTTCACCAACCCGTTAATTAATTATTTTATTGGTCCATGACATATTTCACCAACCCATTAATTATTGGTCCACCACGTATTTTTAATTTTTTGCCAAAAACAACATTAATCAGGTCAGCACTTGGCACATTTTCGCCAAAAGCCTGGGAATTTAAAAAAAATAAAAAATTGAAAATTTGTAATTTTGAATCATGGATTGATATAAATTCAAATCAAATTTAGAAAACTTAAAAGTATTCTTATCGTGTGTCGTTACAAATTTTTGGAGCCGGAGGGCCAGATTTACAAATAACAATCTTGCAACAGTAAACAGAGGATTTAGCATTTACGAGAGTCGGAATTCAGAGGAAGCAGGACAAAGGTAAATAATTATTTGTTCACATTTCATAGTATTGCTATTAATCTTAATTCCTAGAGGCTAGAATCCTAGTCAGTAGTGAGAGGTCATTGGGTGAAGATGTCAGACAAGGGTAACTATCTTGAGATTGAGATTCAGATATCAGGGGAGATTGAGACTCAGACTACTCACCGTGCTTAGGGCAGTGAAGAGATTAGAAAGCTAGACAAGGGTAAGATTCCTCAAGGTAGTGAAGGGAAGGGTAAGACTCCTCAGGGCAGTGAAGGGCCTGGGAGGCCATCAAAACACCCAAAACTTAAAGATACTACCATAAAGGCTTTCTTTGGAGTTGGCAATGTTTTTTCTCCATCAACATCTGCAGTTGCGAGTGCAAAAGCCATTCACAATAGCTCACTAGGTCCAGTACCACAAGATGGAGTTTTCATTGAGTTAAATGAAAATCAAAACGCATCAAATGAGAATAACAATGGTGGCACGAGAGAAGATGTTATAAGGGATACGTATAACCAGTTGGAAGAAAATGCTAGCAATGAAGATAAGAATGATGTTAGTAGGAAGAAAAGAAAAAGGGAAGTAAAAATGGGGCGGGAGTGGGAAATGACAAGAAATTTTAAGGTTGATTAGGTAGAAAAGTACTGGTTCATTGAACCAGTCCTAAGCAATGATCAACAACCAACAGAATGCAAGTGTAAGATTTGTACTTGGAAACCTAAAAGAGACAAGAAGTTGCAGCTAAAGCTTGACACTATAGAAAAGCATATTGGTAAGGTTTATGAAAAATAGACCATAGACGGATGAGAAATATCAGTAGTGAGATGGAAATCAAAGGAAGAATGTCATGTTAAGTATGCCATAGAATATGAAGAGCATAACAAGAGAATGACAGTAATTGCTAGTAGTGAAAATCCAATCAAGGTTGGGTTTAAACATGCAGCCAATGAAGCAAACCTGGCAAAGACCATTCAGATGAGTGTTGTTTTTCATATTATGTCCAGAGGGCGTCCTGTGAGAGACTTCTCAAAATATGGTAATTTATTATCTTTTTTGAAAGTTCCTCACTATCCTATGTCACATTGGTCAACAAACATTGGATGGGAAATGGCAAATTGTCTTTTTGAGGTGGAAAAGCAAAATTTATAGGAGAAAGTAAAATAGTCCAGATTCATTTCATTATCCATAGATGAAGTTACTACAATAGATAACACTACTTGGGTCTCTATGCATGTGTATACAGTAAAAGAACATGTTCGCCAAGCTCATCTACTCTGCGTTCGTAAAATGAGGGGCAATTCAATAGGAGAAAACTTATATTTTGAAGTGAAGAATGCTTTGAATGAAGTTGCTGGTATGGATGATTTGACAATTGGAAAGAAGTTAGTGTGTATTGGAGCTGATGGAGCCGTAGTAATGCAAGGCCAAAGGAATGGTCTATGTGCAAGATTACAAACTAGTATTGCACCTTACATGCTTGGCATACATTGCATGGCCCATCAAATGAATTTATCATATAAAATTGTAAGCAATTTTCCTACAGTGTCAAAAGTTGAAGATCTAGTTCATGACATATACTCTTACTTCTGTAGAAGTCCTAAACGTTTTGCAGAATTTAAGATTTTCTCAAAGGGAGTAACATTAGGAAACAAGCTTCTCAAGGATGTTGAGACTAGATGGATCTCTTTGCATGGACTAGTAGAAAGAGTTCTAACAGAATATCAATCCTTGAGCGGAGTAATATATGAGCAACACCTCACAGTAGACAAAGCTCCTGATTTGTTACATAAGTTAAGTGATATAGAGACTCTGTTAACTTTAGCCAGTCTTCTCCCCATGCTGGATTTCATAAACCCTTTCAAAGTTATGGTGATGGACCGACAGTCTTCTTAACATCTCCGAATCTCGGATTCTCCGTTCTCATATAACCTTGCGAAGTCCCGCACAAAGCCTTTTGTAACCTCTCAACTATTTAATCGTGTAACTGATTAAACTTTTTGTAGTTATGCCTTTCTGCCAAATGCTTCATCGTAGCTTCGTAACTGCAAACACTAATGGCCAAGAAACCCTCGCGAAGCTCTATAAACCAATTGTTCCTAACAAAGTGTCAAATATTAATCCATTTGTTGACACATGTCACAGTCCATTCCTCCATGCTTTCCACATGGCATGCAACCAATTGTCACTTTCAACACTATTACGCACTGTCACTTTTAACTAACTGTCTCTTTATTTCTGAAGTTATGCACGTCGTTAGTTGAGAGTCCCTCGGAAGTTTGGAACCCATTAGCATCCTAACCACTTAACCGTTGAGAAGTTATGAAACAACCCAGTATTACTTTGAAACATTGTCGGTGGTCTATTAGTAATGCGCAGCCGCACATGCTTAAAGGGTCTTTTAAGTGAGTTGAAAAAGTAATGATGAAATAGAACTAATCTGAGCCTTTCTAGGGTTTATTGGATTTTTAGAGCATATCTCAACCTAGCACTTAGGGTTTTAACATTTTGATCAAAATTTAGGCCTTGGGGAGTGTTAGCACTTAAACTTGTAGATGATTTTAAATAGATCCAAATACTCCTGAAATCAAAACTAATGTTCAACCCCTATATTTACCTTGTAAACATAAACATGACTGATTTTGAGGAAATTTAAACCCTAGACCAGACAAAAATAATTGTAGGGACAAAAATCAAGGACCTAAAGAAAAAATTTCAAAAAACCTAAAAACATACCCAACAGTGAGGACTGAGGAAAATTGCAGGAAATTCTCAAAGCAATTGTGAAAACTAAAAATACTACCAACATGGTCAAAGCTTCCTAATTTCTTAGAAATTTTCATTTGTCAATTTATTATAATTTATTTGCCATAGTTCATAGTTCATACTCATTAGTCAATTTATTATTTGTTAATTTCCTAATTTCCTAATACTAAGCATTTACTTAATTAGAGTTAAGATTCTTGACTTGAGCCAATGAGCTCTTGACAAAATTACATAGGCACAGTGACAAAAAAATTGAAAATTACAAAATATCCATGTATTAAATTTAGCTTCCTTGAAATTTATACATCAAAAATTCAAATTCAAGACTTCTATGATCTATCAAAAAATTACAAAATATCCTTGTATATTTGTATTAACTAAAACTTCCTTGAAATTTATACATCAATGTCAATGATCGATGAATATGATCAATGATCAGAAAATAAAAAAGTAACATTGGCATTTGGCAAATTAAACAAATTTGGAAACAGTTATTAGAGTGACAGCTGGCAGCCTGGATTCTTCAGAATCAATCTTGATTTGCACCAAAGGTGTATCCACAGTAGGTGAACCACAAACATAAGATACCTTATTCTAATTAACTGACCTCCCTCTATTGGCTCTTCATATAATACCAGAACTATCTCAACTACTTCCATCATCCATGTCAATGTGGCAAGACCAAGGCTTGAATCTCTCCAATGTTTTCCCACACCACATTTTCCCTCTTTGATGGCCAAGTTGCCTCTCTAACTATCTCCAAGTCTTGAAGGAATTTGTTCCACTTGGCATCCGTTATTGCTAAAGATTCAGCAACAAACTTATTCATGTCAATCTCCTACTTATACAATTCATCCACAACTTCATAAAAAGTTGAAATGTCACCATCACCAACAAAATAAGAAGCCACCTTGCTACATTCCAAAATTTGGTTGAAAGAATCAACCCACTCCTGCCATTCCTTCAAGTTTCCCTCTTTGTCCACAATAGCAGGGATATATCCTTCAGACTCTTCAGCAAAAACCTTAAGCTTTGCCTAAACATTTTGTAACTTGCCAGTGAAAAATGCATACAAATCCTTTACTAATAACACCATTTCCTTAATATCAATTATTTTGTCAAGTAACTCCATTTTTTTTCCCATTAGTAAAACTAACCTATCAAAGAATTGCAAGTATGGGCCCTAAGTATTAAATAATGGGGTTAGTATAGACAAGGCATTAGAAAATTGATATTTTGTCCCCTACAAAGAAATGAAATTACTATGAAGGATTTGAGACTTCCCTTTTAAAATATTTACTCTATGCAATAGCACCTTCTTCAAAGTCTCCTTTTCAGCAATTCCAGTATTAGCAGGCTCAGGCTGATCAACGTCCATTATTATCTTTTCTATTACAAGTTCTGGAGCTAAGCCCCCCTCAATGCCGTCATGCTCAGTTTGGACCCCTGCATCATAGACCTTTGTAAATGCCCTGGACTGATTTTTTAGAGTATTTATTTCATCTTTTAGCTCCTTCACAATCTTATCTAGGAAATAATAATTCTTCAATTCCTCTTCAAACTTTTTTCTAGTTGCCACATAATCTCTGAATGTCTTGGCTAGCCTGTTCTCCAAGTCCTCAACTACTACTTTATTCATGGAGGATGCATGATGTAGGAGATTTGCTATCTCTGATCTTGTAGTGTCATTCAACCTCCATATTAATTGGCTACCCTGTGCTATGTCTTGGATGTCAACCAATCTGGGCTTACTAGATTCTAGGGCCACACACCATACTACTAGTGTCTTAGTGTCCATATTGAATCCAGAACCCCTCATGAGTCCATCAGGGCCAAAAGCTTCATAAGCTACAACTTTATCTCGCCTCTTGATTTGGTCAATTAGGAATGAGGACTCCAAGTCCCATCTAGGGATCAACAACATGCCATTTCTCTTTACAAGATCTCTTGCCTCCTCCATAGTTAATGTTTCACTGTTGGGATCATAGGCCTGTAATTTTTCAATCATGTCAATAGTTTTTTCTTGTGATTCCCCTGTTTCAAAGACAGTGTTAATTCATTCTGCTTAACTCGAAAGAGAAAACTTTTAAACTCATCGAACTTGATGAATTCATCATCATCTATAAACTCTTTAGCTTGGATGACCCTGTCATCCAATCTAGCTGCAGCCAATTCTAACTTATCTAGGGCCTTTTCTCAGTCATCTACCATTGATGTCAAAAAAATGTTGTCTTAAGTCAGCAAAGTAATGTCTATTACCTGGCACAATTTCTAGTGCCTTTTTCCTTGCCTTTTGTGGTACATTCAACTTTTGTTTCTTTGATGGCCCTTGCTCAGATGTGGATGGCTCAGCTTGTTCTATTTCTACCATAAACACCACATCAGATTCAACTTCCTTAGGGTTTATTCTATCCTCCTCCTTCTCCTCAAGGATGTCTAGCAATTTAGACATAATATCTTCATAATTCTCTATACACATTTGAATTTTCCCAATGTATTTGAGATCAGGAAAGAAACCAAGGAAGGTAGGGTCTGCCTTTTTCAATTGTTCCTCTACCCTTACAATATTTTTCCATTTATAGGTTCTCTCTTCATAGGTAACTTTACTATAAACATTTCTAATAACATCCTCCTCTGCCATAGGCTGATTTAGAGCCAAATTGTGATTCCTCATTTCTCTCAATGCTACTCTAACGAAGTCTTCAGGGTCATACATCCTTGCTTTACCATAGGGAAATCTCAATTGTCTTAGGAATTCATGGATTTTGTCCACAACATCTTTACCTATAGATAAATCCCCTATTTGGAACCTCCTTGCCAGAAAGGTTCCCTTATGTCTTTTAGGGCCTAAGTGCTCTCTATCCATCATTATAAGTTGCCACATGAATTTTACTATTGCCAATCTTTCTGGGACAAATTTTGGTAGTATGTGTGGAGGTTGAGGGCAAGCATACACTCTTATAACAGTAAAATTCTATAAAAAAAAACATATCACCCCAATTGTGCTTAATGTCATTGTCAATATTAAATGCTACGGGTCTAAGTAATTTTCTTAAAAGTAAAGGAAATATTTCCCTCACAATACCTAACATGTTCATTACTGGATCCACAAAATCACTATAAAAAATAATGGAATTAGAGAAATGGTAAGTTCTATGCCATAACCTGGTCCACAAATGAACCAAAACAGTTCCTCCAGCATTCTCAGTCTTATCGATGAACCCTGGGTTGATGTAGCCAATATTGCAATAAAGGATCAGGTGCATCAGCATGGAGTAGTGATTGAACTTGAAGCTTTTTCAAATCAGTCTTTGCATTCATCAACTCAGTGTGCATTACATTGATTATGTGCCCCACATAATCATACTCCTTGTTGGTGTACAGTTCCTGAACATTTGTAGCCATGACAAAAATGTCAGGAGTCACTGTTGAACCTCCATCTAGTCCAATAACTTTGTGTAGACCGTAGATGGTATTCTAGAAATAGGGAAGAAAAGCTTAATATCAAATGAATATGCAACCTTCTTCGGTAACAACCCCGCCTCTTTCTTTTCTCTAGGAATATGCCTCCTCATAACCCTTCCATGGTAGTAACTTTTCTATCTATTAAATAGGGCCTCCTCTTCTGCTAGGTCAATGTCCATGCTCATAGGTCCCTAAAGGTCGGAAGATTGAGTAAAAGTTGCTCTATCTAACATGCAGAGTATAGACTTGTCATGCTTGTGGAAAGCTTGTGTCACTAAATTGTATGCTTGAATTAGTGCTTTCATGAGGTCTACATCCAAAAATAACTCAAGTACTATCAACTTTCCCAAGTTCCTATCCCGTGGGTTTGAAATAGGAGGGCCTCTAATTCTATTGTTATAGAAAAACATGAAGAGCTCATACCGAGTTGTGTTTGGGCAGTCAACATCCCTGCAGAACGCATAAGGGTCCCTCCATTCATAAGCGTTAGCTGATTGCAAATTTGAGGATCTAGACAACAGTTTCATCCATTCTTCAATGTATATGTTTGGCCTCTTTTTTCTTGAATGCACAACGACACTCTTTTCCAGTACTGCAACAACATCAAGAGATCTTTGTTCTACCATTCTTTTAAGTATACTAAACTCTAAGCAGTAAGCTCCTTTTCTATCTGCACTTAAAGCCAAAGGTTTCAACTCTCTGGTTTCCCTTCGACTCTGGAAATTATGGATGCTCTGTGAAGTCACTGAAGTGTGAATTGTATTTAATAACTAACAAGTAACAAGCAACTCACAAGTACAACCAGACTACTAGCCACCAAGCCACCTACTCTATTAAAAATTAAAATCTCATCAAGCACACACACATGAAATTAGTAATTACCTTTTTCAGAAAAGTATCATTGTCAACTGTAACTTCCACCATAGATTTGGTGGCGATCCAAGAGCAAATAATTAGAGTGTTGCCAAAGTGATGCTAACGGTACATCTAACCCTAGGTCCCTATGTCAACTTTGCTAAATTTCTACCTGCAGATCAGGGGCCTTGGCCCTTGGCCGTTTGAATTTGAAATCCGAAAACTTTGAGACTTGCGAAGTCACGCAACACCTTTTTGAAACTTCGGGACTATTAAACTTACCAGAAAATGGAAACCTTGAGATGTTACAATATAGCCTGGCATGCTGCATGACACTTGTACTTTTCACTTTCCACATGGCATGCTGCATGACACTTGTACTTTTCACTTTCCACATGGCATGCAACTTACTCTTCGTCTCTCACTTTTCAACACCTTACGAAGTTACGCACGAAGTTAGTTAGGACTTCGGAACCCCTAACCATCATAATAAATTAACTGTTGAGAAGTTATGAAATAGCCAGATAAAACTTCAAAACTGATCACCATCCTAATAAATTAACCGTTGAGAAGTTATGAAATAGCTAGGCGTAACTTTGGAACTGATCACCATCATAGTAAATTAACCGTTGAGAAGTAACGAAACAGCCAGGCATAACTTCGGAACTGATCATCATCATAATAAATTAACCGTTGAGAAGTTACGAAACAGCCAGGCGTAACTTTGGAACAGATCACCATCATATTAAATTAAACATTGAGAAGTTATGAAATAACCAGGCGTAACTTCAGAGCTTGGAGTGGATTCCAATTTATTTAGTACTTTGATTTAGCATTCTGATTTACTAATTACAATTTACATATTTTTCAATTTATAAATAATAAAACTATTGTTTAATTTCATGATTCACATAACATGTTACTGTATTAGAATTTAGTGTATTGACTATTGAAATTTAAAGTATTAGCAAATAATGCGTATTACATAAAACTAAAAATAGTAACACTATTTGAAAAAGAGTCTTCTGACTTCTCAATGTTTCATTTGTATACAATATTACAGACTTATAGACTACAATATTACTATGAAACTCAAAAACTGGTAAACAATATATTATAAATTTATATACATAATACTGGTAACTTAAACTGAATCACTGATTCACAATTTCACTGAATAGTTGTGGTTTCCCTAGAAGAAGTGACAAGCTTCCAACCGTTTCCAAAACCAAAATGAAAAGTACATTTGATTATTTGGTATTTACAAATTACAACTTACAAGTAACAACATTTTTTGTAAGATCCACAAAGAAAAAAAGATTAGTCGATGTGCAAACCAGCAAATAACGGGATCTCTAACTCATCTCCTCCTGGAACGTCTCCTGGTCGAAGCCATGATCGTAAAAAATAGTGCACATCTCCACCTTGTCATGTTCCACTTCAAGTTCAAACATGTCGCTTTGGTAACCGGTGTAACTGGTAGCATGATCCCATGCTGCAGGCATTAGATGACTGAGAACATCCTGCTGAATCTCCTCCCCCATATCCAAATTTGGTTAGATAATAGGTTCTGGGTTCTCATTTGATGATCCCTCAACTACTAGAAGACCCATTCTGTGAAAGCACCTAGAAAATACAAATAATCACCAACTTGTCATCCAAATTTAGAAATTTAGAAAGCGCACATGCTCTGCAATTCCACTATCGAGGAGTATATAAAGAAAATAATCACCAACTTACCAGCCGCAATAAATTTTGAAGGAATGTTTCACGTAAGGTGGCTTGCCTGGGAAAAGGAAATTAATGAATATCGGTAAAGAAAAATTGCAGACATTGTAATGTCATATGTAACTTGGCTCCGAAGTCAAAAAGAAGAATAATGAATGTTGATGAATTACAACTCATATCCTGTAAAATTATCTTTTTTAATGTCTAATCAAAATCCTGGCCTGGATTATGTATCACTCAAGTTATGCAAACTGCCAGCGTTGCCTCGGAACCACCATATCCTAGATGCGATTTTAAATTTTGAACTGACAACTTGGCAGTCACATTAAACTTTCGCGTAATGTGACTTGGCTCTGAAAAGAAACATAATGAATGTTTACGATTCATAGCTGAGATCTTGTACAAATTAACCTTTTTTAACATCTAATCAAAATCTTGTCATTGTTAAGTCTCATTAATTGTACTTCAGTGTTCAATGTCACTGCAACTTCACAGCTAAGTTACGCAGACTACCAACATGGCCTCAGAACCCCCATATCTTACCTGTGATCATAACTTCTAAAGTCACGCACACTATCAACCTATCCTTTGCATATCTTCATGGCCTTCAATTGCAACCTACCAGCATAACCACCAAAGTCATGCACGCCGTCAACCTAACCATTATGTATCTTCGTAACTGTCAGCATCGACCCTCCTTTTAGCCTGCCGAAACTATGCACACTGTCACCAGTCACCACAAATATTCACCAAATTATATTTTTTATAATGTAAATACTGTTTTATATTCGCCAATTTATATTTTTTATAATATAAATACTATTTTATATTCGCCAATTTATATTTTTTATAATATAAATACTATTTTATATTCGCCAATTTATATTTTTGTAGTTATGAAACAAAAACACAATTCGCCAAGATAGTTTCACATAGTTTTAGGGAGCATCAATGATTCGCCAAAATTTTCCACCTAGTTTCAAGGAGCATCAATGATTCGCCAATTGAGATTATTTTTTTTTCTTTGAAAAGAAAAAAATTTCGCCAATTTTTTTTTTCCTTCTAACTTTCGCCACTTTTTTACACCTTTTTTGAAGGAGGGGTTTCTTAAAGATTACCTTGGTAATAGGGATGTCTTGATCTTGATTAGGAATTGGATCATGAAGTGGATTAAGAGGGATAAATGGATCTTGAGATGGATTAGAAGTATGGGATGGAGAGATGCTAAGATATAGAGGAGAAGAATCCATAGTAGCATGCTTTGGAACAAGGTCTTGGCATGTTTGGACTTGGGAGAGTGATGGGATGGAGGAAGTGGAGGCTTCAATTCGAGTGAATGGAGGGGTGAAAGAATCATGAGACTTAGAAGATTTAGGTGTGTGGTTACCTGGAGGGAATGATGGTGAGGGCATGGCTTGTGGAGATTGGGTAGCTTGATTTAGAGGTGGGGATCTACACTTCGTTGTTATCTCGTCGATCCATGCAAAGAAAATCATGGTTTTGGATGAGAGATGGGGATGATGGATTTGGGTAAATGTGGGAGGATGAGATGGATTTCCCTTGTCAAAGGTAGAGGAAGGAGAAGAAATGTGAGATGTACTGAGATTGGATATGGCATGTTGAGATGGAATAGATAGGGATATGGGTGTAATACCCCAAAAATGGGCTATAAGTTCATTAATCTTCTATATCAACACATCGAACGAAATAGACATCGAAGTCCTCACCTAAGGCACATCAACACATTATCGAATCTTAATTGATTATCTCAAATTCTGCATCGAGGAATATTCCTAGTAATATTCCTATTTTATCTTAATTATTTTTAATTTAATGATTATTTGGCCATAAATCCTATTTATCCTAAAGTTTAATTAATTGAATATTCAGAATATTTAATTAATTAGATTTAATTCTGCCACTTAATTATTTAATTGAATTTAATTATATTTATTCCTAATTATTATTATTTAAATTTGACAATAAATCAAAATTCCTATCATTAATTGATTAAATTCTTATTTAATTAATTAAAGCAAGTTGTCATATTTAATGATATTATTTTGGAATAAAAGTTTGAAAAATAATTGATTAACCCATAAATCAATTGTTTTATTTTTCAAAATCAGTTAAGTTGGAAATAAATCACTTTATTATTAAATTAATTCATAAATAAATCATGCATAATCAGAAAAGTAGACAACTATCAATTATCAATTAAATCTAAACTCTATTTTGAGTTGAACTCTGCTTTTGCATGTTTTTGTGAGTTAATTATCTTTTATTTAAAAATAACTCAAAAATCAACCTGAGTTATTTGAGTGATTTATGGCTTTTTTTCATGCACCTCCAAAGCCCTAGGGCTCAGCTCTTCATATCTCATCTCATGAATTTGCAAACTTACTCTGCAGGAATCATAGCATATCAAATTTGAAGAATTTGAATGATTGAAGCTTGAAGAATCATCTTGGGAATTTAAGTTTGTGAGATCATCATTATTTTACATAGCATTGCATATCATATTAGAATTTCATTTCTAGATTAGTATATCATATCAGTTTTTACATATCATAGATTTCATATCATTTTTCATCACAATTGCATTTAAAAATTAAAAAAAGATAGATTAATTGCATTCATTACATATCTAGATTTTGTATTCAAATCTTTCGTTTAGGTGTCATCAAGGTCACTGATCTTGATTACAATCTGAGAACATCATATTCGCACCTATTAGAAGGTAGTAAATCACCTGGTTAGTTTAGCTTTCAATTAATTGCAGCTTTCATTTTTGCTAACCTCTAATGTTTTACTAAAGTGTTGTATCTACAAATCAGGTACAAAATTCACACACATTTTTTGTGCCCACCGTGGGGCCCTGATACGGGTTTCCAATTCAATTCTATCAATTTCTGTCTTTTCTTCTCGATTTCTGAGCCAAAACTTCAATTTTTAAATTTTGTTCGTACAATTTTTGTACGAGTTTCTGACAAAAGTACTCTCAGACTATACCCATTGTCGTACGACAGTCTTTGGATTGAGAATCTTGTTAGACTGTACACACTGTCGTTTGGAAGTTCAACTGTCGTATCATCATACACCCAATGTCGTACGATTTTCTAGACTGTCGTCTGGAAGCAGACCCATTGTCGTACGAGTTTTGGCACCAGGTTTTCATTGTCGTTTCATTTTTCAGAGCAGTTTGTCAGATTTGATTTTCAAATTTCGACTAACGGCTAATCTTAACAATTGAAATTCTTTGTTTTTTATTGACTTCTGCTGGTTTTGATTGGAAAAAGCGTAAGAATTGCTAAAAATAGGTAAAAATCTACTAAGCGCGTTGTGAGGAATTCAGGTAATCTTCTCAGCTGATAAGACTTCGATTTTGGATCTAAAATGAACATCTCATGTGTCTAGCTTGAGTGACTTTTATTGCTTTCCTATCACAGACTTCATTTGGGCTCTAAAAACGAACATAGATTTGCTTTCAGCATCTTTGTTACACATAGTAAATAGGCCCTATAAACACTATTCGTGGCTCTTGAGAGAGTGAGTTTCCAGTGAAACTCTTCTCAACGAAGGAACCCTTGTAGGTAGGGAGGATACTGAGGGAGTCTCATGTTCCAATAGATCTGTGTGTCTTCAACTTTTGATCGAGGCATTCTCTCTCCGGAGAGGTTGATAGATCACGAGGGGTTGACATCATAGATTTTTGTGAAATAATCTTAGTCTTAGCGTGTCAGATTTATCTATCTGCTTTGTTTGGGTTTAAAGTGAAAAGACTAGGGGATTATGCTCTACTTCCTTTTTGGATAGTACCAGAAACCCAAATCTTTGAATCTGGAACCAATCTCCATGTGGTATATCTTGTGAGTCACCTTTAGAGAGGGTTAACCGTAGTGGACATTCCCTTAATTGGGTCAACCACATTGATGGAACCTCAAGCGATAATAGTCATTTTCACCATGGTAGTGACAATCGCTATATAAATGTCCTTGTGGAAGAAATCTTCATAGGTGTGGTTCATTGTTGGGTTGTCAAATCTCCCTAGCAGCTCCCGATTGATTAAATTTTCGGACTGTGTCAAAACCCTGGTGTGCCGGGATTGGAGTTCACCCCTTTGGATCATAAAAGTTGCAGAGTCAGACCATTACTAAAAACCATAGCGAGGCCAAATCTTCATTTTCAGGAATATGTGTGTTATTGCAAAACTTTTTTGAACATACACAATTAGCACTCTCAGAGATTAGCACAATTCAGTCACTTGATTGTTCATGCGCAAGGTTGCTTTTGCCCTTGTTCATTATTTTCAAATGTGCTTGAAATCACTTGCTTGCTGTTTTGCGTGCTTGTTTATCTATTTGGTTACTAAAAATGAATAAATCTGGTCTACTCTTCAAATCTGGACAGTACCATTTGCAAACAGTCCAAAACTAAAAACCCTAAATTTGCAAAATTTGAAGTGAAATTCCTTTCTGGAGTCAAAAGTCATCTCAGGAGGTCAGAAAGTCATACGAGTTTTTATCAAATGTCTTTTCATTACTGCCCAACTGTCGTATGGTAAAGAACCTAGTGTCGTACGAGTCTTTCTACCAGTCAAATTCAAAAAGTCAAATCCTGCTAGCAACTGTCGTACGAGCTTTTCAACTATCATTTCATAGCATGCCCACTATCGTACGAGTCTGTAGAGTGTCGTTTGGAAAAATTTTGAAAAGTTGTTAGAAAATTGTCAGAATTGTCAGATACTTAGCTTTTTCAGCCTATTTCCAAAATCCATCGAACAAATCACTGTGTCAAGAACAGAGTAGTAGCTATTGAGAATCCTATCATTTTCCAAAAGTGGCCTTTTGAATCTGATTCATCCTTTTGTTTAATCAATTTGAGTCCTTTTCATCTTGTGTCAAAACCTTGTCAGATCTATCAATCTTCTATCAAATGTTCAAAAATAGACTAAGTGTTGTGAACTCGTGTCCACTATCTTATGGGCAATCTACCCATACATCCAGGGCATAGTATCCTTCACCCATGTCTAATCGAATTTTCAAACCAATCATAATCTTGACAAGGTTGCGTCATCTGATTTTCTTGCATCAAATCATTCTTCAGTTGTCTTCATCCTATTCTCTTCACTTCACCTAAGGTTAATGGTGGAAACCAGAGCTTCCTCACACAAGAAATCAGGAGAGACATCTCAGACCTTACCTTTGACTAATATCCAAGGTCCAACTCTTGAGCAACTCATCAATTCTGGTCTTTATGAGGATGACGGTCTTGGCAACTTTCGATTGAAAACTGGTTACATACCTCCTCCATCAACCCACGGAGGCAATCAACAAACTCCTCCTCGATCTATCTCAGGGAGTCCTAGAACTCCTACCATGTCTCAAGCAGGGATGAATCATGGCTCTCAAGGAGCTCATTCCCAACATGGTACAGATCAGGAACCCACACCTAAAGAAATTGCCCAATACCAAAATGACGATGAATTCAAGAAAATGATGAGGCATTTCTTGAAAGAAAATAGAGAAACATACTTTTTGGAGTTAGCTCATCAAGGAGCTAAGCTTCCTCCTAATTTTAATGTCGAAGATATCATCACACATGAGGAAGAAACTCCGATAATAGCTATGATGAAATAGATGCATGATTTACAAGTCAAACTAAATAAACTCGAAAAAGAGAAGGAACCTAGGGAGTTCTCCATGGAGGCTCTATGCCCTTTTCCATTTGATAAAGACTTGTACATGCTGCCATTTCCAAAAAGAGTGGAGATGCCGAAGTATGATAAATATGATGAACACTCTGATCCTCAAGATCATGTCAGAGAGTCCTATACACAATCCATGGAGTTCATGCATGAACCGACCTATCTGATGCACCTCTTTCCTAGATCGCTAGGCGGAGCATCCATTCATTGGTTTTCTAGATTGCCTCCTACGATTAAAAATTTTGAGAAGTTGATTAAACTATTTTATCAACAATACTCCTACAATATTCAACACGTGGTCACCACGATCGATATCTATAACCTCAAGCAATATCCAGGAGAACCATTCCTAACATTCCTCAAGAGGTGGCGAAAGAAGTTCTTTCTATATGCTAGACCAATTCCCGAAATGGAGAAACTTGAAATCTTTATCAATAACCTTGTCCCAAAGATCAACTACCCATTACAAATGCAAGATCATACATCTTTTGACAAAATGGTAGATAATGCAATCAAGATTGAGAAAGTACTTGTCAAGAAAGGAGATATCACGCTTCAAAAGGACAAATACGAATTTGGATCTAGTTCCAAAGATAAGAACAAAAATTGGAACAAGAACAAAGGCATCATCATAGATGGCATTGTTGACACTATCTGTGCCCCATCAAAGGCACCAGCCTACAACCTAACTCTTGGTTCCCAAGCCATTAAAGCTTTAGAACAAAATTCATCTGAACCATTCCAAAAGAAGTCAGAATACAAATCTTGGGATAAAAAAGTGAAAGTTCACTCATCTTGGAGAATCTTTAGAATCAGCTATGAGAACTCTACTGGCTAATAACATCATCTCTTTGCCAGCAATTCGACAATCTGATCTAGACCCTAAGCCACATTGGTGGAAAGAAAATGAATTCTGTGATTTCCATCGAGGTAAAGGTCACAAAACTAATAACTGCTTACGGTTGAAACACACCACTCAAGATCTGATCGATAGTGGAGACATCACAGTTGACAATCCTAAGAGCAATAATGATTATATGGCATTTACAGAACCATTTCCGCAACATGGTCAAGGAGTTTCAACTTCTCAGCCTAATATGGGGGCAAAAGTCAATTATGCCTACCCTGGAAATAATGCTGTCATGAATATGGTTGAACCATGTCTCTTTGAAAGTTGCAATGTCATCACAATTGTATGAAGAGAAAGAGATCATTCTGTTGGTTCCCAAAACCGATGGATTGAACTCCTTTTAAATTTCACCAACTCGATGATAGGATGTTCAATAGGTTATGGCCAACTTGACGGAACCAAGTGATATTATTCCGGTTCCCTGCACTTCTGGCTCTGCAAGGCCAAGGCGGGTGTACCTATTCCTGAACCAAAATACTCAAGCCCAGGACACTTATAGCAGAATAATGAAAACTTACAAAATGGAAAAAATTATAGAAAGTTTTGCAAATTGTTAAATAATAACAAAAGTAAATAATTGTATAAATATAAGAATGTTTTAAACAATAGTTATAAATTAATGCCACAAATGAATATATCAAATCTTCAAAGGAGAGATGAAATAATTGCCAGCATATGAATCACGAATTAAGAGTAAAAAGACCAGTGCCTAATTAAATGGGCATACATAGTCAATACTATCAGCTGAAACGTACAACTCTATAAAATTTTAATAAATTTAAACTATAAATAAATTAGTAATTCAGACGCAACGGATTAACTATATTAATGCAATTTTAAAATAATCTAGGACGTGCTTTAACTCTTTCAGTGCGGAGACAAACTAGACAAACAATATTCACGTTTATTAATTTTAAAATGCAAGGTTAATCTAATCCACTTATCTAGAGAATAAAATATTTATAGAAATTATTAAAATATTAATAAAGGACACAGCTTAATAATAACTTTAAAAAACTCTAATACGCACAAATAAAATAGATACGCTTATAGATTATGCCGGAATTAAAAATGCATTAGAGACACTCCTTACGGATGATCTATCCAATGCAATTCAACTCCAGAAAAAATATTTACTCAATAATTCAAACTCACGGGCTTTGTTCAAAATTTCAATCCTCTGCCAATTTGAAAAAATAATATATCCAAGTGTGATAATTTTTTCCTGTGTATTCTTTTTTTTCTGTGATCGTATATCCTCTATATTTATACAAAATAAAAAGCCATGCGGTTGTATTTAAAAGGACACACCGCTTCATCAGTCAGATGATATGTTTACTAATCGTGAAAACAATCCAAACTTAACATATCACATTTGATTATGCATGGGCGACAGGTGGAAGATAGAGTCTTCTAAAAGGTCACGCCTCTTCATATACCGTCAAATTCATTATGTAACTCGATATTAATGAACGATTATTGAACTTAACAACCCATGGATTTCAACTGAGCCAGGAGTCGTCAACCGAACATATTACTCCGCGTTTTAAACTGGCGCCTCAAAATTGTATTATGCGCGCAATCTTCAATCTCCATGTGCAAACTTATTCATATGCTCATCTTCAACAACAGAAAAATTTGATCTTTCAAGCACGTGGAATAGTGTGAACAATTTGAGACGCCAACAGGACAGGGTGGAGCCCGTGAACCTCCCATTTCCATACTTCTACGTTTCAATCATGCCCGACAAGTTTGCGTTTATCTCCAGGCGTGCGCTTCTTCTTGTGTGTATCTCTAGACCTGCAAATAAAACACAAAGTGTTATTAGATACTTGATACAGTCCAATCCACACCTGTCCACGGTTTAGTCCCTGCTTTACAAACTTTCTTCTGTAACTGGCACTCTTTTTTATCATGCCTGAAACTATTTACTTCCGTTCTGCTTTCATGGTAACCTTTTGAAAAGTCTTGATAAGAACATTGAAATTGTTCAAGAGTGCATTTGATCCAAAACACAGAAAAAGTAGCAAAATTAAGCCACAACCATGAGATAACATTATGCATACGATAATATTTTAGGTTCTTATCTTCTGAACATTTATCTGGATACAAGTGCAATCCATCCACCTGAACATTAATTCCTAACACTTTCAAATGCGGGCACGAGAGTGAATTGGCAGATAAATCTGTTTCCATTGTCATTGACATGAATAAAGATCTATACAAAACTGTCAACACAAACAAATAGTACTATTATACATTGACTTAATCAGTGTCGATAAAAAGCTTCAATTAGATCTCGGACAGCATTTTCTGTGGCCACAGCATTGCCTGCCTTAGATAATTCAAATTTATTGTGTTATCACGAATTTTCCCATTCATCATTGTAAACTCTATTGCTTCGCCTTCCTGAGTGTATGCACCTATGCCTGTGAGCATTCTCGGGATTATAATCATATGCAAACCTTGTTTACACCTTGAGTATGTCTCCAGAATGGCTTTCATATGCATACAGTTCAAAAACCTTGATCAATAATTATTTGCACTTAACATAAACAAAACAGAAAATGATATAGATTGGAAAAACAAAA
The DNA here is from genome assembly GCA_027943335.1 of Chamaecyparis obtusa. Classification (NCBI taxonomy): domain Eukaryota; kingdom Viridiplantae; phylum Streptophyta; class Pinopsida; order Cupressales; family Cupressaceae; genus Chamaecyparis; species Chamaecyparis obtusa. The sequence continues at coordinate 1,635,707 of BSBK01007362.1, forward strand.
CAGAATCAGCAGTAGCCGGATTTTGAGAACATCCAACACCAATGTAAACAGACAACAATTGCTTCTCTGTACTTTCATGTCTCATTTGATAAAATTTGAACACATCATCAAAGAAGAATCTTGCTTATCAATATGATGTATTTGAAGATTAGAATTATCTCTATTTGTCTGATAAAAATATCCAGCAAGCTTCAGACCCAATGAGAAATAATCATCCCAGGCATCAACAATTCTACCAAAAAGATCTCTGTGTACACATAACAAAGCCAACAAGGCAGAATAGTTCTTTCCAAACACTTCATGGCAAAATGTAACAAGGGAAGGAAGGCTTTCCACTATTTCCTCTGGCGTTGCAGATACTATGGAAGATGCAAATGCTGTTGCTGCACCAAATTTTCACTCACAATCTGTATCCTTTACAAGTGACAGCACTTGGGGAAGAAATCGTTGAATCAGTAGGATTGCCTTTTACATATTTTTAAATGCATTATGACTACTTATTCTTTTGACTCTATTATAAATTTATAATCACTGGAAGCCTCCATATTATCTAGCACTTCAAATCCAAATCATAATATTTATATGTCCTCTTCTAAACGTCATCTGCTAAATCTGAGAGTCTGATAAGTAGACAAATTCGCCTTGTGAAACACATGATTCAAAATCCCCCTTTTTGTGTATATTCAATAATATAAAATACTATTCAATCAAAATAAAATTAGAGTTTGAAAATAAGATGCATTATCCAATCATTGCAGCATAAAATTGTTAAAACATAAATTATGAACTAATATAAGAAAACAAAATAGTAACAAATGGATGCCCTGATTTTATGAAAATCAGGACTCCATCACATTCCTCAGCTAATGCAATTACTCGATCACAAGCTCAGGCACATCTGAAAGGGCAAATCCTAGATTCATCTAATGTCCCTAAGATACCCTTCAATCTTTTATCTACTTCCACATAGAAGTCTGCTTCCAAATCTTCCAATCCAAAGGATACAAGGCCTACATCTTATAGCATTGTTCAACAACTCCAGCACACTAATGCCAAAATCTCTATGTTTGAGTTGCTTCGAATATCCCCAGCTCACAGAGCCATACTAGATAAAGCTTTGCTCAGTTCCAATGTTCCTGATGACCTTGATTTAGGTAGGTTCCAGACTATGGTTGGACATCTTACATCTTCGCAATATATCTCCTTTTCAAAGGAAGATGACAACTCCTTGAGTCACCCACATAACCAGCCCTTGCATATAGAGGTCTTGATCCAGAACCATAGAGTCAAATGTGTGTTGATAGATGGGGGCATTGGCCTAAACATTTGTTCTTACAGCTTGATCACACAATTGGGATTTTCAGAATTGGCTATTGATCCTCGAAAGAAGATAACCATAAAAGCCTACGATGAACAAGAAAGATCTTCTAAAGGCACCATTGTCTTACCCATCCGAGTGGGTCCAGTTATCAAAGATACCATTTGTCAAGTGCTTAATCTACCTTTGGCCTACAACATCCTCCTAGGGAGACCATGGATACATGAAATGCAAGCTATTCCTTCCACATACCATCAATGTTTGAAGTTTCCTTATGAAGGAGTAGAGGTTACTATCCCCGCAGATTTGAATACAACTTGTAATACATTGAAGGAAAGTGTTGATAAGCTTGTTCCCAATAACAGAGAATCTTCTACTGAACAACTAAATGTTGCTTCAACATCCAAAATGGAAGACATTGCTAAAGAGGTCAATATCAAAGAAAATGGGATGGGAGAATATATTATAAAGCCAGTCTTATCTTTGACATCTCTCCCTATCTCACCTAAGTCTTATGGACAATCTTTGAAATAGTCCAAGCCTGAACCTAAGGAACCTCTTGAAGCATATAAAAAGGATTTTGTGGCAGAACAAGTATCCAAGCAAGAGTTTAAAGAGGATGAAGCTGTGTTATCATGGCTATACAAAGATGAACCTGAATCCCACAATGTTCAAACTAGCAACTCTACAACACCACAGATCCCTTCTAAGTCATACGGTCCAGGAAATAAATTGATAGCTAAGATGGGATATCCAGGTCAAGGACCTATAGGAGTCAGAGGAAAAGGTCTTGTGGTACCTATTTCACATACGGGTAGGGCAAATAAGAATACTGTTGGCCTAGGCTTTAAGAAGAAACCCTATCACCTCAAAGGAAATTATTCTCATGTCATAGAACAAATTGCACCAGGAGAACCCCTTCTCAAGAAGGACGAAACAGAATCCTCAAATAGTGATTCAAACAGCTCAGAGCTCATCCCTTATGAATGTTTTCCTCAAGAAATCAAAGACCTTGAGGCAGAAGATGATCCAATCAGAAGAATCAACGTAGTAGAAACACAATTACCTACTATAGAACAAGAGATAGTTGCAACACAAGAACTAGCTAATCTCAAAACTAATCAAGAGGATGAAGAAGAAGGTGGTAGTTATTCTGAAATTGATTCCCATGAGTATGAATTCAAATCAGAAACTGAGGGTAACCCTTCTTGGGGTATTCACCTTGACTTTACTCATGTTCTAAGATTTCCTAGAGATCTTGAATCAGAAGCTGAATCAAATGACTATGAATGGGGAGCCATTCCAGAACTAGATTAGCTTATTACAGAGAAACATGTTGATGTTATTCACCAATATGCACCTAATCCCAACGTAAGTAAAGAGTGAAATGATGAACCTATTGAGTCTGATCCACCTATGGCTGAATTGGACTCCCACAATGACATTGAGCCTATTCATGAATTGAATGTCTTAAGTTATAATATTACCTTTGAACTCAAGCATCGGGTTAGGACCAATGATGACAGATCCATATCCGTAAACACTATCTCCCAATCTTTCCCCACTTTGACTATCCAATATCCAGAACTTATTGATCAAACCTCCATAAATCTGAGCCATGGTGTTTACACCTTTCCCAATGACTATGCCCTTGCTTGCTACCTCAATGCAGTTGAGCCTATGAGAATTTCTATCAGTGAACCAAGCGTCAAGATGACCGAGTCAGACATCAAATATCTTAGTCAAAAGAATAAAAATAAAAAGAAAAAGAGTTCTGAGGGTGAAAACCACTTTGTGGCAGTCTCAGAACCTACAAAAGTAAAAAGAAAAGACATATCTGAAGGTGAAAATCTCTCTGAAGTGCCTAAGGATGAGATATTTGATGTCCTTCCGAGTCATTTACAGGACAGATCTCTAGTTCTAATTGAGCCCACTCAATCTATCAATTTGGGTACAATAGAGGAACCACAATTGGTACATGTAGCACAATAATTATCAGAAGATGAGAAGTGAAATTTTACTACATTCTTAACAGAGAAAAAGATCAACTTTGCATGGAAATACTCAGATATGCCAGGGATGGATCCTAATCTTATCATGCACCATTTATCTATAGCTCCTAATATAAAACTTGTCAAGCAAAAATTGAGAAAGATGCATCCTCATGTTGCACTCTTAGTAAAAGCTGAATTAGAGAAGCTACTAAAAGCTAGGTTCATCTGCGTTATAGACTATGCTGAATGGATCTCTAATATTGTACCTATTTCTAAACCAGATGGTTCAATCAGAGTGTGCACAGACTTTAGAGATGTAAATAGAGCGTGCCCTAAGGATGATTTTCCACTACCTAACATTGATATGATAATGGACATGACTTGCGGGTTTCAAAATGTATTCCTTAATGGATGGTTTCTCTGGATATAACCAAATAAAAATTGCTCCAGAGGATCAAGAGAAAACTGCTTTCACATGTGCATGGGGTACCTTCTGTTGGAATGTCATGCCATTTGGGTTTAAAAATGCTGGTGCTACATATCAAAGAGCAATGACATCTATTTTCCATGACATGATGCATCGAACTATGGAAGATTATGTTGATGATACTTTAGCAAAATCTATGATTAGAATTGAACATCTAAAGGACTTGAGCATGATCCTAGACAGAATGGAAAAGTTTAGTCTCCGACTAAATCCTAAGAAGTGTGCTTTTGGTGTCACTTTTGGAAAGCTCTTAGGATACATAGTTTCAAAGAAGGGCATTGAAGTTGATCCAGCTAAAGTCAAGGTTATAATAGAGATGCAACCTCCCAAGAATATCAGTCAAATGAGAACCTTACAAGGGAGAGTACAATCTATCAGAAGATTCATATCACAGCTTGCTGATATATCACAACCTTTTACAAAAACATTACATAAAGGTGTGACCTTTGCATGGAATGAAGAATGTGAAAAGAACTTTGACCATATCAAGAAATATCTATCAAATCCTCCTATCTTGATGCCTTCTATTCATGGGAAGCCATTGATCTTATATGTCTCCGCAACAGATACATCACTGGGGGCATTGCTAGCACAGCATGATGGGAACAAAAAGGAAAGAGCTATATACTATATTAGTAGAACATTGGTTGCATATGAGAAGAACTATTCAATGATTGAGAAAGCTTGTCTAGCTATGATCTTTGCATCACAGAAACTGAGACATTACATGTTAGCTCATACCACACATTTGGTAGCTAAGATTGATCCACTCAAGTACCTTCTAAGTAAAGCTTCCCTCATAGGTAGATTAGCTAAATGGGTCATGTTCTTAAGTGAATTTGACATTGAATATGTGGAATGAAAAGCTATCAAAGGATAAGTTATTGCTGATCAATTATCAGATGCACCTATGATTGATAATACACCAATGCAAATGGAATTTCCAGATTCCTCTATCATGACTCTTTCTTTTAGAGAATGGCACTTATTCTTTGATGGCTCCTATACATAGAATGGATCTGGAGCAGGCATATTGTTCATAACTCCTCAAGGATACTCAATCCCAAAATCATTCAGATTAAAGTTTCGTTGCACAAACAATATTGCAGAATATGAAGCCCTTTTGAATGGTATGAAAATAGCAATTGAATGGAGAGTAACAGAGCTACACATTCATGGAGACTCTCAACTTGTTATTCATCAAGTCAATGATGTGTACCAAACTAAAGATGAAAAGCTCATTCCTTACAAGAGAATGGTAGATGATTTAAATAAGTATTTCATATCTATCACATTTGAGCAAATTCCTAGAATGGAGAATAAGGCTGCCGATGCAATGGCAACATTATCTACTTTATTATAGCAGCCTGAACATGAGCTATGCTACAAGTTCTTGGTGGAAGCACTATCTTATCTTGCATATGATTCCCCCAAAACCTGCATGATCTGCACTATTGTTGGTCATGATTAATCTAGATACAAAAACCTATTTTCCTATCTCCAAGACCAAATCATTCCCGATACCTTCAACCGCCATGAAAAGAGATACCTTATCTGAAATGCTTCCCGATATGTCATCATTGGTCACGATCTGTACAAACGAGGTCTACATTGTACACTACTTAGATGTTTAGAACGGGAAGAGTCCCAACATGCATTAGAGGAAGTCCATGATGGTATTTGTGGGTCACACTCGAATATTTTAACACTAGCTCAAAAACTTATTAGGGCTGGGTACTACTGGCCTGAAATGGAGAAAGAGTCTATCAAGTTTGCTAAGAATTGTCAAAAGTGCCAAGTGCATGGCAACTTAATTCATGCTCCAGGGAGAGATCTAATTCCCTTTACTACACAATGGCCTTTTCACCAATGGGCCTTTGATCTTATAGGAGCTATACATCCTCATTCTTCTAATGGACATACCCATATAATCATAGCTATAGATTATTTCATAAAATGGGTAGAAGCGGTCCCTTTGACACAAGCAACTGGGAAATAGATATCTATGTTCATCTTGAACTACATCATATGCAAATATGGGATCCCACATTCTATAATCACAGATAATGGGGGACAATTCAAAAACAAGGACCTAGATGATTTATGTGCCAAATTCAAGATTACTCAACATTGGTCATCTATATACTATCCTCAAGGGAATGGACAAGCAGAGGCCTCTAACAAGAATCTATTGAAAATCTTGCACTGCACAGTTAATAAAATAGGAAGAGACTGCCATCTCATGATCAATCCAGCTCTCTGGGCCTACAGAACAAGTATCAGAATGCCTACAGGGGCTACACCTTTTGCTTTAGTTTATGGGTTTGAAGCGGTACTGCCTATTGAGGTTGAAATCCCATCACTAGGAATCAGAATGCATGGTCTAGTAACTGATGATGACTACAGAGTGTCTAGGTTGCAAGAACTTGAATTACTTGATCAGCGTATACAAGCAGCGTATGATCATCTCAGAGTATATCAGAAGAGAATGTCTAGAGGTTACAACAAGAAAGTCAGACACAGAGAATTTTAGGTTGGTGATCTAGTCTTGAGAGAGAATCCTAAAAATCAATCCCATCGAGAACGCAAGGGGAAGTTTGAACCCAACTGGCTGAGTCCCTTTGTAATCACTGCTACTTTTGGCTCTGGTGCCTATCAACTCTCAACAACTGAAGGAGAATAGCTCTGAGAACCAATCAACGTTCTCCATTTGAAAAAATTTTATGCCTAAGGCATCAGTCTATGGTAAAATGTCCTGAAAAAATTTTAAAAATTGGAAAAAGTCTTGAAAAAATGAACATCTTGGTGAAAACCTAGCAATAGGTGCCTTGATGATTCACAAAAAAAAATCAAAAATATCAAAAGCACAAAAAAAATTGAAAATATCAAAAGTACAAAAAAAATTGAAAAAATGAAAAATACAAATAAATGAGAAAAAGAAAAAGTGCCTTGGTGAAAACCTGGAAACAGGCACCTTGGTAGCAAAAATAGAATCTCTGCCAAGATGGTGAAAACCCAGCAAATGAGTGCCACTTGTTTCAAAATGCTCCATCTATCAGCGCAATCTTGGTCTTTCCCAGCTTTCAGTCTTGCTTTAGTTTGTACATATCTCTCAGTTTGTTTTTGCATTCATGTTATTCAATAAGTCAGTTTGTACACCAATCGGCTCAAGCGTCTGTATCCTATCAATGCTTAACACTTGGGGGCAATCAATGTCAAATCCTATAGTCTCCAGTATACTTTAGACATGTCATATCCAGTTAGAGCCCTTTGAAGCTTCATCCGAGTTAGTCGGTCAGTCTCGTCTCCAGAAAGGATTTTGCATCAACAACAACACAATCAAACACAAACTGAAAACAATCTATGCTTTTTACATGCTTTTATCTCTTTGTATGCTTACTGATTCGCATTGAGATTTTTGCATATTATGTCCCTTCGAGCTCTTCGATGATGTCCTTTATAGGATTTAGAGAGTGATGACTAGGGGCATAATCTTTTTTGTCTTTTGCTTGTATGTGAAAATCTAACAACTTTGGAAATTCTGGATTGAAATGGTGTCTGACTGTAAGAGCCTCTATCTCAAATTGGATGGCCATGCGTACCTCGACCATTGATACCCGAAAAATGCAAGGAAGTTTGATCTAACTATTGTCTTTTTGAGTGAGTTCTTTCTCCTATTTTTGAAACACGATCTTGCCTAAGGAGGTGAAAGATAAAGGGTCACTACGGGTAATTCACACTGGACTTAGAATGACCTCTTGACTGTTTGATGTGTTTGTGACCGCAAGGCATATTCAGGTCATCACGATGTTTATATTCTGATGCTTATACAAATTGCTATATCAAAATGGACATGATATTTAGGTCATCCTGGCGTTTGTGCCTTGGTGCTTATATCTAATCCGACATTCTGAAAATAAAATTAATATTCATATGCCCATGGTTTCATAATCATTGGGTGTTGTATTGATTCCTGCGTATACAAATTGATATTCATATGCCTATGGTTTCATAACTAGTGGGCATTGTATTGATTTATCCGATTACTTAAAAATTCAATGATGAGAATAACCGACACATGATCAGTGACTAGGTCCTAGGTCTTAGGTTGCATTTCATTCTGCATGTCTCTTTGCATTTTGCATGTTTGCATGATCTCGCAATGGTTGGCTAAACTTCAATGCTTAAACGATTCTTCAAATCGCATCTTCAAATCTAACAAGAGCTGAATCTCACACGAAGGTTCCTCCAATGAAACAAGTAGAATCTTTTTTTCAGGATCAAAATCAAAATCTGTGATCATTCATATTATTAACTATTTGCATAATCAACCTTCAATCATCAAAGAAATCCAAAATTCAACTTAACTGATTATCTTATGTCAAACTATCAAAATTTCAACTTGGTCAACTATGGTCAACTCATGGTTTAACCTAGTCAAACTCAATCTCCAGGACCTCTAAATGATGCAGAATGCATTCTTGAACGTATATAACCACTTCTCAAATCAATTAACATGCTTCTAAACTATCAATGTTGACTTTTTTTGTCAGATTTCAATTTTAATTCCGAAGGGGGCATGGTATTGCACATCATTCAAAGTCTGTAATCTAATTTGAAATCATATCTTTATATAAATCATATCTTTCCTCAGTAATCAAGACAACAACCACATTGCTAATTTATCAAAAGACCTCATCACTTGGGACAAATCAATCATCACTTGAAACATATCAAATTCATCGAGATCCATATCAATCTGGTATTCTCTTAATCTTGTAAATTGTATCAGTTTTTGCAACTATCGGTTCAATTGTGTTAATTCCTCGGTTCTTCGAAAACTGAAGGGTTCAGATGTGATACCAATGTGATTCAATATAAGGACAATCGGGTTTGGAATTGGTCACTCACTTCTTCGCAATCATAAGGTTCAGAATCAGGCATTGTGATACTTTTTCACAATCATCGGTTCATTTGCTGTTATAGTTAACATTATCTTCGGTCATTCAGGACCTAACATCTTCAAATCTTTCAATTAGTTTCTATCTCATATCCAGATTTCTATTTCATATCAATATCAACTTCAATCAGATTTTTTATCAAACACATATAGTCTTTGAACCACTGTGCTTCGCACAACAATTCAAAGAGGGGCAAAATGTAATACCCCAAAAATGGGCTATAAGTTCATTAGTCTTCTATATCGACACATCGAACAAAATAGACATCGAAGTCCTAACCTAAGGCACATCAGCACATTATCGAATCTTAATTGATTATCTCAAATTCTGCATCGAGGAATATTCCTAGTAATATTCCTATTTTATCTTAATTATCTTTAATTTAATGATTATTTGGCCATAAATCCTATTTATCCTAAAGTTTAATTAATTGAATATTCTGAATATTTAATTAATTAGATTTAATTTTGCCACTTAATTATTTAATTGAATTTAATTATATTTATTCCTAATTATTATTATTTAAATTTGACAATAAATCAAAATTCCTATCATTAATTGATTAAATTCTTATTTAATTAATTAAAGCAAGTTGTCATATTTAATGATATTATTTATTCTTATGATAATTTCCAATTCGATTGAGCATTATGGTTCCATAAATAAGATTACTAAATCAAAGAAATGACTGCTATATGATAGAATTTGTGTATTTGTGAAGGAAAATTAGGTTCTCCCTACCCATATTTCTTATCATCTAGATTTGGAGTTTGGGTACAACAAATTTATTATGAAGAGTCTCCAATTATTTTTCATTCATGTGGAAAAGTGGGGCGTACTTCTTGTTTAAGAATGAAGAAAATCCACAATGTCTAGAAGAAAAAGGAATATTGGCTTGCCTCTTAGGTGGATTTTTCTTGCCCCTTTGTAAAGTTGCAAAAATAATAAAATGTTGCCTCTTTAGAAAATTCATGGTCGGATCATGATGTTATTAGAGTCCTATGGTCTCTCTTTCTCTCAAGATTAAAATGTCTTAAGATGACGTTGGCGAACAAATTTGTCTCCTCTTTTTAAATGAATTTAATGAGTACTCTATGCCTTTGAAGACAAACAATCCATCAACATTTGGGTAAGCATTACAGATTTCTTCCCTTTGAATTTTTCAAGGTTCAGCTTCCTTCTTAGATATTCAATGAATTTTTAACATAAAAATAAATACATACACTTTTGACCAAAAAGTGTGGAAGGATCACTCAGATACTCTTTCGTATCGAGGTATTTTGAATATATATAGATGACGGATAAAAACTACAAGGAAGAAAAGTTCCGCTAATCCTTTAAAAAGAAACAGACTTTTAATAAACAACTAAGAAAAAGAATTATCTGGGAAGTTGAATGATAGCTTGCATAGACCATTCATGCGAAGAATAAGGTATACCAATTCACAAAGTAATCAATACAGTGCCAATTTCAATTCAAAGATTCAAACCAAAGTTTTGCACTTGTATATTTACCCTGGATTCGATCAAAGTCAAAAACCCAAAAAAGGCAATTACTGTTCCTTCCGATAAGTTCTCAATACTTAATCAAAATAAAACTAAGAAGTATCTAAACTACTCCTATCAGAAATTTCTAACCCCCAAAAGTTTTAATGCTCCAACATTTATAGTTTGAGATCTAAGAGAGCCTCCAGAAAAACCCGACCTCTCAGACACACAGCAGAATAGTTAAAAACTAGTTACACATTAGACCAAAGTTTTCATGACACGTCCTTAAACCAGAAAAACTAAAGAAAGGTCACCCAGAAATACACCATATTTTCCTCAAATATCCTCCGACGTGGCAGTCTGTACCAACTTCCATGTTCTAAACACGTTCACAAGTTATTGAGCTGGTTGTGAATGTAAATTCTTTAAACCAACCAAATTTTCTCAGCATGCATTTTTCTCCCATTTTAGCTCCCAAATTCTTTGTAACTGCTTGAGCAGTTGTCCCCTATTCAAAAGAAACATAGATTCCACATTAGCTATCCTGGTGAAATCTTGAACCATTGGCCCTTCATTCTCTTTCAAAGCACTCATGGTATCCACAAAGACTTTAATCATGGCGTACACATCCTGATTTCCCTCATCAATTTGTAGAATGCCTGATGGGTTCACTATTTTAATATCCTTTAGTGCATTGGCATGCATGTCCTTAGTTTTTTTTTTCATCACTCGGACCCGTCAAATTGCAGTCTTGAACAGTGACCCTTTCCAGCCAAGAGTTTGTTTTAAAATAAATATCATATAGGGATCAACTAGCTTCATGGGATTCTTTGCTATGAATTGGGCTACCCCGTAAGTTTCTATCTCTTGATCTTGAGTACAGATAGCCACACATTTTTCCTCTTCTAACTCCCAGGTAGGAACGAGAGTTTGTATTTTGCCAAGAAAAGCTTCACCATCCATACAGGTAGATACAAACTCTCGAATGAAGGTGTTTCCTTTGGAATAAAAGTTTGAAAAATAATTGATTAACCCATAAATCAATTGTTTTATTTTTCAAAATCAGTTAAGTTGGAAATAAATCACTTTATTATTAAATTAATTCATAAATAAATCATGCATAATCAATAAAGTAGACAACTATCAATTATCAATTAAATCTAAACTCTATTTTGAGTTGAACTCTGCTTTTGCATATTTTTGTGAGTTAATTATCCTTTATTTAAAAATAACTCAAAAATCAACCTGAGTTATTTGAGTGATTTATGGCTTTTTTTCATGCACCTCCAAAGCCCTAGATTTCTATAAAATCAAGGCTCAGCTCTTCATATCTCATCTCATGAATTTGCAAACTTACTCTGCAGGAATCATAGCATATCAAATTTGAAGAATTTGAACGATTGAAACTTGAAGAATCATCTTGGGAATTCAAGTTTGTGAGATCATCATTATTTTACATAGCATTGCATATTATATTAGAATTTCATTTCTAGATTAGTATATCATATCATTTTTTACATATCATAGATTTCATATCATTTTTCATCACAATTGCATCTAAAAATAATAAAAAGATAGATTAATTGCATTCATTACATATCTAGATTTTGTATTCAAATCCTTCATTTAGGTGTCATCAAGGTCACTGATCTCGATTACAATTTGAGAACATCATACTCGCACCTATTAGAAGGCAGTAAATCACCCTATTAGTTTAACTTTCAATTAATTGCAGCTTTCATTTTTGCTAACCTCTAATGTTTTACTGAAGTGTTGTGTCTACAGATCAGGTACAAAATTCACACACACAATGGGATTGTATCAGTAAGTGGGAGTCAGATTGTTTTGGGGAGTGTGTGAGTTGGATGAATGTGATATTAGATTTGTGCGAAGCCCATATTTATCCATGATGTTGGAATGAAGTTTTGGATGTGGATTAGAAGAAGATGTGGATGAAGATTTCAATTAGGAGTAGATGAAGTGAGATTTTTGAGGATGGATGAAATATGAACTTAGGACTAGGAGAAAGTTTGGACTTTGTTTTTTATTTGAGAGGGCAGGGCCTCAAGGACTTTGATTTGATTTGATTGATTAAGAGGGTAGGGCTTCAAGGATTAGATTTGATTGGATTATGGATTTTATTGATTGTGAGGGCATGGCCTCAAGGATTTGATTGATTTGATTTGGATTAAGGATTTGATTAATTGTGAGGGCAGGGCCTCAAGGATTTTGATTTGATTGGAATTGATTTGATTTTGGATTTGAAGGTTTGAGACAAACCAAGGTGGAACAAGACCCTATGATTGTGCAAACAAAGGATTGATTTGGATGACGATCTTCTCCTACTTGGAGATGGACTTGTGATCCCAAGCAAAATAGGATAGGATAAATGGAATTAGTTACTTGAGACAGACTAATGTTCTCAAAGAAATAATTTGATTAGATGTGTTTGCTAATGATGAGGGTCTATGTAACACTTTTGATTAAAGTCTTTCAACCTAGTATTGATTAAGGAATGAAAGATGAGATTTGATTTGATTAGTCTTGATTATGCTTGGATATGGGTCAATCAAGAAAAGATTTGATTAAAGTCCAAATGATGATTTTGCTCCTAAGTTCAAAGTAGAAGATTTTATGAAAATTTGGATGAGAAGGTGATGTGGATATAGATTGGAATTAAGAATGAAAGAAATTTAGAAGATAAATGAGGGGTATTGGAAGACAATGGAATGGACAAATGGGTGATTGATTTAGATGAAGAGGATAAATAGATTGAATTAGAATTTGATTGGAATGAAGTTGACAAGGGGATTAGATTAGAAAGGTAATGATGTGACTAGATTAGAAGGATGACCAGGATGAAGATTAAGACCTTGATTGAATGATTAGGAAGAGGATAAAGATGACTTAGAAGAATGATTAGATTAGAAGAATGATTAGAATGATTAAGAAGAGTGACAAATATGACTTAGAAGAATGATTAGGAGGATTAGAATAGAATAGGAAGGACTTAGAAGAAGTGATTAGGATGATGGGAATGATTAAGAAGGAAGATGCTTAATATGATTAAGAGATGAAGAGGAAGGATTATTAGGATATGGATGAATGATTAAGGATGTAGAGGAATGATTAAGGATGATTGAATTGGATTAAGAAAATGACTAAGGATGTTATGGATGATTAGGTGATGATGACTAAGATGATTAGAATAGAGGAATGAATAGGATGATTAGAAGGTGATTAGGATAAGAAGCATGAAGAAGGTGATGAAGTTGATAGATGGAAGAAGTGATGTGGAGATGATGTGGAAAGCTTGACTAAAGACAACTAACTTAACAAAATGTTTTTGATGTTTTTGGAATGATTTTGATTTTTTTGATTTTTTGAGTTTTGTAATGTTTTTGGGTTTTCAAACTTTATAATTTTTTTGGATTTTGAAGTTTTTAATGTTTTTGGATTTTAAAAGTTTATGTTTTTTTTTTTGGATTTTTGAAATTTTATGATTGTTTTTGGATTTTTTATTTTAAAATGTAAAGCAAGCAAATGAAATAATAGACAAGCATAATTGCTAAGGCTTAATTTGGATGTTGTGTCCCCTTTTGAATGCAAATGGGGAAGGTTTTAAACATTCAACCACATCAAACACACCAACAATCCTATTGAGGCTTTGACTAGGATATACAAGCTCAACTAGGGGATGTCCTCATTGTAAGAAAGGTACGTGAGACCCAAATTCATAGATGAAAGAGAATAATGTCACACAGCCGGGAGGAGACGGTAACCCAAATCTCCACCTTCACTTCCCAAAGGTATAAATTTCTTTGGGGCTTAGCCAAGAGTGACAAGATTCTACTTCCAAGAGAGGTGTCTTTGGATTCACCTCCCGCTATTTATACTCTGCTGAAACACGAGAGTTGAGGTCATCCCTTGAGGTGATCAAATCCCCAACCAAGCCTCCTAAAAAGAAAAACAAGACCACGTATTTCTTGTGCACTCAAGATCACCCAAAGGTGTGAGAGGAGAGAATACATACATGGCCTTGGGGTTTAAAAGACACTTGTTCTTTTTAATTCCAAACCCAAATGTGAAGGTTAATTTTAAGCCCAATTTGCAAATGTGTGGAAAATACTTCAAACAGATTGTATAAGGCTAAAAATTATTGCAAAATCAGATTCCTTGCATTCTTCTGATGAAAGATTTAAAAAAATTGCGGAAAAATGATTTTTTATGCCCAAGTTATGAGTGTTTGAAGTTTGCAAAGAAGGGTCAACTTGGAACATGTGCACCTGATTTTCAGGATTGAATCTGGTAAAATAGTTTCCAAATCTGGATAGAGGGCTGAATCATCTTTTCGACGCTTTTCAAATCATCCAAAATGGAGCTTGTATGTAGAAGTTATAAGCATTTTCATGAAGTTGCCTCTTTATGAAAAACAAGTTGTAATCGGACAGAGATGCATGTGTATAGGCAGTGACACATGTCTATCAGAGGTGCCTGTTTCTAAGCAGAGACATCTGTCTGCACAAAAACAAAGATTAACTACCAATTTTTTAAGTTTTATGCTCCCATTAAGTTTCAAATGCATAAAAAGGTTTCTTATGACAAAGACACATTGATTTTTTAACCCTAATAGGTCAGAAAACTTTACTTAATCAGCTTAAAAAGGACAACACAAAGGAAACTCCCTTTCCTAGCAGACACATATGTGTATGCAGAGATGCCTATCTGCACAAAAACAAAGATTTTATTAGTTTTATGTATTTTTCTTCATTTGCAGATACAGTTAGGTGTTTTACTAATGTTCATTAGCCTTAATATGATTACCAAATACAAGTTTTGTTGATTAAAACAAACTAAAATGAGAGAAAAATTATTTTCTGGCAGAGACGCTTTTTTGTAGGCAGAGATGCTTGTCTACAGGTAAAGACACCTATTTCTAGGCTGAGAGGCCTCTGGTTGAGCGGAGACACCTATCTGGAAAATTCACGGGTAACCTTCACGAGATCAAGAAAAATAGTTAGAAAATGGGATTGTGGGTCCCATCGGGAGTGCCAAAATGTATTGCATAAAAAAGAATAAACTTAAACAAACTAAGCTTATCCTAACATATTCATGCGAACCTCAAAATATGGAAGCAAACATGCATATATGAAGAAATGAAATAACAAATAAGATTAATTTATTTCAACATAATGCAAACCTCTCAAAAAAAAGACTCAGTGTTGATGATTTTGGTTGTTGATGGTATGTGGTTGCTCAAATCTTGCAGCATGACAATGCATGAAAAAAATGTTTTTTTAGGAGAAAAGCTCTCAATTTATAGGAATTTGGGGGAAATGGATGGTTGAGATTGAAAGTTGGATGAAGGGCTAGGATTCTTCAGGATCAATGAGGTGGCCATGAGGTGGAGGCCAAGTGGATGCCATGGATATGACATGTGGATTCGGATTTGACCATTCAAAGCGGGAAAGATTCTCACACGTGTGAGACACCTTTGAAAGTGACATGTCCATTGCAAATGTGTAAGAAAGTGTAAGGTGTAAGAGAGCCAAAGTTGTTCACACATGTGTGAGCAACTTGAGAAAGTGATGGATCAATGACAAAGGTCAAGGGTTGTAAGAGGATGGGAGAACCAAAGTTTCTCACACATGTGTGAGCAATGTTGGAAAATGACATGTTAATGACATGGGTCAAAAGGTGGAAGAGAAAGAGAGAACAAAGACTTTGGAAAGTGACATGTTAATGACATGTGGGAGACAAGTGTGTAATAATGTGTAAGAGTCACATGTGACTTGGGTTTGCTAATCCCTTGATTAGGATTGTGCAAATGATTAGGATGAGATTAGGTGGAAGATTATGATTAATTAGTGGGAAAGTGGGTTGACTTGGGTTAGAAGGATGCATTAGGTTAGGGAAGTGAGGGTAGGTGAGGGTTAAAGTAAAGATCATCTTGCAGAACATAACAGTTTAATGTTACCTCATACGAGCTTTGAGATATGACCTTGTAAAGATCATCGATTTCATGCTTAGTGCACCTTAAGGGACACTTTAGCCCAGAGTGGTCGACAATGTTTGAATGAATTTGTGTGCCAAATGAGGTTGCCAGCGTTTACCTAACCATTCAAAGATGTTGGAACTGACGGTTTGATGCTATGACCGATGGTTTGAAAGATACACAATGTTGCTCATTTCAACTGAGGAACACTTCGAGTTTTGACATCAACCGAGAATGTCTTGCCAAATATAAATGAAGATGAATCTCTAAAAAATGAGATAGGTTATTGTAGGCATCAGCAACATGGTCCTGTAGAACCTAATTCTTTGATGCTTCCTCGCACGAGCTTCGAGATATGACCCTGTAAAGATCATCGATTTCACGTTGAGTGCACCTTGAGGGACACTTCGCCCCAGAGTGGTCGGCAGCGTTCGAATGACTCTGTGTGCCAAATGAGGTTGCCAGTAGCGTTTACCTGGCCATTTGGAGATGTTGGAATAGACGGTTCGATGCTACGACCAATGGTTTGAAAGATACTTAATGTTGTTCATTTCAACTAAGGAACACTTTGAGTTTTGACATCAATCAAGAATGTGTTGCCAAATATAAACAAACTTGAATCTCTAAGAATTGAGATAGGTTATTGTAGGCATTAGCAACATGGTCGTGTAGCACCTGATGGTTTGATGCTACTTTGCACGAGCTCTGATATCTAACCCTGTAAAGATCGCCAATTTCATGATGAGTGCACCTTGAGGGACACTTCGACCTGGAGTGGTCGGCAGCATTTGAGTGACTCTATGTGCCAAATGAGGTTTCTAGTAGCATTTACTCAACCATTTAGAGCTGTTAGAACAAATAGTTCGATGCTACGATCGACGGTTTGAAAGATACGCAATGTTGCTCATTTCAACTAAAGAACACTTCAAGTTTTGACAACAACCAAGAATGTGTTGCCAAATATAAACGAACTTGAATCTTTGAAAACCAAGATAGGTTATTGTAGACCTTGACAAAATGGTCTTGTAGAACATAACAATTTGATGCTACCTCGTACGAGCTTCGAGATATGACCCTGTAAATATTGTTGATTTCATACTAAGTGCACCTTGAGGGACACTTCGGCCCGGAGTGGATGACAGCTTTCAAGCAACTGTGTGTGCCAAAAAAAGTTGCCAACAATGTTTACCCGACCATTCGAAGCTGTTGGAATAGACAGTTCGATGCTATGACCGACGGTTTGAAAGATACATAATGTTTCTCATTTCAATTGAGGAACACTTTGAGTTTTGACATCAACCGAGAATGTGTTGCCAAATATAAACAAACTTGAATCTTTGAAAATTGAGATAGGTTATTGTAGGCCTCACCAACATGGTCATGTAGTACCTCATGGTTCAATGCTACCTTGTATGAGCTCTAAGATATGACACCATAAAGATATGCTACCCTGTGGTCACTATTGTTTGTGGGAGAGGTTTGAATGTGTATTATATCCTTGTAATACAATGGTTGGTGCAGGGATATGATGGATTGTGTTGGAGAGATCACTAAATGAAGGAGTTTGTTGTGTGAGGAGTGCCCTGTTTTGGCACCAGTCATTTTGGTGAGTGTAATCCTTAAGAGTGGATGTTTTTATGGTGGATTATGGATTTTTGGATCCATACTTATGTGTTTGATCAAATGGTTTCATTTGGAAGAATTTGTAATGTTCCATTTGAGTAGGCCCTAGTTGTGTGACCCTAGAAACAAGGGTTTGGTGGCTAGAAGAATGGGTAGGTGTTGAGAGCTTAAAAACTTGAAAATATTTTGTTTCTAAACCTTATGAAATACTATTTCCTAGTTGGGAGGTTGGGGAGTGAATATTTCTATGAGTTACTTTGTAATGGGGATGGAATTAGGCCTAGTTGGTGACTGCTAGGGTATTGGATCTACTAGATGATCCAAAGGAGTATATCTTTGGGTTTGGGTAGGATTTATAGAACCCAAAAGGGTATCTAAAACAATCAAGATTTTCTTTAGTTGTTTCGGAGGATTGGGAGAAAAAGGTTGATTTGTGGCTAGTGAGGGCTATTAGCCTAGAAGGCTAATGGAGTGGATTGGGTTGAAGATCACTTGACCAGACTTGGAGGGATGGTGGAACATGGCATATGGACCATGTTAAGGTGTTCTAAGAAATTAGAGCCAGAGTGGAAGACTTGTTAAAAGATTTGATATATTGGAGGCTCTAGGTGCATTGGGAGAAGGCCTAGATTGAGATCCTTGCGTGAATGTTTGATGTCAAGAGAAGTTGGCATAAGAGATTAGAGGAAGTGAACTTGTTCAAAAATTTTGAGGTGTTGGTTGTCCAAAGTCAGAGCAGTCTATTTGACCCTTGAGTTGAGACTAACTCTGGTGTAGGAGCACCAAGGACATAGCCTAAACCATGGATGCATAATAGGGTCACTGAAGATCCTAGGGTAATCAAAGGAATTATGTGAAGGTTAATAACTTATAAGGTCATCTAGGGTTTTTATATGGCTATTTATGCCATTAAAATATGTAATTACACTTAAGTGTGCAAAAGATGCTAAAAGTTGTAAAATTGCATTTTAATGCAATCATGGCCTATAAGGCACATAAGAGGTTAAAGGACTAGTGTGGTTTAAGAAGGTTGTCTTTAAACATTTATCAAAGTCCTAAGAGGAGTATTAGGTTCATGTTGTCGAGTTGACAACATATGTTGTCAACTTGACGATAATGTTTGATCATATTTTGATTGCAACAGTCGGTTTGTGACTGTTATTAGATAGTTATAGATTTAGTTATCAGGTTGTTGTCGGTTTGTTTTGAAGATTGAGTCTATTTCATGCTGGATCCACGAGTTTGGAGATAGGTATGTGGAGTTGGTGTGTGTAAAGAACCATTTTTCAAATGGTGTTCATTGAATAAACAAACATTCTCTACAAACTGTGTACTGTACCGTGGGTATAGTCATCCTTAGTAGTGTTTTCAAATGTGTTTTGGTGATGTGTAAGGATTGGATCACGATGTGAGGACATTGCCTTGGTTTTTATTTACCTTTCCATGTAATTGTTTCAATATTTTATTTGTTAATAAGGTAGAGTAATTAACTGGTGTTCTCGATAGAGACTAGGTTTGGGGTCACAGTCAGTGATTGGGATTGAAGTCTCCTTAAGAGGATTGACTCTCCCACCCCTGTGATCACTGTGATTGGTGGGAGATGTCTAAAATGTTAACTCATTGAGGATTCTTTTACGCTCTATTAAACCTAAAATCATTACTTTGCATTAATTACATTGGGAGGTATATTATACTCACATATGGATGTACATATGTCTATCGATAAAATCTCAAGCCATTAAATTTGATATGTTTGTGACAGTTTGATAAGATATGAATGTGTCTAAATTTTAAAAGATTTTAGAATGATTTTTTTGAACATATACATATGTATATATATGTATATGTATGTATGTATGTATGTGTATGAATTTAGAAACTTAGTGAATTTAATTATTTTATGTTTTTTAAAGATTAAATGACAAGATATGAACATTTCTCATTTTTAAATTATTTAGAATGAATATTTTTCTCTATTGATTATAATTTATATAACATCAAGGAACAAGTAGAACCAATTTGTGGATATGCCTATATAAAATAACTAGACTCCTAGTCTATGGAGTAGCCAATAGAGAATAAGTTATGCAGAATATAGAAAACAATAGTGAGTGACTATATCATAATAAATAATGGCCCAAAAACTAAACTCATAGTTCAATTCCTCCTCTATCTACCCAAGTGGTCCAACCATTAGGAACTTCCATCCATTTCAAAATTTTGTCATTTTGAACAAACACATTGTAAGGGTGCACAAAGTTTTTTGTTCTCTCTTGTGGAACAACTATTGGTGGGATGGATGCAAGTACCAAGGCCTGGACTGGTTCTTCAAGTTCCTATTTTTCTTTGTCTTTATTCTTAGTCATCTCTTTATGAAATTTGTTCAATGCCTTCTTAAATGGAATTCTCTTTGTCCACATTCTGGTAGTGGTGCAACCATATGCTATTTCCTTCTTTAGCATCTTTGTTTCTCTGTTATTGATCAGGTCTACAAACTTATTCTCCTCGATCTTTAGTATGATAGTGACCTGCATTGCAACATTGTGAAATACGAGTCTCCTGGGAGACTCAATAAGGTTCCTTGGCTTGCCATTAAAGTAATCATCATTTCTCAATTTACAAATAGCGCATAATATATCTGTAGATAATATAGACCAAAACATACTACTATTTTTTTTAAGCTCAATAATTTCCCATAAAGAACATGGATCAAACTGAAGTTATCATGTAAATGAAATCCAAAGAGATCCCACACTTCCTTGGAAACAAATAATCAAAGAAAACATGATGTATGGATTTAAAAGACCTACAAAAAGAACAAATTCTATATTCCCTAATAGGATTTTTAACATGTAATCTATGTAGGAAAAGATGTCACAACAAATAAGATTTTTTAGGTTCAATTGGTCTATGCCATATATCCCATCAAATATCTAGTCTAGCTAGAAGGTTACAGTTTGAGTTTCCAATAGGAGTTAATGTGGTCAATGACATCATGGCAATCAATGAGAAATCTATATATAAGTTTCTCCTAGGTGTTATGGAGGAGGGTATCATCTTGTCATTTCAGGAGAGAGATGCTATCATCTTTGATCTCGCATATCCTAGGGATGTTCAACTTACTACAAGCATCTCTAAGCATGGAGCATGTTCTCTATTGAGATTTAGGAATGTCAAACTTCTTCCATAAATCTTTCCAGCTGATGAGATTCCCATCTTGAATAATATTTGAAAAGTATCTAATTGTTTGCAACCCTGATAAGACAATAGTAACTATAAAATCTGATAAAAATCTATGGTGCCTTGATAAATTCTTTTCTTTTGTTCAAAAGCTTCACATTGGTACGCATAGGAAGGTGCCAGTGTAGGTTGTGGAATTTTTCTTTACTACTTCCAACTACATTGGCTTGAAAGTTGAAGGTTTTTCAACAAATCTATTCAATGCACATTGTGCATTTCATTACATTTCATGTGATCTTTGAGGTGCTTTTTGAAAAAGAAAATTTCCCTATCAATCGATTCATTATATATTTTGAAGAATGTTTGTACCCATCACAAAGTTCTCAACCATTCATAGGTAGAGAAACAATGGAAAAGGTTATCATATCAGTTTTGCACATGTCGATTGTATTTGTAAGATTCAAAATCCTTTTCAACAATTTCATTTACTATAAAATTTCAAAGTCATTGAACCCCATATGGCACTATGTCCATTGGGAATTTTCCTTTAAACTAATTTTTCAAGACAAGAGTTTTATGGGGTATCCACTAGCGTATTGAAAAAAAATTGCTCCTTATTCTTTCTTGAATATCCATGCTCGTACCTTACTTCAAAATCCTTATTCCAATCTAGATGACTTTGCATTTATTCTACATGTATGTCACAACATAAAGAAAACATCTTATATCCTCAAGTTTTTTATGGATTCCAATCCCTTTTCTAAAAAACTCTTTTATCATGCTCGGGTGGATGTCCATACATTGTTTAAAATCTTCCATATCACAACAATCAAGGAAGACACTAGAAAAGTTTGTGACTTCTAGCTGTTATATCTGCACATTACTGAAGGGTTTTCAAACCCTTTTAGTAGATCCACTTTCATTGTAGGTCAAGGCATTTCAGATCAAAAACCCTTTTGGCATGACATCCATATACTATTTCAGGCTCTCATTAGTGAGACATGATACTGTTAGGAATGGGAACACTGAGAGGGGGGGGGGTGAATCAATGTTCACTATGTATTTATCTTTTTTCTTAATCTTTAAACTGAACTTAAATGCTTAAGTACTGAAATGAACATCCACATAAGCATGAAATATGAAATCAACACATAACACCAATATGGTTACGAGGAAACCCAAATAGGTAAAAACCCCGGTGGGAATTGATACCGACTAATATTCTGTACTAGTGTTTAGTGATCCTTGTTAGAAGATCCTTAACCCTGTTAGGAGTTGTTTTACAATGTATTAAGTATAGTAGACCTTGTTAAGGGTCAGACGTTGTTAGAAGTCTTTTACAATAGTCTTTTTTAAGGGAGTGGATGCACTGTCCTAGAGCTCACTGCTCAAGTGGTGAAGGCTACAACCTTCTGGTCTCAGATACACACTATATCTGCTGGATGAACTGTCACTGTAACACTTCTTGTCAGATCAGTTCCTTTGATGCGTTGATGCTTTCACCCCTTGCAAAGTTCTAATACATCTTATAGTCTCTTTGCACACTTATGCTCTACTTATTACAATTCTATATCAACTTCCATACCAATTACAATGGGCGCATCTCATATTTATATGTGCAAACAAAATAAACAACTAGATTGACCCTTAAACCTATTACATACAATGCTTCCAAATGAATTGGATCAAGCGTGTTTACAAACAAACATATATACATGTCGGTAACCTAATTACACTAGGCGCATAGCCTTTACATCAATAGAATATAACCGCAACTCAAAATGATAACAATTAGCTGCTTACTCTATTCTTCACCAACATTCACTAGCTGTGTAACTTCATCTATCTATATCTTCCTCATACTTCATATATGATCATGTGCTCATAGACTAAGCATGAATATAGTCTAACCAACTTAACTTCTAGGGTGCACACTATAACTCAGTTGTACACACGTGTGCTAATGCTCTGAGCTTCAGGAACTCTGTATACTGTCTAGTCTTCAACACTTAACCAATTTCTGATCTTTACATCAAGTGCGCTCACTCCAAACTTCTATATGACTTTGTTTCCATAATGACAACACCATATTAAGTCATACACATCAGTATAGCCAACTTGCCAACAATCTACCCCTTTGTCATTGATGGCAACAAAGGAATATGGCCAAGTTGCTAACTATCCTTAATACAAAAAAATTTTGTCTCCATATACATATCTTTCTATCTTATAACTCTTTATACATATCTATACTCCATATTCTACACATACTCCCCCTTTGACATTAATGACAAAGGTGTGTCAAAATTGAATCTACAAAAACTTACTATGATAGTACATCCGAATATGCAATCTGTAGATTTTGGATCTCCTTCCAAATTGTTATCAGTGAATTTACAATCTGTAGATGGGTGCATAAAGAATATTGAAGCAGATCACCGACTGTGAGGCAGTTTGCACCAGAACCATGGTTAGGGTTTTAGCGATACGCGTGAAAATGCCTCCATGAAGAAAACGTGGTAGAAGAGCTGATGTTGTGACGCCTGAGGTTAGAGAACTGTAGAGACAAGTGCGAGCATTGCAAAAGGAGATTCGCAGAGGAATGAATCTTAATGTTAGCGATGAAAGTGAGGATGAAGCCGAGAGAAGGAAATTCTGATCAAGAAGGCGAAATTTTGAATCAAGAAGAAGAAAGACTTTTCCGGGCCATTTCCAAGATCGGGAAAAGACCTAAGATCGAGGTTCCTACATTTTTAGGGAATCTTAACCTGAAGGAGTTGATTGACTGGATCAACGAATGTGAAGAATATTTCGAGTATGAAGATATTGAGGATCTTGATAAGGTCAAATTTGCGAAGGCCAAACTGAAGAGTCATGCGAAGATCTGGTGGCAGGATATCCAATTGGAGTGAAATCGAAGAGGAAAAGATAAAATCACAAGATAGGATCGGATGGTGGATAAATTGAAGCAACCGTTTATTCCTATTAATTATGAGCTTGACCTACTGAAGAAAATGCAAAGTTTGAAGCAAGCAGGAAGATCTGTTTAGGAGTATACAGAAGAGTTCTATCAACTCATCAGAACAGGCTATGCGGAAGGTGATAAGGAGAAAGTTTCCCGTTACCTTAATGGGTTGAGGTTGAGCATTCAAGAGGAGCTAAATCTGGTTCGAATGAGCAGTATTGAAGAGGCATATCAGTTTGCCTTAAAAGTAGAGGAAAAGATGAACAAGAAATTTGAGAGCAGACAAAACGGAAGAGGTCGTGGTGGAAGATCTGATGGACGGTTATATGGAGATCAAAATGAAAATCTCAAAAAGTAGGATGAGGCCAGTAACAGTCAGAATCAGAGAGGGGATAATTTAAATCATTTCCATGATCAGAATAATAGAGATCAGAGAGGAAGAGAAAGAGGACAAGGATCAAGAAGAGGAGGCTTCTGTGGAACATGTTTTCACTGTGGAGAGGAAGGTCATAGGGCATTTGAATGTCCTCAACGCCAAAGAAGGACAAATAGGAGGAATTAAGGTCAGGCCAGAGTTGCACATGTAGAAGAAGATGTTAGATCATCACATTCTGAAGATGTTGAAAGAGGAGAAACACTGATTAACAGAAGAGCCCTTTTGAGTGGTGAGAATGAACCTGAGCAAAGGAGTTTGTTTCGCACCAGGTGTAAGTGTGAGGGTGTGTTGTGATGTGATTATTGATAGTGGCAGTACTATTAATTTGGTGTTGGAAGAGATGGTGACAAAGTTGAAGCTCAAGAGGCAGAAACATCCACATGGGGTTGTCTAGGTGCAAGATGACCACAAAGTCATGGTCAGTGAACATTGTCTAGTAAAGTTCAAGATTGGCGGATACCATGATGAGGTACTATGTGATATCATATCTATGGATGTATTTCATATGTTGTTAGCTAGACCATGACAGTTCGATAGATGTGTTGTACATGGTGGTCATGCAAATACCTACCCCTTGACAAAGGATGGAGTGCAACATAAGCTAAAACCATTGAAAGAAATTGAAAAAAAAGTATGTGGCAATGCAAGAATAACTTTTGTTGATAGAGAAAATTTAATAGATGGTATGCGACATGATCATATGTGTTTTACCTTAATTCCAAAGGCTGAGAAAGAGGAAGTAGATGTACCTGTACAAGTTGTAGAATTATTGAATGAGTTTTAGGATATTGTATTCGATAGTGTGCCTGATGGATTACCACCAGTAAGAAAGATCAGTCGTCAGATGGATTTGATTCCAGGAGCCAGTTTGCCAAATAAGGTAGCACACAAAATGACTCTAGCAGAAAGTGAAGAGTTCAAGACAGATTTGAAGTTAGTTCATCACATCATCCACAGATTGTATATGGTCGTAGTCCTAGAAATGCATCTGAATTGAGAAAGATAAATAAAGGAGAAATAAGTAGTGCTGAAGCTGGAGATTTTGCAGAACATTTGAAGGACATCCATGAGGAGGTGAGGAAGCATATTACCAAGATGAATGCGCAGTATAAGGCTAAAGCAAATGAGAAAATGAGGCATAAGGAATTTCAGGTTGGAGATGAAATCAAGGTTCATTTGTGGAAGGAGCGATTTTCAGTTGGTGCATACAACAAGCTGAAAATAAAGAAGTTTGGACCATGTAAGATACTGAAGAAGCATGATTCAGGAAATGCGTATGAAGTAGAATTGCCTACTAAACTGAATATTTCACTAGTGTTTATCATTTCAAATATGACAGAGTATCATAAGGGGGTGTTGGAGATGAGATCACAATAGCATTGTCGACTATTCCACCAACTAGTTTAGATACTAAGGAGATTGAGGACATACTGAACAGTTGTGTTGGCAGAAGCACAAAGAACAGGTCATATGAAGAATATCTGGTCAAGTGGAAAGGATGACCTGTTGAAGATTCATCATGGCTGACAAAGCAGGAGGTTAACCATCTTGGTTTCCCTTTTCACAGCCGATTCGTGACAAGGTCACTTCTCAAATTACCTTGGATGTCTGGTGCAGGAGCATCCTGGGTGTAAGAGAAATCTTGCATCACCCAAAAATATTTCTATTTTTTTATTCAATAAGGGCTATCTTGTGTAGAGCTGCTATTTATTGAAACTTGTTATTTTTAGTAAGTTGGTCATACAATTTTGGAATGTTCTGATTTCACATGTGGAGGTTCATCTTAGTCGTATCAGCCTACCAACAAAGTTTCATTGATAGATCAAGTCTAGCTTTGGAGATATTGAAGATGTTTTGTATTAGCAGCAGGGTACATAAACTTTGAACTCAGTTTTTAAGGCTATAGAGGTCTCAGATGAGGTCGAGAATTTGGGGGACAAGCGCTTGCACCAATCAGGCTTGTAGAGCGCTTCGTGGCATTTTCAGATTGGGGTCATAATAGTTAATCAGGTCGACTAGTGATGACTTATGGTCTTTGGAAGTTGGGTCACCTGAAGTGGCAGAAAATAATTTTCTTTCAAAATTTTTGTTCGGATTTCAAAAGTCATTTTGAGTAGACTTTGATGTAACAAATTGAAAAATAAAATAATTCTAAGTTTGGTCAGCCCTATGGGCTAAATTTTTGGAACCTTCTCGGGCGATCGAAATTGCCTATATAAAGAAAGTCTGTAGTGTTATCTTAGGTAGTTCTGAGTAGTTCTAAGTTGATCTGGGTAAGAATTCGAGGCTTTGTCCTACAAAATATTGTAAAGGGAATGCTCATGTGGCTTTGCATATTGTAATTCTAAAATTTAGAATTTCACACTTGTGGAGATAATAAGAAGCCCATTTTCTGTTCTTGCAAATTGTTGTTGTTTCTTTATTTCTGTTATGTGTTTGTGGTATTAAGGGGAGCATCCTTCATCAAGTGGTATTAGAGCGGGAGTTCCTGAGTGTGTAAACAGATCGCCGATTGTGAGGCAGTTTGCTCCAGGACCGTGGGATAGGGTTTTGTGTAAATAGATCACTGACTGTGAGGCAGTTTGCACCAGAACAGTGGTTAGGGTTTCAACAATATGCGTGAAAATGCCTCCACGAAGAGAATGTGGTAGAAGAGCTGGTGCTGTGACACCTGAGGTTAGAGAGCTGCAGAGACAAGTGTGAGCATTGCAAGAGGAGATTCGTAGAGGAATGAATCTTAATGTCAGAGACAAAAGCGAGGATGAAGCCAAGGGATAAGGAAATTCTAATCAAGAAGAAGGCGAAATTTTGAATCAAGAAGAAGAAAAACTTTTCTGTGCCATTTTTAAGATTGGGAAAAGACCTAAGATCGAGGTTCCTACATTTTCAGGGAATCTTAACCTAGAAGAGTTGATTGATTGGATCAAAGAGTGTGAAGAATATTTTGAACATGAAAATATTGAGGATCCTGATAGGGTCAAATTTGCGAAGGCCAAACTGAAGGGTCATGCGAAGATCTAGTGACAGGAGATCCAATTGGAGCGAAATCGAAAAAGAAAGGATAAAATCACAAGATGAGATCGGATGGTGGATAAATTGAAGTGACAGTTCATTCCTATTGATTATGAGCTTGACCTACTGAAGAAAATGCAAAGTTTGAAGCAAGCGGGAAGATCTGTTTAGGAGTATATAGAGGAGTTATATCGACTTATCAGAATAGGCAATGCAGAAGCTGATAACGAGAAAGTTGTCAGTTACCTTAATGGGTTGAGGCTGAGCATTCAGGAGGAGCTAAATCTGGTTCGAATGAACAATATTGAAGAGACATACCAGTTTGCCCTAAAAGTAGAGGAAAAGTTGAACAAGAAGTTTGAGAGCAGACAAAACGGAAGAGGTCGTGGTGGAAGATCTGATGGAAGGTCATATGGAGATTGAAATGAAGATCTGAAAAAGAAGGATGAGGCCAGTAACAGTCAGAATCAAAGATGAGATAATTTAAATCATTTCCATGATCAGAATAATAGAGATCACAGAGGAAGAGGAAGAGGACAAAGATCAGGAAGAGGAGGCTTCCGTGGAACATGTTTTCACTGTGGAGAGGAAAGTCACAAGGCATTTGAATGTCTTCAACGCCAAGGACAGATAGGAGGAATGAAGGCCAGGCCAGAGTTGCACATGTAGATGAAGATGCCAGATCATCACATTTTGAAGATGCTAAAAGAGGAGAAACATTGATTAACAGAAGAGTTCTTCTGAGTGGTGAGAATGAACATGAGCAAAGGAGGAGCCTATTTCGCACCAGGTGTAAGTGCGAGGGTAAGTGTTGTAATGTGATTATTGATAGTGACAATACTAATAATTTGGTGTCGGAAGAGATGGTGACAAAGTTGAAGCTCAATTGGCAGAAACATCTACATCCATATGGGGTTGCTTGGGTGCAAGATGACCACAAGGTCATGGTCAGTGAACAGTGCCTAGTAAAGTTCAAGATTGGCGGATACCATGATGAGGTACTATGTGATATCATATTTATGGATGCATGTCATATGTTGTTAGGTAGATCATGGCAGTTTGACAGATGTGTTGTACATGATGGTCATGCGAATACATATTCCTTGGCAAAGGATGGAGTGTGACATAAGCTAAAACCATTGAAGGAAACTAAAGAAAAGGTATGTGGCAATGCAAGAATAACTTTTGTTGATAGAGGAAATTTAATAGATGGTATGCGGCATGAGCATGTGTTTTACCTTAATTTCAAAGGCTGGGAAAGAGAAAGTAGAAGATGTACCTGTTCAAGTTACAGAATTATTGAATGAGTTTCAGGATATTGTATATGATAGTGTGCCTGATGGATTACCACCAGTAAGAAAGATCAGTCGTCAGATGGACTTGATTCCAGGAGCCAGTTTGCCAAATAGGGGAGCACATAGAATGACACTATCAAAAAGTGAAGAGTTGAAGACAGATTTAAAGTTTAGTTCATCACATCATCCACATATTGTATATCGTAGTAGTCCTAGAAATGCATCTGAATTGAGAAAGATAGATAAAGGAGAAATAAGTAGTGCTGAAGCTGGGGATTTTGCAGAATATTTGAAGGACATCCATGAGGAGGTGAGGAAGCATATTACCAAGATGAATGTGCAGTATAAGGCTAAAGCAGATGAGAAAAGGAGGCATAAGAAATATCAGGTTGGAGATGAAGTCACGGTTCATTTGCGGAAGGAGTGATTTCCAGTTGGTGCATACAACAAGCTGAAAATGAAGAAGTTTGGAACATGTAAGATACTGAAGAAACGTGATTCAGAAAATGCGTATGAGATAGAATTGTCTACTGAACTGAATATTTCACCACTGTTTAACATTTCAGATCTGACAAAGTATCATGAAGGGGGTGTTGAAGATGAGATCACAGCAGCACAGTGGAGTATTCCACCAACTAGTTCAGATACTAAGGAGATTGAGGACATACTGAACAGTCGTGTTGGCAGAAGCACAAAGAACAGGACATATGAAGAATATCTGGTCAAGTGGAAAGGATGACTTGTTGAAGATTCATCATGGCTGACAAAGCTAGAGGTTAACCATCTTGGTTTCCCTCTTCACACCTGTGTCATGACAGGGTCACTTCTCAAATTACCTCGGGTGTCTAATGCATGAGCATCCTAAGTGTAATAGCAATCTTCCATCACCCAAAAATATTTATGTTTTTGTATTCAATAAGGGCTATCTTGTGTAGAGCTGCTATTTATGGAAACTTGTTATTTTTAGTAAGTTGGTCATACGATCTCAGAATGTTCTGATTTCACATGTGGAAGTTCATCTTAGTCGTATCAGCCTACCAGTAAAGTTTCATTGACAGATCAAGTCTAGCTTTGGAGATATTGAAGATTTTCGGTATTGGCAGCAGGGTATAGAAACTTTGAACTCAGTTTTGAAGGCTATAGAGGTCCCAAATGAGGTCAAGAATTTGGGGGATAGGCGCTTGCGCCACTCAGGCCTGTAGAGCGCTTCATGGCATTTCTAGATTGGGTCATAATAGTCAATCGGGTCGACTGGTGATGACTTATGGTCTTCGAAAGTTGGGTCACCTGAAGTGGCGGAAAATAATTTTCCTTCAAAATTTATGTTAGGGTTTCAAAAGTTATTTTGAGCTGACTTTGATATAATAAATTGAAAAATAAAATAATTCTAAGTTTGGTCGGCCCTATGGGGTAAATTTCTAGAACCTTCTCGGGTAGTGGAAATTGCCTATATAAAGAAGGCCCGTAGTGTTGTCTTAGGCAGTTCTGAATAGTTTTAAGTAGATCTGGGTAAAAATTCGAAGCTTTGTCCTACAGAATATTGTAAAGGGAATGCCCATGTGGCTTTGCGTATTGTAATTCTAAAATTTGGAATTCCATGCTTGTGGAGATAATAAGCCCATTTTCTATTCTTGCAAATTGTTGTTGTTTCTCTGTTTTTGTTATGTGTTTGTGGTATTAAGGGGAGCATCCTTCATCAGTTATCTTATTGATTGCTCTGGAATCAGCACACATTCTCCATTCTCCATTCGTCTTTGGTGCCAATACAGTAGGTACTGCACAAGGACTCAAACTTTCTCTAATCAAACCTTTCTCCAGCAACTCTTGAATCTGTTGGTTCAATTCCTAATTCTCGGTAGGTGTCAACCGATGAGGTGCCTTATTTGGCAAACTAGCTCCAAGGATTAAATCCATACAATGATCAATGCTTCTTTTTGGTGGCAAACCATCAGGAACATTATCATAAATGATTTCACTATCCTCGGTGAGTAACTTAACAATCTCCTCAGGGACATTATCCTCTATTTTCTTACTTGGTTTGTTAGGAATCACAGCAAAACATACATCATTCCTCTTCAATGAGTTAACAAACTTTCTTCCTTCCATCAAACAAATTTTCACAGATGTACAAACATTACCAACAGGTTCTTCCACCAATGGTAACAAGATTTGTTTCTTTCCATCAGCCACAATAGTATACTTATGTAATCTCCCATCATATATAGCATGTCTATCATATTGTCAAGGTCTACCCAACAAAATATGACAACAATCCATAGGCATGATATCACACAACACTTTATCATAGTATTTTCCAATTTTCAAATTGACATAACACTATTCTCTTACCAAGAGTGTATGCTCATCTTTGATCCATGAAATCTGATAGGGCTTCGAATGGACCAACCTTTCCAACTACAATTTTGTGACCATCTCTTCCAATGCCAGACTCTCCGAGCTACCACTGTCAATGATTACCTTCCAAACTTTATCAGAAACTCTACATCTGGTCTTGACCAAACTTTTCCTTACCGGATCTTCCTTCTTTATTTCATTCCACAGTGCTCTTCTTACCATCAAGTTATTTTCTTTTCCAAGTTCATTCGGTGACTCTTCTTGCACCAAAGCATTTCTACTGCTACCAGCCTTCTTACTTGCTTGTGTACATTCAAATGACCTATGTCCTTCCTCTCCACAGTTATAACAAGTTCCTCAGAAACTTCCTCTGCTATAACCACCCCGGTAGTTACTGCCTCTACCTATGGATGAACTTTCACCTTTCCACTCTATCTTGCCTTTGTCCAAATTTATCTTATCAGGTTCAGATCTACCATTTTCACCATTAGATCTACCTCTTCCCCTAGGGAATCTACCACCTCGACCTCTCTGTCTCTGTTCATGTCTCTTGTTCAATTTCTCCTCAGTTTTCAAAGCAAATTGGTAAGCCTCTTCAATGCTATCCAACTTGACCATATTAATGTCCTCTTGGATGGAAACTCTCAAACCATTCAGGTATTTACCAATTCTTTCCACATCATCTTCATCATGTCCAAATCTGATATCCAATCTATAGAATTCCTCAGTATACTCTTTTATCGAGCTATCTTTCTGCCTCAAACTTTGCATTTGCCGAACTAGGTTAATCTGATAATCACAAAGTAAGAATTTTCCTTTCAATTTATTTACCATCTTATTCCATACCTTGATTTTGTCTTTGCCTTTCCTTTTTCTATCCAATTGTAGATGTTCCCACCATAAGGATGCATGACTTTTCAACTTAGTGCTTGCAATTTTCACCTTCTTATCTTCAGGGATATTCTCATATTCAAAATATTTCTCCATCTCAGTGATCTAGTCCACCAATTCATCAGAATCCAATTTTCCACCATATTCAAGAGGATTGAAATGTGGTGTTGACTTCAGACTTGTCAAAGCCTTCAAAAATCTTTCTTCGCCTTGATCCATAATAGGAGCAGGTTCTGCATTCGTATGTTTTTCCTCAACTTCATCATCACTAACATCTTCAAGATGTCTGTCTCTTCTTTGGGCTATTTCTATCGCTTCTAATCTAGCAGCAATCTATCTTAGCATATCTGCCAATCTTGGATCCACATCTCACCTCCCACGAACCATCTTCACAACCCTCTGCAATTGCAGGTCAGATTGCAATCTGCTACCCCACAACAATCAACTAGGACTTCAAGAGGAACCAACAAACCTAGATCCGCAGACCTAGATCAAGATCTAACCTCGCTCTGATACCACCTGACGCAAGAGCAAGGAGCAATAGGGGCCAAGGGATGGCTCACCCTAATGAGCCAAGCCTGCAACACACGCGGAAGCAACAAACAACAAGAGTAAGAGAGAAAATGCCAGATCTTTCATATATTATCATCAATAGAATTTATACATGCCAGGCTGTAAGGCCTTCCCGGTTACAACCTGATATTACAATGAATTTCAGAAGTCCTCAACATGCGAGGATCTGTCAGAAATCTCCAATCTAATGCTTTCTATCTTCTTTTCCAAAAACCTCCTTCCTAAACTACCACCAAACATCTACATTTATACAAGAAGCTACCAAGCTGAATCGGCCTTCAGATCCACAATTAACGAAAGTAATGGTCAAATCTGGGACCATACGCTTCCCAATGATGGATACAAACATTAATTCCGCGATCCAATATAAATGCATAAGTCGGCCACGACAGGAAACAAAACTAGACCCGTCGGTAAGCAAGATAATCGAGCAACAGACAGGCAACATCGAGCACCAGTGATAACCGACTGCCCAAGAAACAACCGACCATGCTCGGTAACCAAAGGAAACCGACCAACTCGGTCAAAGCAAAAACCAAGCAACACAGACAAAACTCCAAATTCTTTTTGGTGACACAGGATTGCCAAGGACCCGAGATGCTCCTGCATCAATATGGTTATTCAAAATTTAATAGTTTAAGAGATACTTTATGGCGTATTAAGTGCATAAGATGTAAAAGCTTTTCATCAAAAAAAAAATTTATCTATTGTAGTATAAAGTAAACTTTACCCTTGATCTGGAAGAAATATAATATATAGATTAAAGTTATTATTCATGGAATAAAGAATCTTGCACAATTTTCCATCTTTAAAAGGAATGAAGATTATTTTAGAGTATAAAATATAATGTCTTCTTTGATGTTTATATTTTGTAGCCTTATGAACAAAAGGAATGAGAGATCATCGTATTATGCTTGCCAGCTTTGTATATTGCAATCCATAGCAAAAATTACTATTATAGTCCAAACTATAAATAGATATGCAACTTAGAATAACTATCTTCGTAGGTTTGTACAATATCAATCTTCATAAGATCAAAAGAATGTACGAGTGTATCTATATATATATTTGGAAGAAAAATATGAGCATCATGTATTAATTGGTCCATATATTTCATAAATGAGTAATTTGTTTGAATATAAATAAGTTATTTTTGGAGGTGGAACACAATAATTATATATCCTTCCATATCAGAAAGACGAGTTTAAAAAAAAGCTATTCTGTATAACCCAAGTACAATATTTAGTGTGTTTGCTCTGATGTAAACATTCATAAAAGTCAAATCTTGAGCACGAATTCAACATATGTTAAAATGTCTTATAATAAATAAATTTATGGCATTGAATATATCATTAACCTTATTTAACAAGGGTTGCGTGCAGCTGGAGTCCCTGCCTAAGGTGGGGGAGTGTGTAATCTGTGTTCTCACGGGGTTTGTGGGGTTTGTACCTAGGCATAGGCATTTTTTCTATGGAGATTTCTTTTCCTTTCTTTTCAATGTCACATTGGCTATGACACATAAGGCCTATGACTCAACTGTTGATATCATCTAGATTTTAAAACTTACTCAATTTTAAACAAACACAGAAAAAAAGTAATCACAAAATCAAACATGTGCAATGAGCATTTTAGCAATTAAAACTATCTTTTATCAAAAATGGTAGATTTGTTTTATGATTAATGCAGTCACTGACTGGGCAAGAAGCAGAAATAGAAATAATAGATTTTTACCATAATTCTGTCTTGGTTATTAGATGGTTAATAAGAGGTTGATTAAGCTCATAATCTACAAACTAGAAATGTTATAAAAAATGATGATTCTACTAATCTCATATGTGTTCTTTATTGAATAGTTTTTTGGGAACAAAATTATTTCTTCATATAGTATTCAGAATTGAGGATATGTTATCTATCCACTAGTTCCTTGTTAAACACCACATCCCATATTTGCAAAACAATAAAGACCAACATCATAAACAAGAATGCCTATATTTTCTCTTAAAGAAAAAATATTTTGGGGAAGAGAAAAATGTGATTGTGATGTATTGCACAAGCGAGGGAGATAAAACAAGGGTGAAGATTGAATAAATTTTAAATAGCTTCTTAATAAAAATAATTAATTTTACACTAAAAGAAGTTGCAGAGAGAAAGTAATCTGAAATGTCCTTGTGTTTTTAATAAATGCTATACCATTCCACAAATAATGGAAAAAGACAAAAGACCAGGAATAATGGAAATGTTCACAAATTATATTTTACTACACTTCTCAAGAAAGGAAAGATTCTGCCAGAGCAGTGATACCAAACCTACAAGTTGTCCACCTATAAGGAATTCCTGTAGCATTGGCATGAAGAGCCTTCTGCGCCTCAGGCAGATTGAAGTAAATTTCAGAATACTTTTCAGTGCAAGGATCATACTCCCCAAACAGGCGTCTCCATGGCTGCCAACAAAATGGCTGTTAGACAAATGGTTTAAGCTAGTGCTTCTCTTGATTTTTCTTTTCCAGAAAAGATTAGTTCAATCACCATAAAATTGCAATCCAGGGCTATTTATAAACGTGCTCAGTTTAAGAGAGTGTTCTATTTAATTAATGCAAAACAGAAGTTAGGGCAACGCACTTTTAAGTTTTAAACTCAGCCCAGCCTTATTTTATAACATCAATGAACTCCCAATGTAACCATGAAACTTACATTCTTCTTCACAATTTGTTTCCCAGTAGTTCCATTAATGTTTGAGCAAGGAGCGGTGTAGATGCTGTACGGATTTATCTGTCCCATTTCCACATCGGCAGAATCTAATGCCTTCTCACAAAGATGTTATGGATGCACAAGAGATGAAAAGTCACAGAAAATGTTAAGCTTTCAGTAGGTGTTGTCAGATCATCCCATGCAACCCCCTGTACTCATAAATCCCTGCATTGTCATGGAAATCGTCCGTAACTTCATTCCCAACCTGCGAACAGTCATGTAATTTCTATTAAAGAGGTCATTTAATTTTCAATGTTCATGCAAGTGCATATATATTTGATGACTCAAGTTAGGACCTTACCATGTACCCCTTCAGGTTAATAACTGGATTTTTGAGGACCTTGTTGGGTCTGTGGATAACGTGAGCTAGTTGAGGAACATAATGCCCTGAAGAAATTAGCATTAAAAGAAAATATTAGATCCTATTTGCTTCTCCATTTATAAAAATATAGTATATACACAATATGGTTTCCAATAAAAGACATCTCATCTGAATTCCACATTCAAGTCCAGAGAAACTTCATGTACTTCCACTAAATCTCAGTATATTAGGATCAAAGGCTGCAACATTTATGAGTGGAAGTATAGCTCAACCATATCAAATCAACATACATTCTACAACAAACAAAAGAAGATCCAAGGACACACCGGGGAGTATACGGATCGTTCTTGGCAAAGGGAGTATGCTGAGAACAGTAAAAATGTTGATTCGGGGCAAGAAAACTGTAAAAATGTTGAAAATGGCGAGTTGGAGGACACGATTTTGGGTTTTCCAGATTGGTGCCTCTCAATGTCTCACATATCACAACAGTCATGAATAGTAATTTTACATTGACCAAAACGATCTTTTTAACTATTAAACTAAATAATATTTTAAAATAGCCCCAATCCAAAATAAAATAAAATTATTATGAAACAGGACCTAATCAGAAATGTAACAGAAAATAGAAAATATTAAAATTTACAACTTTCGTAGCACTTGCAATTGAAAATTGAAATCAACTGAAATTCAATTAATTCAGAAAAACTGTGCACCAGAATACTGGACCCGCACAATATGGTATTGATTTGCTTCTTGAAGCAACATGAGATTATTTGATGCAAAGAGATTCTAGAGCACCCAAATAGCTAAAAGCGATGACCAGAACGACATACCGAGCTCGATAGGCAGCAGAAATACAAAAGGTCTGCACCATTCCTGTGAGCACTTCATCATTAATAGGGATGAATTTGGGCCTCCCGTCGGTAGTCCCAGAGCTGCACACAAAATGAAAGCCAAATTGAGTAAATTTGAACTTCAATTCAGAAAAGACGAGAACTTATACTGAAGGAAAGAAGATTTGCACACAAAATAAAAGCCAATTTGTGTAAATTTGAACTTCAATCCGAAAAGGTTGAGAAATCATGCAGAAGGAAAGAAGATTTGCGCACAAAATGAAAGCCAAATTGTTCAATACTGAAAAGACGAGAAATTATGCAGAAGAAAGTTGCACACAAAATGAAAGCCAAAATTGCAAATTTAAACTTCAATCGAGAAAAGACGAGAAATTATGCAGAAAGAAGGAAGATTTGGAGAAGCACCTCAATGAAAATACAGAGATGGCAGGAGAGAATGGAAGCTGAGCATAATGAGAAAGAAACAACTATAATACGAAGAAAAGCCACTTTCATGCCATCTGTCTATACAGTTGTTGCGTGGTTACACACTGTGAAATCCATCTCGCTGCATGTAGGAGACACATTGACAGCTGAAGAAACATTGGCAACTGGAAAAAACATGAAATGTTAGCGCTCAACACCGTGAATAGCATGCCAAAAATTATGGTAATTTTTCCCAAAAATAAGAAAAGACTACCGGGATAAATCAAAACAGCCAATGAGAAAATGGTAATTATCATAGAAAATTTCATTTTAATAGAAATTTTTGTTTAAGACCATATGTTTAACAGATTTTGCACAATTATCGAAGGCAAACTAATGTTAAAATGGCAACCGAAAACATAAGTCTCCTGCCTTAACGGCAGGGACTAACAATGGAGTAGATAGATTATATTGTCCTTAGTGCAGATTTGTTATTACAAATAACAAAGTCATGATCTAGACTGGACAGTACCAAATAGAGTTCTAATAGTGGTGCCTCCTCATAGTGACATTTGATTGAGCCGTTCCACTTTGATTTCCCTGCAAGGTCCATTCATCAAAGATTAACAAAATTATCAAACACAAAACTCATGTTACCTCTTTCAGCACACTTAGTTGTAATAACTTACAAACTTTTAAAATCCAAATGAAATGGATTTGCTGTAACTCCATAGCCATGTCAGGTACTCAAGAAATAATACAGCTCGTCAAAAGGTAATGGCACAAAAACTCACTTCCTGTAGGATTGTATGTTAGCCTCATCTGGAGTCTTCTTTGATTTGCACAAAAACTCACTTCCCCTAAGATTGTATGTTAGCCACTAGCCCCATCAAATCCACAATATAAGATTTAAGGAACTGGAAGACAAATCTGTGTAAGCTTGACTTGTTAATATCACCCAAGGAAGTAGATATATAGAATTAAAGTTGGCAGCAACCTGCACTACGTACAAGAATGAGCATTGGTTGACCGCTTTCTCTTTGGACCCCAATATCTTAAGAAGCTCCACTCGAAGTATAGTAGCTCATTATGTATCTATTCAAATTTAGGCAGCATATAAACGCCTCCCCAACAAGAGATGAATTGGATTTTGTGTGATGCTCATCATAACATGCTGATCTAGTAATCATTGTGAATGTCATTTAGCCTTAGCTAATGTCTATTTACTGATATGATTTAGGGGACCAATCCATTCATGCAACTTATGTTTTGAGATGCCCACATCAATCAGGAATATGGTTCAGAGTTTGCGCTATTATAAAATTTAAATGTTGTTTAAACAATATTGTATTATTATGTATCCAATATGTACAATATTCATTATCAAGGTGTAAGTTTAGGTGAACTAATAAATGAAGTGCAGAACTTTCTTTGTAGGAGCCGCATAGATGTATCACCAAGTTAAAAGTAATATGATTTAAATTAGTGAAATAAATGATTCTATAGGATGAAACAATGACAGGTTCTTCCAGCTTTCCCTGTACAAGTTTCTTGCAAGATGACATGCTATATCAAACATCATAGGCTGCTCAAATTGGTCAATAAGACTATATCACAATAGGAAACTTTGCTTGTTCTTATCCACTCACTCCATGGCAATAATTATCAGCATGATGGAAACTTAATGTACGATGCTCAGAAGGCCATGCTCTTGCTACTGTTTTCACTGTATGCTGTCACAAAATAGAGTAAGCCATTTGCCGTTGGTAACACATCCCTTTGCCACCATTGACTGATCTTTTCATGCAATGAATTTAACTCTTGATTGATGTGTTAAATCAAATCCTCGTTTCTAGCATCTTCAAGGTCATTTGAGATCTCCAGCCCATCTCCACCTGGAAGGATTTTAAATAAAAGTATGGGGCTCGTCTATTACATTAATATCTCCCTGAGGTCGGGCATGTGGTTGAATGTATGGGTAGGTAATAGTAATTAAGAGATGTTGTATTACTTGCGTCAGCTGTGGCTATGCAGCAATCTAAAACGTTTAATATATAAGGAGAGTTTGAAAAAACCTAAGTTCTCCCCTTGGTAAGCTATGCATTTTAGTTTGTTGTTCAGACGTTTCCTCAACTCCAACTGTTTCAACTTCCTTAATGCTTTTAAAAGATTCAATAAAAACAAACTGCTTCTTTTTATTTTGACGTTGGCTATGGAATAAAAATATTCATTCACTAGTATTGCCATTATCCCCTTCATTCTTAAAATGTCAAATGCCTTCGTCCAATTTGTCTACTCTGTCCTTATATTGAATACAAACAGGTTTAGGTATCAATCAATATATTTGGATTACCAAATCGGCGGTCTTACTAACTTCTCTATATTCTACTTTAAAATCTTCCTCTACTAACAAATGGACAATTACAAATGTGTCCTCGTGATATCCAATTTATATTCATCTTGTAAATAATGTTATGTATTAGTACTTTATTTGTTTTTTATAATGTAAAGAAACCTTGAGAGTTACGTAAGAAATCTCCAATTTCAATATCCTTACCTGATGCTCATGCCTATAAACAACAAGGGTCAGTTGTTGACCAGTTTGTAGAAAAGCTAACAATTCAGAAGGATGGAGTTACAGCTAAGAGAAAAAAAAGATTGAAAATGAAAATCAGGCTCATTATCAGTCACCGTGAAGACATCAAACAAAGGAAAGTTGAAGAAGTGTCACCTTCGGAATCAGAGAATGCATAGTTAAAAGATGATCTGCAAATTCAATAGAAGACATAGTGTTTGGCCAAAGATGAAGAAATCATTAGTTTGCAAGAATGAAGAAATAGATTGAGAAGAATTTGCAATAGTTGAAGTAAAGATCCTACCCAGAAGGAGATGATGGACGTTAATACACAATTGTTTAATGAAAGGAGATAGAATAAAAAGGAGAGAAAGTCGTGTAATGGTTGCAGTCCCCGATTTGAAAGTCTAAAGAAATCACCAAAGAGGAAGAAGAATAGCTAGTTTATTCCTAAATTTAATATTATTTGTTAAAAAGATACAAGCTGTAGGATCTGCTAACCAGTAAGAAAATCAGTTTGTAAAGAGAGTGCTGATTTGCTTAGAGGATAAAGGGTTGGCATTTCAAATGAAGTCATCGTTGTTGGAGCAAGTTGGAGAAGAGCAGAAGGGAGTTGTCAATAGAAGTGGCTAAAGGTTGAAAGTTCAGAAGTCAGCATCGTATTATTTCATATTGAGACTTTTGTTGCATGTTTGGAAGGAGATCATTGCAGAGT
This sequence comes from Chamaecyparis obtusa, assembly GCA_027943335.1. Lineage (NCBI taxonomy): Eukaryota > Viridiplantae > Streptophyta > Pinopsida > Cupressales > Cupressaceae > Chamaecyparis > Chamaecyparis obtusa. Next base: position 1,675,897 of record BSBK01007362.1, read on the forward strand.
ACAAAGTCATTTCCAAGACAGTAAGGAGAGCTATTCAAAGACTGCAACAGTTTGTTGTCTGAAGACATGGATACAAAGAAGAAATCACCACTTTGAGTTAATGAATTGTTTGAAGAAGACTACTGCTTGGACGTTGAAGTTGCAGCAAGTCACTGCCAATAAAAGAGAAGCCTGAAGCTGTTGAAAATTGATCGTGGTTTGTAGAGAATCTATCACATGAATGGAAGAGTTCATGGTCATAAAAAAGTGTTCACAGCCATTGCCGATACTATTTGAGAAGGTTGAAGGTCTAAAAACACAGAAGTTTGCTAAAGAGAAGAGGTTGTGAATTGTAATGGGTCTTTGAAAGAGCTGTAGCTCAAGTTATTGATGTAATTTTTCAGTATGTTAATTCTATAAAATTTCATGTCTATTTCTATTTTCTGTCTCATGTATCTTTTTCTGCTGGTCCCCTGCATCCTTCAAGTTTATCAGTCTTAACTTCATTTTGGATCAATTAACATTTATGCCTCCTGGACACTAATAAACGCATTACTTTTTTTCTCTAATCACTGTCAGCAATTGTCTTTATGGAGAAACAATGTGGCAGAAAATATGATTGCAACTAACAATTGTAACTAGATAATAATCCCTTCAGAATTTGATCCCAAGGTTCCACACATTGATAATTTTGGATCAATTAACATTTATGTCAATAAAAAGCCTAAAGCTATTGAAAATTGATCGGGGTTTGTAGAGAAGCCATCACATGAATGGAAGAGTTCATGGTCATAAAAGTGTTCACAACCATAGCTGATACTATTTGAGAAGGGTTCCCTGACTCGCCACGGGTCATGCGAGTTATGCTGACCCGCGGGCCGAGCCAGCCCTGGCGGGTTATCATGACCCGGTCGGGTGACCCGACGGGTCATGGGTCATGACCGGCATGACTCGATGAGTCAGCGGGTCATGCCATGACCCGCCGGGTCCATGGTCTATGACCCGTGCCATGGCAGGCCCGGGCTGGGCTTTAAAAAAAATAAAAATTCATTGACCTTTTTTAACTTCTCTTTGCTTAACTGTTATGCTATTTTCCCTAAAAGGCATTGTAGTTGCTTTGTAGTAGAAGAAGAGAGGAAAAGAGAGAAAGAGGAAGAAAAAATAAAGGCCATAGGTTTGCAACCAGCCGGGAAGAAGAGCATCAATGTCATGTCCCCAATTAGTCATTAATTGGCTAATTAAATAAAGGCATTAAATAAAGGAATTTAATTATTTAGTATTAATTACATGAGCAAATTAATATTAAATAATTACAAAGAAACTTTAAGTTACTTTTGTTTAATAAAGTAGTTCCTTTTGTTTAATAAAGTATTTCCTTACAGAACAGTTCCCTTACGGGATACAACCGTTTGGTTGTGATTAAAAGACGGGTTTGCATAGTCAGAGGTATGCTTGAATATTTTGTGAAGTTGATAACAAGTAAAGACAAACTATTCCTTTCACCAGTTGGATGTCTGGCCTAGTGGAGAGAGAAGTGGGGAATAAAGACGTGGGAGCGTGGAAACAGCTTAGACCGGAGACAAAAATCATTTTTGTCAGAACACAGTTCCTGACAGAGAGATTTAACATTTTGTGCCCTAAGATTTAATGCTTAGTGCTTTGCGTGGGTGGCCGATGTGGTTGGAGACTTATTCATGAGACAGAATAGCAGCAAGCTTAGACGAAAGTAGAAGCTGGCAAGTGAACACGATAAATACCGCATGGAGACAATTAACAATGGATGATGTGGAACAATATTTGGTGACTCATGGCAATCATCTGCACCACCTCTAATAACAGTGACATAAGGATTGATTGTATACGGTGGCTCCCTTTGGCAAACCAAAGTCCAAACTTCATATCGGGAGAAGAATACGGGCCGTAAATTGGTGAAGTCAGAGGAAAGTCTGTGGAGATGAGTCATCAAGGAAGACAGCGGTGAGGCTGAATCCGAATTAACTACCAACAATATATACAGGTGCACACCTAAATTATATAGTGATAAATTTTATTGAATTTATTTGACTTTGCAACTTGGAACTATGAATGGAATTTCTTTATCAAATGAGTTATAAATGAACAATTTGAATTATTGACGAAGTACATTAGAATATCTGCAATAATTGTAGCTTCCTAGAGATTTGGGAATTTTACAGTGGTATCAGAGCTTTTAATCTTGCCAACCTGTAGGGTGTTTGTGTTGTCAAAATAAAAGATATGCTTTACTGAATATGCCATTAGCCCATTACAACTTTCGGAATACCAGAGAACGTCAAAATAGAAACCCAACCAGTCCTTCTTGTTCAACTCCACAATTTGCAATTGAGGAAAGTAATACTGAGATAGAAGAAGAAATAATTTTTGAAGTCATGGGGGAACCAAAAAATAATAGGGATTTAATTGCTACATTAATAAGAAGTCAACAGGAAATGCAAAATAATATAAGTACGATGACCAATTTGATGACTCAATTCATGGCTCAAAATCTAAATCAAAATCAAAATGAGGGTGGTAGGGATGGACGTTTAGTAAATAACAATCAGCCTGAAAGAACAACAATAGCTAGGCCTTCTCTGCCAAATTTCACTCCTAGGAATTTACAACCAGAACATGAACCTACAGCTAGAGAAGTACAAGATGAAAGTTTGAATGATTGGGAAGCAGCTGGGGCAGAATTCAGATCCCACATGTCATTTCGGGAATACATGGATGTCAGGATGAAACAGAGCTCTCACAGGGGCAGAAATTACAACAATGAATTACAAAGGAAAATAGGGAAGATGTCCATACCTTACTTTGATGGAATAGGCAAGACAACTGCAAGGGCATGGGTTCAAAAGTTAGATACCTATTTTCAATTAAATCCTATGATGGAGGATGAAGCTATTAAATATGCAGCATTACATCTAGATGGAGTTGCACACGAATGGTGGCACCATGGGCAAGTCACCTTGGGCCATAATCTGGTAGAGACATATTTGGAATTCACTGAATGTCTCATTGATAGGTTTGATTCCAAAGATCCTGAATTACATTTAAAAGAGTTAACACAACTAAAACAAACATGGGCAGTTGAACAATATATAGCAGAATTTGAAAAGTTGGCTATGTTTGTCACTGAAATTTCTGAGAGGAACAAGATTGTTATTTTCATTGATGGACTTTTTGATTCTTTGAAAGGTTGGGTGAAATCTTTAAATCCTCCTACACTACAGATGGCTATTAAGAAGGCAAGAGAATTAGAACCGTCCTCAAAGAGGAAAATTTGGAATAAAGGTCCTTTTACAAAACCAAATAAAGACAAACAACCCTTCAATAAAGAAACGTTTCCAAAACCCACATTTGATAAAGAGGAAAGGGATGAACTTAGGAGACGCAAATTGTGCTTCAGTTGTAAAGAGTCATGGCAACCAGGTCACAGGTGTTTGGGAAAAGGGAAAATACATTACATTGAAGTAACATCAGATAATGAAGACGAGGAAAATATAGATCCTAATATAGAAGGTTCCCAAACGGTTTTTGCTTCTGAACCGGAAAATAAACAGGCAAGTGGTATAATGGCATCAATGACAAGAATTCTTCATTACAACAATTCCAGGGTAAGAGGGGTGTTACACGATCAGCGAGTTATTGTTATGATTGATAGTGGATCTACTCATAATTTTATTGATGCTGCTCTTGTTAAGCAATGTGGGTTACAAGTAGTTAAACATGAAGCTTTTGATGTGAAAGTTGCAGGTGGCACTAATTTAGTTAGTACACATAAGGTTCCACAACTGAGTATTGCTTTGGGTAATTATACAGTAACTGATGATTTTTATGTGATTGATTTGGCGGATACTAACATGGTGTTAGGAATCCAGTGGATGGAAACCTTGGCTAAATATTCTCAAAGTTTCAAACGCGTGGAGTTTTCTTTCAAGGTTGATGGACAAAAGGTGATTCTCAAAAGCATGACAAATGGTGGTCCCAGGATTATTACTGCTAAAAGGATGGAGGCTATTTTCCGTCATGGTGAGGTTGCATGGTCAGCACAATGCTTGATTTCTACTCAAGTAACAGGTTTTGAATCAAAGCATTATTCAGGTGATTTGTTGCAAGTACTAGATTCACATTAATTGGTTTTTAGTGATATACCTCCAGGTGTACCCCCTGATACAAGTTTTGAACATACTATTGAATTGGAAGAAGGAGCCAAACCAATCATTACTACTCCATACAGGCATCCTAAGGCTTTCAAAGATGAAATAGAAAGAACTATTAAGGAGTTATTAGATATGGGGCACATTAGGCCTAGTTCTATTCCATTTGCATCTTCAGCAGTGCTAGTCAAAAAGAAAGATGGAACCCTACGCATGTGTAGAGATTACCGTGCTCTCAATAAAAAAACCATAAAGAACAGGTATCCGGTTCCTCGCATTGATGAATTGTTAGATGAATTGCACGGTGTTGTGTATTTTTCTAAAATTGATTTGAGATTAGGGTATCATCAGATAAAATTAAGGGAACATGATATTCATAAAACTATTTTCTGTTGTCATTATGGTCATTATGAATTTTTGGTTATGCCTTTTGGACTGACAAATGCTCCAGCAACATTTCAGTCTTGTATGAACCATATTTTTAATAAGCAACTATGGAAATTCTTGCTTGTTTTTTTTTATGATATACTAATTTACAGCAAGACTTGGGGTGAACACTTGAAACATATTGATGAAATTTTGGGTATAATGGAGTCTCAATCTCTTTATGCAAAAGCTTCTAAATGTGAATTGGGTATGACGAAAATTTTATATTTAGGTCATATGATCAGTGCTAAAGGTGTGCAGGTACATCAAGAAAAGATCAAGGCTATTCTGGATTGGCTGCCTCCACGGACTCTTTCTGATTTAAGAAGTTTCTTTGGTCTATGCAGTTATTACAAGAGATTTGTTAGAGGATTTTCACAACTTGGAGCACCGCTGACATATCTTACAAAACAGGGGGCATTTAGATGGACTACAAAGTCACAATAGGTATTTGACAAACTCAAGGAGGTAATGAGTTCTTGCCCCGTCCTTGCATTACCAAATTTTGATCAGCCCTTTGTGTTAGAATATGATGCATTAGGTAAAGGAATTGGAGCCGTGTTAATGCTGAATAAACATCCGATAGTGTTTGAAAGCAGGAAACTCACTAGTGCCAAAAAACTGTATTCCATATATGATAAGGAAATGTTAGCTATTATGCATGCATTAGCTAAATTCAGACAATACTTGGTTGGAGCCAAATTTGTAGTTAAAACTGATCATAATAGTTTGAAGTATTTCCTTAGTCAAAGAGACTTGAATGATAGGCAGCAAAAGTGGATCAGTAAAATTCAAGCTTATAATTTTGAAATTGAATATGTTAAGGGTAAGAACAATGTTGTAGCTGATGCTTTGTCTCGAAGGCCAGAAATAAATGCTTTAAGCAGGGTAACAATGGATTGGAAATCTTTGTTGTTGGTTGAATATTCTAAGAACTCCACTGCTTGTGATCTTTTGGACGGGAAAGTTCAAGACGAAAGGTACAAAGTTGTGGATGATATTATTTACTACAAAGATAGAATCTTCTTAGTACCTGAGTCTAAATTAAAGCTGAGAATTTTGCAAACAGTTCATGATTTGCCTTTAGCAGGACATCCAGGTTATTTCAAAACTTACCGGCACATCCGTGAAAGATTCACATGGAAAGGGCTCAAAAATGACGTTTTGCAATACGTCAAGGAATGTATCACATGTCAGCAGAATAAAACAAAACATTCTTATCCAGCTGGGTTATTACAGCCTTTACCTATTTCGAATCAGAAATGGGAAAGTATTTCAATGGATTTCTTTACTGGTTTACCTCGCGCTCAAGGTAAAGATTGTATTTTTGTGCTGGCTGGTAGACTAACAAAATTTGCACATTTCTTTGCTATCACTATAGAATTCACAGCTATTCAGGTTGCCGGATTGTTTTTCAAGGAGGTATTCCGTTTACAAGGTCTACCAAAGAACATAGTCAGTGATTGTGATAGCGGGTTTTTGAGTAATTTTTGGGCAGAAGTATTCAGGTTGACAAGTACAGAATTGCATCACAGCACTAGTTACCATCCACAAACCGATGGTCAAATAGAAATAGTTAACAAGTGGATTGAAGGTTACCTTCGTAATTATGTCATTGGGCATCAAAAGGCTTGGATTCGCTGGTTGCATTTGGGTGAGTATTGCTATAACACTACTTTCCATATGTCCATTGGTATGTCACCATTTAAGGCATTATATGGGTATGATGCTTTATCCTTTGTTGATCTTGCTTTTGACGCCAGTAATATGCCTAAGTCATGGGATTGGCTTCAGGAATGTCGGGACATCTTGAAAACCCTCAAGGAAAATTTACATTGTGCTCAAAACTCGCAAAAGCTCTACGCCAATAAGAAGAGGGTGGAACGGAGTTTTGAGGTTGGTGATTTAATGTACCTTAGATTACAGCCCTATCAACAGTCATCTCTCAAGCGAAGTGGGGCTGAGAAATTAAAGCCTTGGTTTTATAGGCCTTATCCGATTGTGGGCAGAACTGGAGAGGTTGCCTATGAATTGAGTTTGCCGGCAGGTAGTCGGATCCATAATGTGTTCCATGTCTCTTGTCTTAAGAAGGCGTTAGGTCAACAGGTCACAGTTTCAGAGGTATTACCACCCTTGGATGAGGAAGGGAAACTTGCAATGATTCCTGAGAAGGTTGTAGACACGCAGGATCGGCACTTGCGTAACCACACCATTCGGGAATATCTTATCAAATAGAAGGATTTTCCTTTGGATGATGCTACTTGGGAAAATGAGCAGATTCTGAGCCATCCAGATTCATAGTTGCTTGTGGACAAGCAACATGTGGCCAGGGAGACTTGTCATGTCCCCAATTAGTCATTAATTGGCTAATTAAATAAAGGAATTTAATTATTTAATATTAATTACATGAGCAAATTAATATTAAATAATTACAAAGAAACTTTAAGTTACTTTTGTTTAATAAAGTAGTTCATTTTGTTTAAAAAAGTAGTTCCTTACGGAACAGTTCCCTTACGGGATACAACCGTTTGGTTGTGATTAAAAGACGGGTTTGCACAATCAGAGGTATGCTTGAATATTTCGTGAAGTTGATAACAAGTAAAGACAAACTATTCATTTCGCCAGTTGGATGTCTGGCCTAGTGGAGAGAGAAGTGGGGAATAAAGACGTGGGAGCATGGAAACAGCTTAGACCGAAGACAAAAATCATTTCCGTCAGAACATAGTTCCTAACAGAGAGATTTAATATTTTGTGCCCTGAGATTTAATGCTTAGTGCTTTGCGTGGGTGGCCGATGTGGTTGGAGACTTATTCACGAGATAGAATAGCAGCAAAGCTTAGACGGAAGTAGAAGCCGACAAGTGAACATGATAAATACCACGTGGAGACAATTAACAATGGACGATGTGGAACAGTATTTAGTGACTCATGGAAATCGTCTGCACTACCTCTAATAACAGCGACAGAAGGATTAGTTGTATACGGTGGCTCCCTATGGCAAACCAAAGTCCAAACTTCATATCGGGAGAAGAATACGGGCCGTAAATCAGTGAAGTCAGAGGAAAGTCTATGGAGATGAGTCATTGAGGAAGACAACGGTGAGGCTGAATCCGAATTAACTACCAACAATATATACAGGTGCACACCTAAATTATATAGTGATATATTTTATTGAATTTATTCGACTTTGCAACTTGGGACTATGAATGGATTTTCTTTATCAAATGAGTTATCTATAAACAATTTGAATTATTGACGAAGTACATTAGAATATTTGCAATAATTGTAGCTTCCTAGAGATTTGGGATTTTACAATCAAGGAGTCCACATAATCAGATTGTGGCATAGGTTTGCATTGAGAGCATTAAGGAGCTCATAGCAACTGTTCCAAGATTTCTCAACTAATTTGAAAGAGGTAAGTGTTAAATTTTCTAGATTTTGTTGATTTTTTCTTGTATGTTTATGGTTTTCCATTGTTTTTAATTTTTTTTTTAAAGTTTTATAATTTTATTGCAGCCACATTCCAAGTTTTGAAAACATTAATTCTTCCCAATGCCTCAAAAGTGTCCATATTGGAAATATACCGAAGAGTTTCCCAATAGACAAAGAAACCAAACAAAATGCACATTTTGTAAAGAAATTTTTCATGGTGGCATCAATAGGCTTAAATACCATATTGTCGGCATACCTGGCAATGATGTTGACCCATGTAAATTGGCAACTCCCTAGGCAATTCATTTTTGTTATATCCGGTTAGAAAAATATGCAGAAGAAAAGGAAACTAAAAAGAGGCAACGGGAAAAGATAAATGTTATTGGCTCTCATTCATCCACACTCACATCCACATCCACATCTGCAGGTTGTGTTGGAGAGGGTTTTTCCATGCCTCCCTTTTGTCCTAGTGCTAGTGCTTCTACTGTTGCTCCTAGTGGCACTATTACCCTTGGCCCTAGAGTTCGAAAATCAAAGTTGGACAGTTATTTTGTGCCACGCACTACTCCTGGTGCACAGCCCTCACTTGAGAGCATGGGTTGGAACAAGGAGGTCCATGATGCTGCCCGAAAACAAATTTGCAAGTTTTGGTACTTTTGCAACATTTCATTTCTTGCAGCCAGGTAATTCTCTTTTATTTGATTTTTTTAAGTTTAAAATTAAATTTTAAATTTTATAGTTTGAAGTTGAACTATGCTTTGTCTAATGATTAATCGTAATCTATTTGTGACAGGTCTCCTTATTGGCAAGGCATGATAGATTTTGTAGCCATTTGTGGGGCAGGCTTTAAAGTGCCTACTGATGTTCAGTTAAGTGGCCCCCTCTTGTTAGAAATGGTTAATAATATGCAACTTGAGCTAGAAGACCACAAACAGTCTCGAAGCCAAAAGGGTTGCACCATCATGATAGATGGTTGGACGGATAGGAGGAATATGACACTCATAAATTTTCAGTCACCGTGAAGACATTAAACAAAGGAAAGTCAAAAGGATGGAGTTACAGTGAAGAGAAAAACCAGATTGCAAATGAAAATCAGGCTCATTATCAGTCACCGTGAAGACATCAAACAAAGGAAAGTTGAAGAAGTGTCGCTATAGTCAAATTTGCCTTCAGAATCAGAGAATGTATAGTTAAAAGATGATTTGCAACTTCAATAGAAGGCATAGTGTTTGGCCAAAGATGAAGAAACCATTAGTTTGCAAGAATGAAGAAATAGATTGAGAAGAGTTTGCAATAGTTGAAGTAACAATCCTACCAAAAAGGAGGTGATGGATGTCAATACACAACTGTTTAATGAAAGGAGATAGAATAAAAAGGAGAGAAAGACGTGTAATGGTTGCAGTCCCCAGTTTGAAAATCTAAATAAATCACCAAAGAGGAAGAAAAAATAACTAGTTTATTCCTAAATTTAATATTATTTGTTAAGAAGATAGAAGCTGTAGGAGCTTCTAACCAGTAAGAAAATCAGTTTGTAAGTTGAGTGCTGATTTGCTTAGAGAATAAAGGGTTGCCATTTCAAATAAAGCCATCGTTATTGGAGCAAGTTGGAGAAGAGCAGAAGGGATTTGTCAATAGAAGTTGTGGCTGAAGGTTGAAAGTCCAGAAGTCAGCGTCATATTATTTTATGTTGAGACTTTTGTTGCATGTTTGGAAGGAGATCATTGAAGAGTACAAAGTCATTTCCAAAACTACTAGTAAGGAAAGCTATTCAAATGCTGCAACAATTTGTTGTCTGTAGACATGGATTCAAAGAAGAAATCACCACTTTTGAGTCAATGAATTGTTTGAAGAAGACTACTACTTTGATGGTGAAGTTGCAGCAAGTCGCTGCCAATAAAAGAGAAACCGGAAGCTATTGAAAATTGATCATGGTTTGTAGAGAAGCCATCACATGAAAGGAAGAGCTCATGGTCATAAAAAGTGTTCACAGCCATAGCTAATAATATTTGAGAAGGTGGAAGGTCTACAAACACAAAGAGAAGTTTGCTAAAGAGAAGAGGTTGTGAATTGTAATGGGTCTTTGAAAGAGCTGCAGCTCAGGTTATTGATGTAATTTTTCAGTATGATAATTCTATAAAATTTCATGTCTATTTCTATTTCTACTCCCCCTATCTTGTGTGTCTTTTTCTGTTGCTCCCCTGTATCCTTCAAGTTTATCAATCTTAACTTCATTTTGGATCAGTTAACATTTATGCCTAGATAATAATCCCTTCAGAATTTGATTCCAAGATTCCACACATAGATCCAAGAAGAATGAAATAGTATCAAAATAATAGGGCAAAGGGCCAAATTGGAAACAAAAGTAGGCAAAGGAATGTGAAGTCTTTAGGCTCTTGGAGGAGGGAGATGACTATCCCACTTGACCAACACTGAAGTGGTTCCCCACAATAGACAACTAAATTGGTGGGAAAGAATCTAAGGTTAATTAGCAGAATCCCCTGTTTGACAAACGAAAAAATACTTCCCAGGTGGATTAGCTCAAAAGCCAGCACCATTTTTGTAGCTAAAAAGAATTGTCGAGCTTAAAGACTTGGTCCTAAGTTCCTAAAAAAAGCAAGGGAATCTGATGAAGACAGATCTCTACTTCTACAAATCATTACCCAAAGCATGGTTGAAAATAGCGATATATCGCCACTAAATATTGAAAACAATTTAATTGCCCCAGATATCATAGGCGAGACAATGAAAAAATCGCAACAGTTTTAATAAAAATCCTCGCCAGAATATCGCACGATAACCGTGAAAATATCGGCAACTTGTCAACTCATGAAAGTATGAAACAAAATAAAAAGAAATTTGATTAGGGTTTTCGGCAATAGGGTAATAAAGGGACAAAAAAACATTTGTTTTGTCTTAGACGCTGCATATTGACATTCCAAGCATCGCAGATTGACATTTGTGTTTTCATTCCGAGACATCACAGGCAGCGTAGGTGATAGACATCACAGGCATCGCACGTGATAGACATAGCAAGTGATTGACATCGCAAGTGTTTGGATTCAACAACCATCAGGTCTAAGAAAGATTGAAGGTATTTGTTTATTTTAATTATTTTTGATCTTTAGTATGTTTCTATTTAGTATTTACAATTAAATGTTAAAAAATTAATATATAACAAAATATATTTATATGTTCAACAAATGGGTACGAGCAGGGAGCGAGAGGGGAGCGATGGAGCAAAGACGGGAAACCAAAATTCAAAATCTCCTGTGAGATGCTTCTCCACAGAAGGTGCAGGCCCCTTTGCCATAGGGCGATTCAATCGAAGAAGACGCTGAAAAGAAGGAAAAAGATGGAATCACAGGTTCTAGGGACCTAGGAGGGGGACCCAATACGGGTATTGAGACAGCAAAATGGTCCTCTCTTTTGGGGTCAAACCAATAGGTAAGTCCATCTATCTGCCTATTAGAAATATCTCAAATATTTCTAAAGGGAAATATGCTATTGCTATTCCCGATCAAGTCATTGACCGTAACATTAAAAGAATGGAAAATTCTTTAGTCAGTCGATTCATTGGGGTTAGACTTAATATCGAAGTTATCAAAGCCTTTGTAAACAAAAGATGGAATCTTAAAGGGCAGGTGGATGTTATTGCCATGAATAAAGGATATCTTTCTTTTTTTCTTGTGAAGAAGATAGGAAACAGACTATCAGTAGTGGTTCGTGGAGCATACGAAGAAGTACAATGTTCTTACGTAAATGGTATCCTAACATGGCCCTTCATGAGGATTTCATAGTCCAAATCCCTGCGTGGGTCAAGATCCCTGGACTTCCTCTTGAGTATTGGAATGAAGATGTTTTTGTAGGAATAGCAAGTTCATTTGGTGAACTACTATCTATAGACCCTGTCACAGCCTCAAGAAGAAGATTGACACACGCCATAATATGTGTCGGTATAGTCCCTGAAGCTGATATGTCGGAACAAATAGAAATGGAATCTAAACTTGGGAAATGGACACAAAAACTAGAATATGAAACAATACCTTTTGCCTGCTTTCGGTGCAAAAAGGTTGGGCACTAGGCAAAAAAGTGTCTGAACAATATACCTAAGAAAGTTTAGCATAAAAAGATATGGAAACCTATTGGAAAGAATGGAGAGCCCTAAGATGGAGTGGTAAGCTCTATTCTTAAGAACACAGAGGAAAATCTGGTGAGAATGAAAGACCCAAAGATGGAAAAAAGAATGACATTATGATAGAGAATGAAATAGGTCCGACAAGTCAGCAAAAATAATTAGAAATCCCAGATCAGCCTGATTCTAAAGTCATGAAACAGGAAAAAAATGATAAGGAGGCAGAACAAAAAAGCAGGTTTGTTCAAGATACATTAGAGATAGGAAATGAAGAGAACAAACTCATTCATAACCAAATCAGTCAGATTCACCAAGAGGACAATCAGTCAGCTACTCAAGAGATGGTTAATTCTTATAGACAACAAGGGGAATCAATGCCAAGAATAGGGGAGATGGAGTTTGTAGATGCTCAACAAGACATATTTCAAGGACCTGGGCTTTCTGACATGTCTGAAAACTCTCCATCAATAGGTAAGAATAAATCTGAGGACGCTCACGCGAAAAATGCCCAAATGGGGGGATCAGGAAGAAATAGACAAAGTGTTGGGAAACTGTGAAATTGACAACTATGTTCTAGAGAAAACTAAAGGAAAGAAGAATCTGACTTCTAAAGCCCAAAAGAATGCAAAAGCTAATCTTCCTGATGTTGGAGGGAGTCAACTATCACCACCAGGGAGACCTCCTAGCTCAAGGAAAAGGAACTATGAGGTTGCAAAAAATATAACGGATGGTACTCACAAGACCATCACCCAGGTCGGTCTAACCAAAAAGAAATGAAGATCATTTCTTGGAATATTCGAGGGTTAAATAACCCTCATAAGCAAGACCTTATTAGAAATATGGTTAGAGATAACAGACCCAATATTGTTTTAATTTAGGAAACTAAAATGCGTAAGGACAAGGTAGAAAATCTTAAGTTTTTCAAAATTAGTTTTATTAGTGGAAGGAGCTCAGATGGAGCCTCTGGAGGTATCGTTACTTTTTGGAATGGGGATGTCATAAAAGGTGAAGTCATCGTCCAAGACAACAACATGGTTTGCATCAGATTTTAACATATTAAGGATGGCACTTCTTGGATCCTTACCAATATATATGCCCCTAATACTAAGAATGGGAGACAAATATTCTGGAAAAATATTGAACAGGCGAGGAATCTTTTTGGGAATGAAAGTTGGATCATCATGGGAGATTTTAATACTCCCCTAGAGGAAGAAGAAAAAATTGGAGGCAGTCAACCCAATTTGGATAGTAGACTTGATTTGATGAACTTTATTACTAGACAAGCCCTCACTGATATTGATCTTCAAGGTGTAAACTATACCTGGTCCAACAGAAGAGAAGGAGAGAAGCTTATTCAGGTGAGACTTGACAGGGCCCTCATTACTGATGACTAGTACCAACACTATTTTTGCTCTCTGACTGCCTTTGTTAGAACTGGATCTGATCACTACCCTCTTTCTTTTATTTCTGATCCTACGACTAGGAAAAGGAACTTTCCCTTTAGGTTTGAGAAAATGTGGACTATTCATCCCGAGTTGGTCCACAAATTAAGAGACTGGTGGCAGATTAAAATTGATGGAACAACTATGCACAGATTAGCTAATAAGCTTAGACATGTTAAAGACAATATCAAGACTTGGAATAAGGAAACTTTTGGAAACATTTTTTCTTCCAAGGCTGATATTATGTTAGAACTAAAAGACATTCAGGATTCAATACAAAAGGATGGCTACATGAATTTCCCCAAGGAAAAAGAGAGTGAAGTTTTAATCAAATATCATGACATTGTGCACAAAGAATAAATTTTTTGGAAGCAAAGATCCCGAAACATTTGGCTAGGAGAAGGAGATAGAAACTCCAAATTCTTTCACATGTCAACTATAAAGCACAAAGCTGCTAACAGAATTTCTAAACTCAAAGTTGATGATAGAGTTGTGGAGGAGGATATCTCTAAGGAAGCTAAAGATTTATTTTCAAATTTTCTGTCTTAGAATAACATGTTGAACTAGAACCTTCAACAGGAAATCCTAGTCAGTATCTCTAAAATTCTCAATGATAGTGACAATCTGTTTCTTAATGCAATTCCTTCTAATGAATAAATTAGGAGGGTTGTCTTTCCCTTTGAAGGTAGCAAATCCCCAGGCCCTGATGGCTATCCTATGTTCTTTCAAATTTTCTAGTCTATTGTTGGTAAGGATGTCACTGATGTTGTCAAAGAATTTTTTGGTTCTAAAAGAATCCTCAAAAAAATCAATGGTACCTTTATTGCTCTTATCCCTAAAAAGCCAGGGCTAATGCCATGGATCTTTTTAGGCCTATCAATCTTTGCAACTCTTCTTACAAGCTTATCTCTAAAGTGATCACTTCTATAATGTCGGTTCTCCTTCCCAAGATCATTTCCCATCAACAAACTGGTTTTGTTCCAGGCAGACAGATCTTAGACTCCATCATCAATGTTCATGAAAATATTCATTCTTTGGTCATGGCCAAGAAAGAAGGGCTTATCTTGAAAATTGATCTTTCTAAAGCCTATAATAGAGTTAATTGGGGTTTTTTACAGAAAATTCTCCTTGCTTTTGGCTTTAATCTTAATTGTACTAAGATTCTGATGCAGCTTGTTACTTCTGCTACTTTTTATGAGTTGGTCAATGGCTCTCCTACCCCCTTATTTAAATCCTCAAGGGGCCTTAGGCAGGGGGGCCCCCTTTCCCTTGTGTTGTTTGTTATCATGGAAAAATGTTTGGGAAGGTTCATTGACAGTATTGTTAAAAAAGGTGACCTAAAAGGGCTCAAACTATCATCTTCCAACTTTGACTATTCCCACCAACAGTTTGTGGATGATTCCATATTTTTGGGAGAAGCTTCTGTTTTTGAAGCTAGGAATCTTAAAAATGTTCTCAAAAAATATAGCAATGCCACAGGTCAAACCATCAACTAGAACAAAAGTTATTTCATCAATACTCTGGATTACAAACAGATAAAAATCAGAAGAATTATGGGGTGTCAAATTGGCCAGCTCCCTGCTACCTACTTGGGCCTCCCCCTTGGTCTCAATCCCCTTGAGGCTTTCTGGAGCACAATAGTTGATAAATTTCACAGAAAGCTTGTTGGATGGAAAGGGACTCTTCTTAGTCAAACTGGCAAAGTCCAACTGTTGAAATCCTCTCTCCAAAGTATCCCCATTTATGCCTTGAGTCTCTTCAGGATCCCAAACAAATATGCTGAAGCTATTGAAAAAATTCAAAGAAATTTCCTATGATCTGGAGTTCAAAAAAATAAGAGACTTGCTCTTATATCTTGGGAAAAAGTTTGTAGGCCAAAAATTAAAGGGGGTCTTGGAATCAGAAGGATGAGGAACTTGAATGATTCCCTTCTTTCTAAACTCAGATGGAGGGGTTATAGATCTAAGGGGGAATGGAGTACTATATGAAATAATAAATATAAAAGGAACATACCTACTCTCCATGATTTCTTGGACAGTGATGACAACCCTGTTGGATCGTGCATTTGGAAGAATGTGATCAAGGCTAAAAATACTATTAGGGGAGGGGTCAAATGGAAAATCGGCAAAGGGGACAAGGTGGATTTTTGGGAAGACATATGGGTTAGTGACTATTCTCTTGTGAAGAACCCCCTCTGGGGTCACTATGCTGAAACTTATAAACTTAGAATTGGAACTGAAGTGGCTGACTATTGGGTGAATAGTCAATGAATAGACCTCACCACTATTGATCCTACCCTTCACTCTTTGAATATTATCCTCAATGCTATTATTTTATATGATGAGGAAGATACTTTGATATGGAAATTTACCCCTAGTGGCAGCTTCTTTGTGGGATCAGCCTACAATTTGAATTATGTCAATTATGAGGCTCCCTTATGGGCCAAAGCTTGGATAAAAGGCCTTACTCCCAAAATCAATATTTTCTTTTGGATGATGCTCCAAAATAAAATCCTTACTCTTGATAATCTCAAGATTAGGGGTTTGTGTTTGCCTAACATGTGTTTTTTGTGTAAGAAAGAAGAAGAAACTGTCAATCACTTATTCATCCAATGCTCCTTTGCTCATGAAATTTGGTCTCTTCTACTGAAATCCTTTAATCTTGAATGGGTCCTCCCCTCTAATATTTAGAGTATGTTTAGTTCATGGGATATTATAACTAGGAATAAGGCTATTAAAAAATATGGCAAATTGCTTTACCTCATGTTAGTTGGGCTATCTGGAATGAGCGGAATGACAAAATTTTCAGAGACAATACTAATCTCCTCAAGATTTTATATGAAAAAACAAAAAGTATGATAATTGAAAACTATAAAATCATGAAATCTAATCCCAATACCAGGGAGGATTGGTAAATTGCTATCCTTAAGAATTGGAGAATTCAAGTTAAAAGTGAAGACCGAAACAACCCCAGGGATGAAGTTATCTGGGAAAATCCCCCTATAGGGTGGATGAAGGTGAACTTTGATGGCACCTCTAAGGGCAATCTTGGTATTGCTGGCTATGGTGTTGTGATCCGTGATGAAAAAGATATATGCAAAGCGATGAGAGCTATCCCAATTGGAATCTAAAATAACCATGTGGCAGAGGCTATGGCAGCCTACCAAGGCCTTCTCTTAGCCAAAGAGTTCAACTGTAAAAACCTTTGGTTAGAGGGGGACTCCTTGAACATTAATAAATGCCTTAATAAGGCTTCTCCCCCCTCTTGGTCGATTGACAACATCATAAAAAATGCAAAGGATATCATAAGTACTATTAATAATTGCATAATCGCCCACGTTTATCGTGAAGCAAATGGAGCTGCTGACTGGGCTGCAAACTACAAATACAGAAATGACAATATCACCTCATGGAAGAATGAAGAAAGCATTCCGTACAAAATGAGATCTATTATAATAAAGGAAAGAATCTACGGAACTCAAAGGAATGAAAAACAGTTAATAAATGATGGGGAAAAAAATGAGCTTTGTAAGGTTTAATAATGAAGTTGTCATTTCCCTCGCAGCCACTTGGTTTCATCATGCCACTTCTCACGGATTCTAGGTGATTACAAAGAAGGCTATTTACACCAATAAGTTATGGGGTCATTCTTTCAAGAGCATTGTGCAGAGAAATAGCCAATCTGAGAATATGGGTGGTAGCAAGAAACGTTTTGAGCCGGCTAGCTGTTTTGAGTGGACTCAAAAAGAGAATGTCTGGGAGATTCTCAAAAAAGGTGACTTCACTGTTTACATAGAGAAGCTTCAAGGCTGTGATCCGGTTATCACGAAATTCTTCACTAAGAATTGGAAGAATGGGAAAATCTTTTTTAACAATCAATGGGTCAACACTACTGAAGAATTGATTGTTGAAGCTATGGGGTTACCTATGGTCGGCATGAAATTCTACCGGGACAGGAGTTATTCAGATAAAGCCTATGAAAGATTTCCAGAAGACGAGGAAGAGGCAGCTCGATTGGTTAAAAAGGTTGGTGGGTACTTTTTCCCTAGTAATATTAGTCGCCCTTGGCATTTTATCTTGTATGCTGCCATTAGTTACTTGACTCTGGACAATAGGTTTTCTAGGGCCTATGGGCACCACTTTGTTATTCTGAATCATTTCAGGCATGATGATAAAATTAGTATTCCTTACTACCTCATGAGCTCCATGAATAACACGATGAGGAACCTTCAGACTGATCCTAAAGGCGACCATGCCTCTCATCACGGATTAATGGTTCTTGTCTATAATTTGCTGAAATTGAAAATAATTGAAAGACCCCTTCTTAAGGGCAATGCCCTTGGTGACGAAGATATCGAGGATGAACATTCGGGAGAAAAATTTGAAGAAGACATAGAGGATGATTCAAAGATTGTGGGTTACAGTGTTAAAGGGAAAGGGAATATGAAGGGGAGCACTTCTAACAAGTTTAAGAAGACTGAGTTCTCTGACTCTGAGCTTGACCTCACATATACAGAGAAGGACACTAACCCTAGAAGGAACAAGAGAAAAATTCTCGTCATCAAGGAGAAAATAATTGAAGTAAAAAGAGTAAAAGCAAAAAAAATCAAAAAGGGCCTCTTTGTTTCCTTTGATGAGGAGAATCTCATTGAAATCCCGTTGAAGAGTAAGAATAAGAAAATTGTCACCGAAGAGACTAAGAAAAAAAAGGAGGTTGGGGACTATACTCAAAATGCCCAACATGGCATGGAGGAGGATAACAAAATTATCACTGACAACGTGGCTGAAGATACTATTCCTCACAACAAGCAGACTGACAATGTGGACACTACCAAAGTTAGTGACAAACCTATCAACAAGAAAGATGGTATTATTATAGGGCAGGATCAAAAGGATAACATCCTTTCTTTTGGTCAATTTCTGGCGACCATAGCTCAAGAAAATGAAGCTATGAAGGCTGACCTCAAAGAATAGGACAAGATTGTGAACATGATCAAGACGCCTACCTTTGGTGATAAACCCTTGGCTACTTGTTTGAATGACTGGATGGAAGCTATTTGTAAAGGGGAGACCTTTGTGGTGCTTGGTGGCATGGTGCTTGCTTTGGAAGAAAAACTGAACAACATTAGCAAGGATTCTAAAAACAACAGGCATGAAAACAGAATTACTGCCCTTGAGGACAAAGTGCATAAATTGGAAACTACTCTTAAGAAGATCAGTGATCAGAGTTTCCATATCTTGAAAGCTTTAGCAGAACACAACAAGATCCTGGTGGAGAAGCTGGAGACCGATAGGGGTGAGGAAGTTACGGAGACCAAAGAGAGCATGGGGTCTAGAATTAGAACTCATGCTAGAACCAAGAAGAAAGATGCAGAATTAGTTCGTCATCCTGTCTTTCTTTGTTTATGTTTGTAGGGCTGAGGGCCCCTGTTCTATTCGTGTCTAGTTCTACCTTTGGGTTTGATCAGTAATGCATGTCTTCTGATCTTTTTGTACAAGGTTTTGGGACCTTTCAAATCCTGTTTTTACCTAATCAGAACAAAATATGTTTATCAAAATATATTTAACATTAAATTTTAAACTAATAGTCAATAATAAATATATAACAAAAATTATAAATATATGTAACATTCAACCATTTTCACAGTATATGCAAAATTGTAAATCACCATTTTAATTTTTTACAATATATATATATATATATATATATATAATTTTAATAAATAACAATATAAATTTGTAAAATTATTATTATTTTAAATTTTAAATAAGATGTTTAACTTTTACTTATATTATATTAGAATTTATTTATTCTGTAAACTTTGATCTCAGTCATCTCATAGAGTCACAATTAGCTAATATTTTATCTCAGGGTTAGACAGGTTCCCTATTCAAACTCCAACAATTCAAACTTCAACTATTAGGTGACTGCATAAATTTTGATTTCTGTTACTTAATAGACTTATCACTTAACCACTGTTTGATCTCAGACTTAGGCAACTATTTAGTAACTGCCCTCTTTAAAAGTCTGATTAATTTGATTTCAGTTACTTCACTGACTTAACAAATATTTGATCTCAAACTTAGACAATTATTTCCACATATTGATCTCAATTACTTCATAGTTCATTTGGATCTAATATTTGATGCTTTATCTTTGTAATTGCAGATTTCCAGTGCCAATAACTGTAGGAAATGGTTGGTGGCAGAAAGAGGGACCCTTTATGGAAACATGGGACACCAGGTCCAAATCGAGGAGATGTCAAATATAACCATTGCCCTAAGGAGATGGGTGGGGGCATAACCCAACTAAAATATCACCTTGCAAAGATTTCAGTTAATGATATTACACCATGTGATAGCTGTCCGGAAGAGGTTACAAGGGAGGCTTTGGCAAGCCTTGAAGCATATGCACAAAATAAGGCAACAAAAAATAGGACATTAGAGGCCACGGCAACCCCAATGGGGAGTTTTAGTTCTACAGGGTCACAAATAGGTGCAGAGGCTTCTTCTTTCATTGGGCCACAGATATGAGGATCGCGAAATGTGGGCGGGTTTATATCAGACTTTTGGGTTCCACGTAACACTCTTGGTGCTCAACCAGAATTGCAAGGCTCTGCATGGAACAAAGAAATGCATGCAAAGACAAAGGTGGGAATTGCAATATTTTGGTACTACAATGATCTTCCCTTCAATGCTTTATGCAGTCCATATTGGGATCAAGTGGTCGTTGATCTCTGTGTCTGGTAAAGGGTTCAAGCCCCCAACTCGTTATGAGGTGAGTGGACCGTTTTTGTAGGATGAGGTCCAAAGCATTCATCAACTTGTGGAAGAGAAAAGAAGAATTTGGGAACAGAGGGGCTGCACTATTATATCCGATGGGTGGAAACATGGTAGGAACAAGACGCTCATCAACTTTCTTGTTGCTTCAGGAGGGCAGTTAGTATTTCTAAAATTAGTTGATGCCTCTGATCAAGTGAAAATGTAGACTTTGTGCAACATGTTGGATGAGGTGGTGGTGGAAGTGGGAGTTAGTAATGTCATGTAGATTGTGACTAATAATGCAATTGCATATGTGGCAGTCGGTAGACTTCTAATGGATAGGCATCCCACATTATTTTGGAGCTCTTGTGCTGCCCATTGTCTTGGCTTGCTCCTTGAGGACCTAGGGAAACTAAGTTGGGTGGAGAAGGTGGTTGAAGATGGAAGAAATATCACAAAGTACATCTACAATCACACATGGGTCCTGAGTCTTACGAGACAACACACTGATGGTAAGGATCTTGTGTGATCAGGGGTCACACGCTTTGCTACTAATTTTCTCAACTTGCAAAGCATATTAGCCGCATTGCCCAACATAAGGTGAATGTTTGTGAGTGAGAAATGGTCGGACAATCCTTATGCCAAGAAGCCTGAAGTACACAAGGTTATGAAGGTTGTGCTTGATGTTAGATTTGGCAAGCTAGTGGAGGAGATCATCAATGTAAGTTTTCCAACCTTGATTGATGATTTATTATTTAATTTTCAGATAATGCAATTCACTGATTTTGGTTAAATTTTTTATGTCCAAGTGTCAGAACCGTTGGTGAGGGTTCTACAAATAGTGGATGGGGATAAAAGCCCCATGGGATATCTATATGAGGCCATGGATAGGGCCAAAGAGGTCGTTCAACATTGTATAGGTCAGATGAGACCAAATATAGACCCATATGGAACATAATTGATCATAGGTGGAACCAACAACTTCACCAACATATTCATGATGATGCCTACTACTTGAACCCCAAGTTTTACTTCTCCAACACTTTCTGAGCAGATGCAAAGGTTTAAGTTGGCATATACACATGTACTCAGAGATTGGTTGTTGATTTGGACCTACGAGACCTCATACTTCATGAGTTACAGAGCTACAAGAGGGAAGAAGGGCTATTGCTTTCTTCACCTGATTGCAAACATAGGATATACACTCTGCAATGAGGTAAACAAGAACATGTGTTTAGTTTTATTATACCATTTATTTCGCTCATTGAGTTTATTGGAATCTTCACCACATTATAAATGGTTTTTTTTAATCCTTACAGATTTGTGGTGGGAAGATTATGCTGCCACAACACCTAATCTTCAAAAACTTGCCATCTAAATATTATCATTGCCTTGTAGTGCTTCTGGTTGTGAGCGAAACTGGAGTGTTTTTTAGAACATACATACAAAGAAGTGCAATAGGTTGACTCAGAAGTGCTTGAATGACTTGGTTTATGTGCGGTACAACCTTCGATTGCACGAAAAGGTGTGAGGGCAGGCTTCATACGAAGCACTTGACCTAGATGAGATTGATCCATATGCAACAGATTGGGTTGCTCCTCCTGATGGTGATCATGTGGATGTGCATGTGGATCCTTTGTTGACTGATGATCACCTAGATGACTTTGATATGGAGGAAGATGACTAGGCTGCAGAAGTGGCAGCATGTGACAAGTAGGAATGTGAGCTTGGTCATCCATTCGAGTCTTCTATTGAGGCACCTATTCAAGCCCCTATTGAAGGTGCTGCAACTACTTCAGCACCACCCACCCAGCAGCAGCGATCTCTTTTGAGCTTTAGTCATAGACGCAATTTATGATTTCTACTTCTAGTTTTTATTGATATTGAAACTTGAACTTAATATGTATTCAGAAGTTGTAGTTTCATTGAGTTTGACTTTGATATGTATTGAACTTATTTTTATTTAGATGTCGCACTTGTTTTTTGGTATATGATTCTATGTTAATCTGCCAAGTTCTAATTGCTATGAATTTGACTCAAAACTTTGATTCATATATGGTGGATATCTCAAATAAGTATATGTTCTACAAATTTAATGTATATGTGTGTGTTTTTAAGAATATTTTAAGAAATTATATATTTTCAAATGTTCGATAAAAGTGCCGATTTATTGTCAATTTTTTCACCAAGTTTTTGGCTATTCCGAGTTTTTCAAATTTTTTGGGTTGACCGAGTTATTGTCGAGTTTGAGTTTTTCAACCTTGCCCCCAAAGGATGCCATAAACTTACAATTTAACACTCAAAACTAGATACTGACATAGACACCGTAGAAAATAAAGAAGAAATGTACTATACACACAACCAACCCAAAATATACATCCAAAATAAACCATCAGGCTAGGAGAAAACTTTTTATACAACTCAATCATTTAACAAATTAGATCATCCTGCAAATGACACTTCCCTTTCCTCTAAAGAATAGGATAGTTCAAAACAAACTGCTATTATTACAAAAGCATTGCCCTCCCATTTCTCTACTAAATTAATAATACGAAAAGAGACATTTAGTTAGATCATGTTTTGGTGGTGCATCGTTTCCCCCATGCTTTTTGATAATGTCATTATTCGCATATACTTGTTATAAGCCTTATGAGAACAACAATTTTAATTAATGGAGATACAGTAGTATATGAGGATTGTAAACTTCATGCTATGGCGCAGCAATATAAGGGAACTTTACAATACTAGCAGACATGTAACTGATAAATAGGTAGCTTCGAATAGGCTAAACATCTGTTCTACAAATCTGATTCAAAATCACAATGTGCTGTTGGTTTAACCATAGTCAAGTATGCTTATGTTGCACTTTCAGATGGATAAATTTTATAACAGCCGCATTGATTAGTGTAGTTAATAGATAAAAGAAAAATTTGACTTCATTGATTTGTGTATTAAAGATAAGATATTTTCATACTTGAAGAGGGATTATGTGAAATTATTGTGAAAATGACACTTCATGCAAATACAATAGGCCTGTCCTACCCTCAGAGCATGTGTCAAAGCCAAATGCATGGTTCGGTATTAGTTGTTCCTGAGGATTTTGCAGTTGTACTATTGTCTGGAAGTGTTTTAGATGTTGACTAATACTTTTCATTTTAAAAGAAGTGGTCAGTCAATGGAGAATTATGGGAACTTGAGACTTAATAGCATGTTGTGTACTGTCTAAGAAAAATAAAAGCAATCATTTTGAATCCGAACTTGAGCAAACGGATATTTTGGTTCTACTATTAAATTCCAGTCCCCAAATGCAAACAAATTTTGATTTTACTCAAAATTGAATAGAATGGCATGGAATCACCAAATTTTGATCTTTCTTCTTGGTATGGAGCATGTGCAATGGTGGGGAATGATACGAAGGGTGAGAGCTTTAATAAAAAAAAGCTGGTCAAATAAGACAAAACTTCCGAAGTCCCATACATGAACATCGAAAATCAAAAGCAAATTCGTCAAATATCAACTCTCTATGTTAAAACAAAATTTTAATGAGTATTTCCTCATTTGAGTAACTCAACTACAAGTAAATTGAACATGGGTTTTGCAGGCTTCCCTTGGCAAACAACAGTATGGAACTTGCAGAGCAAACCAAAAACTAAACTTCTCATATAGACTTGAATACACATTGAGATGAGGTCATCTTCAATGAACCATTTTGGCAAAGGATTGGCCAAGGCACACATCAGAGAAAAGTGTGTAGACATTCTTCACCACTGTTTTTACATTAAAATGTCCAAAATCTGCCTTTTCTCTCCTGGGAAACTACACATTAATATGAATCAGGGCTAGTGGAAAGCTTAATAGTTATCCAATAGCAGATTATATAGGGCAGAGTCAAAAGTGTTCCAATTTTCCAAATCATGAAATTCTTTGGGGCATCTATTTATGTTACCTCCCATGTCTGAATATATATTTCCCCGGGTGATTGAGGAACCGACCCACTTGTATGGTATGCCCAATGCCATAATACCCTTCACCATCTCTGGGTGGAAAAGGTCTAGATAGTATCCCACAGATGTTCCAAAATCCTTGGCCACACAAAGTATTTCAATTTTTTTACTTTCTTCTAGGTTAATCTTGAGTTAACAGAAATATGCAAAGGATATATTCAACCTTCAACAATTGCAAACCCTAACTTGACATAAATATATAGAGCATATCTTCAACCTTAACAATTTCAAACCCTAAGCAAGCAAGAGGCTCCAATATAGCACTTGATTCCCTATTTCCTTAGCACAATAAAGCATCTGGAATCTGGATTGTGTTACTCAAAATCTTGCTATTCAATTGATGTCAGTCATATTAACAATAACCCTGACACATACACAAAGACATAGTTTCCCATGCACACAGAGACAAATTGTTGTGTGTTCTCTTGCATGGATATTTGCAAACACCTCTGTCCACCCTTTGCAACACCAATCATAGGTTTCAAAATATTTTGGATAAAAACTTTTGCATAAAAAATGTGCAAGTTGTACATAATACACATTAAGGAAACTTATGCGAAAAATCCTAATAATTTGATTCGTTGAATGGAAATGAATTATTCATTGTTTAAACCCAAATAATACTTCTTAGGCATCTAGGCCATCTCTCACCTCGTAGAGCTCCAAACCTCTGCAACATTATGCAACTATAAGTTTAGACCAATGTCAAGCAAGCACCTTTCTCACTGCTCAACCTCCGAGCACATTAGGCTTTATTATCTGCAAGTATAAAATAAATCTTAGAAAACTTTAATTCTGATTAGCTATTGCAAGGTAGTTTAATCACGGTTTAAGGATGGTCCCCTGCAATAGTTCTCTCCCATGGCAGGAACTAAAAATATTTGTATAGGCTATATTAATTTCCCTTCTAATATGGTTAAGAAGAATTTTAGTATTTTTGTAATTGTGTTGATATTTATATTGAATTTAAATAATCATTAACTTACTAAATAAAAATAGGGCAAAACTAAAAAAAGAAATCAAAATGTTATTAAATATTATTTTTGCAAATTATTATATTAATTTATGTTAATTGTCCAAAATTTGTCTATTTGGAGTTGTTACAATTACAAGATATGTATGTAAATATTATTTTTGAGACAAGTCAAAATAACAGACTTTATTTTTTTTCAATTGAAGTTTTTATTAGAAGGGATAAAACTCAATTCATTGCAAGTCTTTAATTTAATAGATGGTTTAGAAGTGATTAATTCATTCCGAAAGTTGACTTAGAAAACAGGAGTATTGTATTGGTATTTTCTAAGAAGTTTAAATTGTTTTTCTAGAGAAAACATATATAAACTATAATTATTTATTTATGAATATATCTTCTATTTGATTCGTGACTATATTGATTGTAGTAAAAACACTAAGTAATATAAGTATGAATTAAGTGGATCTTGAGTTAATAATTACCTGTATTAGCAATTCATGTTTGGCCATGGCACCTAATGGTTGACATACAAATACAACCATGTATACATACTCTATCGTGTTCATTACTTAGGTATAATGATGCTATATGATATGACCTGTATATACAATGTATAGTGATGCCTGTAATACACTCTCATTTGTGTATTAACAAATGATTAGTTTTCATATAAAATAAAATATTAGTGTCTTACCCAAAGACAAATTGAGCATGACAAGTATGTTAAAAAAATGGTTGGGTTTTCTTTTTAAAATCTTGGGTATTACAACTTCTTCTACTCCTCTCTCCTCTTTCTCCATCTCCTTCTCCTCCTACTTCTAGTCCTCTTTCTTTCGTTGCTCATCCTCCTCTTTATCTCTCTCCTCCTCCTCATGTTCCTCTTGCTTCTTCTTCTACTTCTACTCCCCTTTTCCTCTTCCTCCTTTGGCTTCTTTTGCTTCTACTCCCCTCCTCCTCCCCCTCCCCTCCTCATGCTTCTACTCCTCGTCCTCGTCCTCATCCTCCTACCCCTTCCTTCTCCTTCTCCTTGTCCTCCTTTTATCTCCTCCTCCTGCTCCTATTGCTCATCCTCCTCCTACTTCTCCTCTCCCTCTCCCTCTTGGTTCTTCTCCACACCCTCCTTCTCTTCCTCCTCCTGCTTCTACTTCCCTCCTCATGCTCTTGTTGTTCATCCTCCTCCTCCTCCTCCTCCCCCTCCCCCTCTTGGTTCTTCTCCACACCCTCCTCCTCCTCCTCTCACTTCTTCTTCTCCTCCTCCTCCTCCTCCTCCTGCTTCTACTCCTCGTCCTCCTCCTTCTCCTCCTTCATCTTCTTCTCTCTTATTGCTCATCCTCCTCCTCCTCTTGCTCCTCCTACTTTTCCTCCTCCCCCTCCCCCTTCTCCTCTACATTCTCCTTCTCTCCTCCTCTTCCTCCCTCATCTCCTCCTCCTACTCCTTATGCTCCCCCTCCTTCTCTCTCCTCCGTATCCTTCTACTCATCCTCCTCCTTCTCTTCCTCCCCCTCCCCCCTCTCCTCTTCCTCCTCTATCTTCTCCTTCTCATCCTTTTGCTTCTTCTCCTATTGCTCCTCCTACTTCTCCTTGTCCTCCTCCATCTTCTCCTTGTCCTTGTCCTCATCCTCCTACTCCTTCCTTCTCCTTGTCCTTCTCCTCCTCCGCCTGCTTCTACTTCTCCTCCTCCTCCTCCTCCTCCATCCTCTCCTTCTCTCTCCTCCTTCTACTCATGTTTCTCATCCTCCTCCTTATTCTCATCCTCCCCCTCCCCCTCTTGTTTCTTCTCCTCCTGCTTTTGCTTCTACCTCCCTCCTTATGCTTCTATTCCCCTCCTCTCATTTATTCTTCTTCTCCTCCTACTTATCCTCCTCGTCCTCGTCCTTCTCCTTCTCCATCTTCTTATCTCCTCCTCATGTTGCTCATCCTCCTACTCTTCCTCCTGCTTCTTCTCCTCCATGTTCTTCTCCATCTCCTCCTCCTCCTCATTTTCCCTCTTATGCTTCTTCTCCTCCTCCTCCTCCTCCTTATCCTCCTCCTTACCTTCTCCTCCTTTTCTCTCCAACTCCTGATGCTCATCCTTACCCTCTTGCTCCTTCTTCTTCTCTTCTTCCCTCATCTTCTCCTCCTCTTACTCTTCCTCTTGCTTCCTCCCTCCTTCTCTCCTTCCCTCATCTCCTCCTATTTCTCCTTCTCCTACTCTTCCTCTTGCTTCCTCCCTCCTCCTTCATCTTCTCCTACTCCTCCTTCCTTCTCCTTCTCCTCCTCCTTCTTCTCCTTCTCCTCCTCTGCCTTCTACTTCTCTCTCCCCCTACTCTTATTTCTCATCCTTCTCCTCTTGCTCCTTCTCCTTCTCTTCTTCTCCTTCTACTTCACTCATCCTTATACGTCTACTCCCCTCTTCCTCCTTCTCAACCTGCTTCTACTCCTCATCCTCGTCCCTGTCCTCCTTCTCCTACTATTCCTCCTCCTTCATCTTCTTCTCTCCTACTGCTCATCCTCCTCCTACTCTTCCTCCTGATTCTCCTCCTCCCCCTCCTCCTTCTGGTTCTTCTCCAGCTCCTCCTCCTTCTCCTCCTATCTTCTCCTCCTCCTTCTCCTTCTCCTAGTCCTAATCCTTCCTTCTACTTCTCCTCCTACTTCTTTTCCTTCTCTCTCCTCCTCCTGCTCATGTTTCTCATCCTTCTCCTCTTCCTCCTTTTCTTCCTCCCTCATCTCCTCCTAGTTCTTCTCCATCTCATCCTCCTCCTCTTCCTCCTCTTCCTCCTCTCCTCCTAGTTCTTCTCCATCTCATCCTCCTCCTCTTCCTCCTCGTCCTCCTCCCCCCTCTCCTTTTCCTTCTCCTCCTCCTTTGTCTTCTCCTTCTCCTTCTCATCCTCGTCCTCCTACTCCTGCCTTCTCATTCTACTTCTCCTTCTCCTCCTCTGCCTCCTGCTTCTTCTCATTCTCCTCCATCTTTTCCTTCTCTCTGCTCCTCCTCTCCCTTTTTCTCCTCCTCCTCATCCTCCTACTCCTTCCTTCTGCTTCTTCTTCTCCTTCTATTTCTTTTCCTTCGCCTTCATCTTCTCCTTCTCTCTCCTCCTACTTCTCCTCCCCCTCTTGGTTCTTCTCCACCCACTCCTACTCCTCATCCTCGTCCTTCTCCTTCTCCTCCATCTTCTTCTCTCCTCCTGCTACTCATCCTCCTCCTGATCCTCATTCTCCTACTCTTCCATTTTCTTCTTCTCCTCCTCCTCCCCTCCCCCTCCTGGCTCTTCTCCAACTCCTCTCTCCTCCTATTGCTCATCCTTCTTTTTCTCCTTCTCTTCCTCCCTCATTTCCTCCTAGTTCTTCTCGAGCTCCTCCTTTTCTTTTCCTCCTCATCCTCGTCCTTCTTCTCCATCTTCTTATCTCCTCCTCTTGCTCCTCCTCCTACTCTTCCTCCTGCTTCTCCTCCTCCATGTTCTTCTCCAACTCCTCCTCCTCCTCCTCTTCATTTTCCTTCTTATGCTTCTTCTCCTCCTCCTCCTCCTCTACCTTCTTCTTCTCCTTTTCTCTCCTACTCTTGTTGCTCATCCTTCCCCTCTTGCTCCTTCTCCTTCTCTTCTTCCCTCATCGCCTTTTTCTCCTCCTTCTCCTCCTACTCTTCCTCTTGCTTCCTCCCTTCTCCTTCTCCTACTCTTCCTCTTGCTTCCTCCCTCCTCCTCCTTCCTTCTCCTTCTCTCTCCCCCTGCCCTTGTTTCTTATCCTTCTCCTCTTGCTCCTTCTCCTTCTCTTCTTCTACTTCTACTTCACTCATCTGTATACATCTACTCCCCTCTTCCTCCTCAACTTGCTTCTATTCCTCATCCTCGTCCTCATCCTCATCCTTGTCCTCCTTCTCCTACTATTCCTCCTCCTTCATCTTCTTCTCTCCTCCTACTCTTCCTCCTAATTATCCTCCTCCTCCCCCTCCTTTTCCCCCTCCTTTTGGTTCTTCTCCAAATCCTCCTCCTCCTATCTTCTCCTAGTCCTCATCCTCATCCTTCCTTCTCCTCCTCCTCCTCCTACTTTTTTTGTTTCTCTCTCCTCCTCCTACTCATATTTCTCATCCTTCTCCTCTTGCTCCTTTTCTTCCTCCCTCATCTCCTCCTCCTCTTCCTCATCCTCCTCCCCCCTCTCCTTTTCCTTCTCCTCCTCCTCTGTCTTCTCCGTCTTCTCCTCCTTCTCCTCATCCTCGTCCTACTCCTTCCTTCTCATTCTACTTCTTCTCCTCTACCTCCAGCTTCTTCTCATTCTCCTCCATCTTTTCCTTCTCTCTCCTCCTCCCCCTTCTCATCCTCGTCCTCCTATTCCTTCCTTTTGCTTCTCCTCCTATTTCTTTTCCTTCTCTTCCTTCATCTTCTCCTTTTCTCTCCTCCTACTCATTACTCATCCTCCTACTTCTCCTCCTTGACTTCTTGGTTCTTCTCCACCCGCTCCTCATCCTCGTCCTTCTCCTCTCGCTTCTTCTGCTCCTCCTCCTCCTACTTCTCCTCTCACTTCTTCTGCTCCTCCTCCTCCTACTTCTACTCCTCGTCCTCGTCCTTCTCCTTCTCCTCCATCTTCTTCTCTCCTGCTACTCATCCTCCTCTTGCTCTTCATTCTCCTACTCTTCCTCTTTGTTCTTCTCCTCCTCCTCCCCCTCCTGGTTCTTCTCCAACTCCTACTCCTCCTCTCTCCTTCTCCTCTTGCTCCTTCTCTTCCTCTCTCATCTCCTCCTCCTAGTTCATCTCTAGCTCCTCCTTTTCCAGATGCTTCCCCTCCTCATTTCTCCTCCATCTTCTTCTCTCATCATCCTCCCCCTCCTGGTTCTTCTCCAACTCCTACTCCTCCTCCTCTCTCCTTCTCATGTTGCTCATCCTTCTCCTCTTGCTCCTTCTCTTCCTCCCTCATCTCCTCCTCCTAGTTCATCTCTAGCTACTCCTTTTCCAGATGCTTCCCCTCCTCATTTCTCCTCCATCTTCTTCTCTCATCCTCCTCCTACTCTTTCTCCTACTTCTTCTCCTCCTCCCCCTTCTCCTAGTTCTTCTCCAACCCCTCCTCCTTCTCCTTCTCTTTCTACTCATCCTTAGCCTTCTCCTTCTCCTCCATCATCTTCTTCCCTCCATCCTCCTAGTTCTTCTTTAGCCCCTCCTTCTCCTTCTACTACTCATCCTTAGCCTTCTTCTCCTCCAGCATCTTCTTCTCTCCTACTTTGTATGCTTCACCTTCTCTTACTCTTCCTCCCCCTTCCCCTCCTCCTGGTTCTTCTCCAACTCCTCCTCCTCCTACTTCTTCTTATGCTTCTCCTCCTCTGCCTCCTCCTCCTCCTACTCATCCTCCTCCTCTTGCTCCTCCTCTTCCTCCATCATCTCCTCCTCGTTCTTCTCTAGCTCCTCCTCCTTCATCTTCTCCTTCTCCTTCCCCTTCTCCTTGTGCTCGTCCTCATCCTCCTACTCCTTCCTTCTCCTTCTATTTCTCCTCCTCCTCTTGCTCCTCCTCCTCCTTATCCTTCTCCTTCAACTTCTCCTTCTCCTCATTCATCCTCTCCTCTCTCCTCCTCCTTCTCTTGTTGCTCATCCTCCTACTCCTCCCCCTCCCCCTCTTGGTTCTTCTCCACCTTCTCCTCCTTCTCTTGCTTCTACTTCCCTCCTCTTGCTTCTTCTCCTCCTCCTCTTCCTTCTTCTACTCCTTGTCCTCCATCTTCTTCTCTCCTCCTTTTGCTCATCCTCATGCTCCTCTTACTCTTCCTCCTGCTTCTTCTCCTCCTCCTTTGCCTTCTCCTCCTCCTACTACTCATCCTTCTCCTCTTGATCCTTCTTGTTCTCCCCCCCTCTCCTTCTCCTCTTCCTGCTCCTGCTACTCATCCTCCTTCTCCTTCTCCTTCTCCTCCTCCTGCTTCTTCTGCTACTCCTCCTTCTTTGCCTTCTCCTTCTCCTCCTCTTCCTCTGTCTTCTCCTTCTCCTCCTCCTACTCCTCCGTCTTTGCCTTCTTCTCCTCCTCTTCCTCTGTCTTCTCCTTCTCCTCCTCCTCCTCCTCATATTTCTTCTCCTTCTCTCTCATCCTCATGTTGCTCATCCTCCTCCCCCTCCCCCTCTTGGTTCTTCTCCACCCCCTCCTTCTCCTCATTCTACTTCTACTTCCCTCCTCCTGCTTATGCTTCTACTCCCCTCATCCTCCTCTCGCTTCTTCTTGTTCTTGTTCTTGTTCTTGTTCTCCTCCTTCTACTCGTCCTCATCCTCCTTCTACTCCTACTCCTGCTTCTTCTTGTTCTCCTTCTCCTCCTTCAACTTCTCCTTCTCTCTCATCCTCCTCCTGCTTCTCCTTCTCCCCCTTCTTCTCCTCGCCCTCATCCTTGTCCTCGTCCTCTTACTCCTTATCCTTCTTCTCCTTCTCCTTGTTCTCCTTCTCCTCCTCCTGTTTCTTTTCCTTGTTCTCCTTGTTCTCCTTCTCCTCCTTCATCTTCTCCTTCTCTCTCCTTCTCCTACTCATGTTGCTAATCCTCCTCCTCCCATATCTTCTCCTCCTCCTCCTCCTCCTTCTCCTCCTATTTATTCTCCTCCTCCTCCTTCTCCTTCTCCTTCTCCTTCATCTTCTCCTTCTCTCTCTCCTCCTCCTATTGCTCATCCTCCTCCCCCTCCCCCTCTTGGTTCTTCCCCACCCCCTCCTTCTCCTCCTCCTCCTTCTCCTCGTGCTTCTTCTGCTTCTACTTCCCTCCTCCTGCTTATGCTTCTACTCCCCTCATCCTCCTCTCACTTCTTCTTCTTCTCCTCCTACTTCTACTCCTCGTCCTCCTTCTCCTCCCACTTCTCTTTCTACTCCTCCTCCTCCTGCTTCTTCTCCTTCTCCTTATTCTACTCCTTCAACTTTTCCTTCTGCTTCTTCTCCTTCTCCTCATTCAACTTCTCCTTCTGCTGCTTCTCCTTTTCATTCAATTTCTCCTTTTTCTAATCATCCTCCTCCTCCTCCTCTCATTATCCTTTCTCCTCCTCCTCTCCTTCTTCTTATCCTTTCTCCTCCTCTCCTCCTTTAACTTATCATTCTTTTGTTGCTCCTTCTCCTCCTCCTCCTCCTAATTCTTCTCTTCCTCCTACTTCTCCTCCTCCTCTCCTTATCCCCCCTTCTCCTTCTTCTCCTCCATCTCCTTGTTCTACATCTGTGTGTGTGTGCGCGCATATGAACTTGTTCCTTATTCAGTGATTGTCGGAATTGTATTAAAATCACAATGGACAACATATCTCACTCTATAAGACACCTCTCTAACCTTACTTATTGTAATTGTGTTTGTAGGGTATAAATTAGGGCAAATTATAGCAATTAGAGAGAAGTAAGAAATTGGGCTTAAGTATGTCAATTGCTAAATGTATTATGAATGAAATTTAGTAGGGAACACTACAAGATTGAGTAAATTTCCATTTCCAAGACAAATCTAAACACTAGTTGAGAATTTTTGGGTAAAACAAGTAAAGTCCTAGTTGGGGACATTACATATGTCTTGCGTAACGATAATAAATGTAAGTGTCAATATCACTCAATCTTAAGGCATGAAGACACAATAAGAATTGTCTAGTGTTAATCAAATTCCATTTAACCATGATACATATGCACACTAAAAGTCATCATAAAACTTGATGACATCCATGCAATTAGACCCTTAACAATTAAACTACATAAATAGTGACACTTGGCTAACATTATCAACCTTGATGTACATGAACACAAAACACTCAACAATAATTATATCAATCCTAGCCTAGCGCTCATCCTTCTCCTCTTGCTTCTCCTCCTAGTCATCCCCCTCCTCATTCTCCATCTTCCCCTCCTTCTCCTCCTCCTCCTCCTCCTACTACTACTACTACTACTCCTACTCCTACTCCTTCATCAGCTTCTATGTGTGTGTGTATGTATGTGTGCACTTGTTCCTTATTTGATGATTGCAAGACTTATATTCAAAGCACAAAGGACAAAATATCTTACTTGGTAAGACACCTCCCTAGATAGAGTAATTGTGTTTGTAGGGTGTAAACTAGGGAAAATTCTAGAAGTTGGAGAGAAGTAAGTATGTTAATTGCTAAATATATTATGAATGAAATATAGTAGGAAACACTACAACACTGAGTAAATTTCCATTTCCAAGTGCAATCTAAACACTAGTTGAGAATTTTAGGGTAAAACAAGTAAAGTCCAAATTAGGGACATTACATATGTCTATTCCATAAGGATCATAAATGTAAGTGTCAATGTCACTCAACCATAAGGCATGAAGACACATATTAAGAATTCTCTAGTGTTAATCGAATTCCATTTAACCATGATACATATGCACACTATAAGTTGTCATAAAACTTGATGACATAACTAATCAATAAAACTATATAATTAGTGACACTTGGCTAACATTATCAACCTCAATGCACATGAATACCAAACACTCCATGATAATTATATGTAGATTTATTACACAAGTTTTATACAAAGCCCTTAAGACTCAAATGCTTCACATGTAATCACCATGCATAAGTACATACCCGTACAACTCAATGACATATACACTATCATGTAAACTTCAAACAAAATCCATAAAATGTAATGAAATTATTATACCCTCTATATAAAAACTATATAGTTGTACTACAAAAGAGTCGATATCACTAACCATGGTGCATAAATAAGAACACCAATAATGATGCATAGCTAATTTGCACCTAACCATTGTAGACTGCTTAATGTTATTGTGCATAAGGTTGATCAATCAACCATGATGCATGAACAAGAAAATTATGCACACTATAGGAGTTTGATTCAACCTTAAAGCAAATACTCTAGAACTCAATGACATATGTCATTAGACCCTCAATGAAAAAATATACACAAGAGTCAATATCACTCAACCATGATGCATGCACCAACACACCTTAGGTAAAAACCATTCAACTTGATGAAATATATGTCATTTTAAAACCTTCAAACAAAACTAATAGAACTCAACGGTATATGGCATTAAACCTTCATGCCACTTTTATATAATCAATCATGCATGACAGTAAATGTCATTTAACCATGATGAGTAAACATTTGCACTAAGAATAGGAGTTTTGCAAAATTCAAACAAAACCATTACAATTTAATGATATATGCCACTAAAACTTCAAAAAAAAACCCATACAACTCAATGGCATATACACCATTAGAACTAAAAACAAAATACATACAATCCTAATGTATAAAAGTAAATGTCCCTAAGCATGGTTCCCATTTAAGAAAAACAAAACATAGGAGTTGTATGCACTCTACTCATGATGAAAGTTTCACTTGAAAGCCTCATGGCATATCGCTAAGCCATTCAGCCCATATGCACAAGATCATATACATATTCAATTAGAACTACCACACACTAGTGTTGGTCACTCAACCATTGTTTATTCATTGACACTACTACAAGTGCACTAGGAAACACCATAAGACTAAATGGAATACATGCCTTGATATAAAAGCCTTATAATTGATTACACATAGTCA
Organism: Chamaecyparis obtusa; assembly: GCA_027943335.1. Classification (NCBI taxonomy): domain Eukaryota; kingdom Viridiplantae; phylum Streptophyta; class Pinopsida; order Cupressales; family Cupressaceae; genus Chamaecyparis; species Chamaecyparis obtusa. The sequence goes on from BSBK01007362.1 coordinate 1,710,715, forward strand.
AAATCATCAGTTTGAAACCACAAGAACACTAAGCATTGAATTGTCATTAGGTACATAGTAAACAAAGTCCATGAGACTTGATGACTACTATATTTCTTACATTAACATAAATTTTAATTTAATTAACTTTAAAAATAAATAAAAATAAAAGTAGCAAAAAAAAACAAGAAATACCTCTTGAAGGATCCATGGCCATCCTTAAGAGTTTATGGAGGGGCATTCCTACCCCTCCTTAAAAGAAATACTTTCTATTAATATAATTGTTAAGTAATATTTAAAAGTAATTTGCCTTCAAACTTGTTTTCAAGCTTTCATCACTAAAAAACCATTCCCAACAAAGCTATTGACATCTTTTAAATTATAGTGGTCTTTAACATTTATTTTTGTATTATTTCTTCCCATCCAAAAGAAAGCTGCACAATGCTCATTTTGTGCCTAATATGAATAAGAAAATACCATTAAAATCCTCAAATAATTTGTAAATTTATTAGCTATCTAAGGGATAAGAGGGAAAAGTTTGAATGACCGAAAGGAAATAGTGCATTATTCTAGAAGCAAAAACACTAAATTCTTCAAAAGAAGTTTGAACTCTTTGGGCATACCTTACCAATCAAATTTGTGGTCCATTGTTAAAAAGCATAAATCCTCCAGCTTATATTAAAAGAAATAAATCCTGTACAAATCAATTGGCACTATGCATACATTAGAATCTTCATGTAGAACTCAATATTAAAATAACAAAAAGATTAATAAAGCATCATTAAAACTAAAAAATTGGAAGTTGGAAGCTATATATAACATGGCATCTTAAATAAATAAAACTATAAGAAAAACAGTAACATCCTCTTATTTTTGAATTTTAAGCCCCTGAATATATAACAAAATGATTAGTAAAACATCATTGAAATTAAAAAATTAAAAGCTGTATATAAGATAGTATATTAAATATATATCTAGTGATATCATTGCCATCTATTGCTATATAAGCAATACAAACTATCAAGAATAACACAGGCTATAATGCTCTTTTAGAATTCTAAATAGACCAAACCACAATTGCTGTTACGATATAATGACAAACTCACAACACACGATAGCAAACACAATAGATATTAATAGGAGTTTTGAACTCTGGAAAAAGGTTAATGGATTACAGATATTAATATTCTATTAAAAGATATGTTGAAGGAATCAATAATCTCGTGTTTCTTTCTATCTCAGAGCTCTAAAACTGCAAGATATGTGCTGGTTTTTTAAATGAACTACTCCAGGCGAACCATATCAACTTCATACCTGATGACGTACCAGTGTTTTGACTTAGATTTCTTTCTACGTTCATCTTCAATTATCTCTTACATTCTATACATATAATCTCTATAATCTCTTCTCACTGTTAAGGCCTTCAGGTAAATGAATCAAAAGCTATAAAAGGGTACAACAAATAATATCATTCAAGAATTTCAAAAGGGTACAGTAATCTCACTTGTGAGTTGACAGTTCCTCTGTGTAACTTTTTTTTATAAATATATAAAGGAAAAATGCAAATATGAGCAAGCATACTTGTGTTCGCATAGCAGCTTGAAATCGGGAAGATGGATACTCATTCTAACCACAAAAAAACTTCAAATAATAAAGATGTAGACACAGAAAAATAGTTGGATGCAGTTGCTATATTTGTGTTCAAATTCAAAGCTATGCATATATGTTTTTTCTCAATCTTTTTATTTCAAACTTTCAATGAACATGAAGTATCTTGCCCAACACCCCAGATTGGTGTCTCCAGTCACATAGCTTGTATACAATACAAGTGAATGAGTGATGTGGGTTAATACTAAATATACCTATTAAAGTTAATTGGTGGTTGCAGGTACATGGCTCTATGCTGGCTATTATAGTTGGACCTCAGCTGCTGCAGTTTCATAGTATTACTGGGCATTGGAGCAGCACTTATCTTCTATATATATTATCTCCTATCGCTGGTGCTAGTACATCTAGAGTTCAAGGACAATAGAAACCTAAGGTTTAGGGATGTGACTGCAAGAGATTATGGGTATATACAACCTAAGCTTCATTAGTCCTCTCTATAGCTTCATCATATTTCATTACTTCGAGGCTAATTAGTTATGAATCTTCTGTGCAGAATTCATCTTACATTTTGAAAGTCATGTACTAAACTAAAGGTGTTGGTCAATGATCGGTGGTTCTAAGCTAACATCTTGTCTTTTGCAACTTCTTTTAATATTTATTTAGGAAAGTCTATTAGCAACGTTAGCATAAATTTTGATATGTTTAATTATGTCTCAGTTATGTTTTTATAGATTATTCAAGGAGCTGTGTAACTTATTAACTAACAACCAAAATTTGGGATAAAAGTGCTTGAAGCAGTCTTGAACCCTATCTATTGGGTAGTGAAAATCAGAAAAACACTAAGTTCTCCAAAATCAGAAATTTGAATTCTTTGGGCGTACCTTAGCAATCAAATTTGTAGCTCCTCTTCCAACCCATATAAAAAGAAATAAACTCTCTACAAATCAATAAATTGTAGATATTAATATATGAAAATACATTGCTATTGATGCAGCCATCAAAATGTCTATTAATATATAGGCTATAGCTAGTCAGAATGTATGCACATGTTGAAGGAAGCATTGTTAAATTAAAAGATTTGATGTATGCCATTTAGGAGCTCCACTAAAAGCAAAAGTGCACAACAACAATGAAATCAAATTTGTAGGACTGATTCAAATCCATGCTAACAATTAATTGTGATACCCTTCTTAAAATGGCATTGATCCTTTGAGAAAATGAGCAGAGGTAACTGTCTGTGACTCTCTGTGTTATTGCCAAGTTTCAAGACTAACTGTAGATCTCACATTAAATGATTATGAAATTTTGTAATTTTTGAGTTAGATCATCTAATATTGCTAGGAATCTTTCTGATTTATAGCTGAACCTATTCTAGTTTTGTTTCCTAGTTAAGTTCTTACTCCTGGGCTTGTTGACCCAGTCATAATTCTGACTCGTGACAATGCTTCTTTAAGAGATTTCTTTCAAACAAAAGTAGGAGGAATAGAGATGCTATAGGCAAACCTTCAAAGATTGTTCACTTCACATAGTTTATAGTTATTCCAAAACCCACAATGCCCTAGGCATTCAAAAACTGCTGCTCTTAAGGAACACTCTGCTATGAAAAAGACAATTCTTAACTTTCCTGCAAAATGTTTGCTCAGGACAAGTGACCTCCTTTGGACAAGTAAATTAAAGGTCCATCTAATTTAGAGCTTTGCAAATCTAGTTAAATGCTACTTTAAATCTGTCTAAGTTTTGACAGATTTAAAATCAGCGCTCGTAAACAGATTTTGGACCTAGAGTGGAGTATGACATAGATATGGAAAAGAATCTGGAGAATCCTTCATACCTACAATATCCTGCAGAGGGAAGAAAGAAAAATACACTTGTGTGGTTCTAAAGAAAAAAAAATTGCAGTCAAGTTAGGGCATTCTCAGTTAGAAAAACCTAATAGTAATGATAATAAAAGTTTCAATCTAAGATGGCAAGAAATATGTGATTTGAAAAAAATGGTTAAAGACAAGCCTTCTCCTGCTGGTTGTATTCAATCAAATTTGAACACTGTACAATAAGATTATAAATGGTACTCCAAATTCCTTCAGATGCATCCTATCCAATAAGCAATTAAGAAGCAATAACCATCTGATAGGTCAATCTTGTCTGGCAGTTAAATATTTGTTAAACACTACCAAGCTTATTTGTGCTATCTTAGGGGCAGTGGAACAATTTATAAACCTAAACAACAGAGCTCTCCTCATTTGAAACAGAATGTGACAGAACTCACGAAACATCCCAACCCCTTCTTTGGATCAATAGAAACACTATCAATTTTCAAGACAAATCATCAGATTTGAACAAAATACAGAATTTGCAACTCAAAGTGCAAACATCACAGCTCCAACCATCTGTTGATGGATTGGGAATAATTTTACAGAGGAACGGATAGTTGATATTTCATATATCAAGGGACTAGAAACTAGTAGTTGATATTTCATCTATCAAGGGACTAGAAACAGATAATTGATATTTCATCTATCAAAGGACTAGAAACAATAATGGATAAAATTACGGATAGAATTAGGGAAAAGGGCGATTTAGCGTCTATAAGATTTAGTTTAAGTTTGGAGCACAAAAGAAATGATCACAGGCCTCCACAAGAGGTGGCATAAAATGACACAAAAATCAATGAAAATGACACAGAATACATATCTTAAATCTGCAAGAATGAGTTAAAGGATTCCCATGAATTAGCGGAAGAAAATTGGGTAGATACCCTCATAGGGGAATATCCCGTGACAGTAGATTTCCATAAATATACCCATGATGGTAAATCCAAATGCAAATTTTGGTATTTCTGGAACAAACTTCTGGTGAGAAATACCGAACTGGAACAATCTGGCAATGAAAAGCCAAAATGAAGCACTTAACACTCTGATGCTAAGCATGTAGAAGCAACAAGAGAAAATTAAAAATTGAAGGAATTACTGTTTGGGTAAAAAACCATATATCACAGTTGCAAACAAAGACCATAAAGATGTCCTCCCTCTCTGTAACAAGAATCTTCACTAGTGGAATCATGTGTGAGATTTAATAATATTAATAAATCAAGGAGCATCCCACCTTGGACATGTAGCTATGGATGAATTTGTAGGAGATGTTGGTTATTGGAAAGAAATAGCTCTTTTCAACTTCATGAACATCAAATGTAGACTTCATTAGCCAGATTGCAATCTCCAATTTTAAGAAGTCAAGTACTATGAAAGTGGAAAAAGAAATGAGAAATATATAAAAGAAATCATTGTGAATGGTTGAGAAGGATTGACATCTCCAGTGAAAAATCTTGAATGCTAGAAATATAAAACTATATGGTCTTAGTTTATTCAATTCTATCAATGGGTCACTTGCACAAACAAAGTAATGTATGGAAAGCTATAAATTATGCCGGGATTAGAAAAACTTGCACCCTTATCGTCAAAAACATGTAAGAAATTAGCCTCAAATTTTGGCTGTAAAGAAAATTATGTATGCATTGTGCATCTCAAAATCATGATAGGAAAAACAGAGGATTCATATTTGTTCATCGAAGATGAGTATTTGTTCATACCAGAGGATGCCAATACTCAGCACACAATAGTCTACAACAGAGCAGATGATGAATACAATCAACTATTCTGAATGGTTGGCTAAGCAAAAAGAGATTGAGGGACTTAGCTTCAGAATCTCAAATTCAAGCAACAATAAAAAGAAAGAGGAATTGCCACAACCAAGTCTGAAACTTACATTTGAACCTTGGGTTTTGGAAAAGAAAGGAGTTGCTGCACCAAGACAGTACCAGATAACAAAGTCTTGGCCATGGATTCATAAGTAGCAGCAAAGAAAAGCAATAAAAAAATGGAAAACATTATGGAAATTGAGAAAAAGGAAGGAAGATTTAAAGATGAATCAGTTTCAGAAAACATTAAGAAAACAGAAAGAATAATCTGGTGACAAACTAGAATATATAAGATCTCTGCTCTAATAAGTAAAAGTCTGCAATCAGTATCACACTTTGTTAGGAGAAGAAAAAGCAGATTAATACTTCAACATCTTCAAATCCAGTATTGGCTGCAATTCCAGTCAACCACGCAATGTGAATATAATTAAGGTTTTCCCAACATGTTAATATGAATAGTTTAGTTCTCTTAGAAACTTAAGTTCGAACCATAGTGAATAATTAAACTGAGACATATTATTTCCACACAAAATCTCACGGGGGCCAAAGAGAATAAGCTTAATCTAACGTTTCAAGAAAGAAAAGCTACCCAAATACATAACACCAAAGGAAAAGGGATTGTTTTAAAAAAATAGCTTAGTGAAAAATAAAGGTATGCTAGGAAGATGAACTGTTCGACAAAAACATCAAAGAAATGTAAATGCAAGCACTCATGAATAAATAACTCTGAATTAAACATTACTTTAGGAGGGGAGAAGATGTTGTACATAAATTTAGAGATGATGTAATAAAGACTGACATCTTTCCCCTTTTATCACCTCCCTCTGCTCTCTATGATGAATCATCCTTCGGCCACCCCTCTTTCTCAATCCTTTTAAAAATAATGGACTGCTCCAAATCCCTGGTGATCATAAAAATCCACATTGGTGCGTCCAAATAAAATTAGCTTTACCACTGCACTCCCAATTTTGAAATCACTGTGCAAAAATCCTAATGGAAACTTCTTGACTGCACAGGAAAAATTTATGGACTACACAGGAAAAGTTTAGTTTATAAACCACCACAGATATTGTTTTAAAAAAAAAACACAGAGCTAGTTGTGACCTATTTGGTGTTACAGCAAACAAGGTTCAAGTTTCAGTATTGCCAATATAAGCCACAAGTCGATAACTGAATTCCAACAGAGAAAATGTTGAAAGTTGAAACCATAACCAAATAGGATACAGTACTAGCACTTGCCCATTAAAGCAGCAAAAGGAGAACAAAAGACCAAACAGAAAAAGAAGAAGTCCAGGGTTTGAAATAAGTGTATCCCCATAGACAATGAAGAAATGATAATAGTGGTCAGGCAGGATAAACTCCAAAAGTTCAAACATAACAAGCAAATACACAACCCTCTTCCATAACTATAAAGTATAAACACAACATTATCTCAAAAGAAAAATTTACCACAAAATAACACACTATAATACACTTAGAAAATCATCCTTCAGCCACACCTCTTTCTCAATCCTTTTCCTATGTTTTTGCTTGTAATCTAAAATGAATAAAACATACACAGTTGGTTTCTTTTCAATAATTGAGAAACAATCTTGTATTTGTTGAATGCAAAGACCATTTCTAAAACCCTAAGCCCAAATCCTTCAATTCTATAATCAAGGAAGAGTACAGTATGTTGGTTTAACTCAAAAACCCAATACTCATTGGAGTTTGGTAATGAAAATCAAATGCTAAGTCAGCTCAGAATCAGCAAAATGCACGACTTCAAACTTGGCAAGGGTCTGATCACATAAATTTATCAATGGACATAGCAAAGAGAAAATGTACAATTTTTTTATTTTCAACAAACTATTTTGTTTTCTAAGTCTGTTAAAGTCTGGCCCAAGTTAGAGGAGAAAAAACAAACATTTCTTTCCATCCTCGCTAACTGAACCTAACTTGAAAGTCTCCAGCCGAGCCAAGTCTTGTGACTTGGTACAGTGCAGTGCTTTGCATCCAGTGTGAAATTCTAATGAAAGTCTCTTTCTTAGGGAAAGAAAGGGAAATGCAGACAAAAAGCAGCTAAAGCACTTGCCAGACAAGCAGACTAATCTGCTCATTCGTGTGAGATGTTATTAATTCGTATTCTCACAGAGACCTCATTAGAAAACAATCTTATTTACTTACATATTAAAGTGTAGAAAGACCTTACAAAATAACCTTTAGAAACAAGTCAATTTAACCAGGCGGATCATCCTTCAGTATGAAGTTCCATAAAGGGAAATTGTATCTCTAACAAATCTCAGTTGGAGTTTATAGGGAGCTCACTACCTTCTGTACCACATTGAAAGACATGAGTATGCATTTCTGACCTTCTCTCCCATTGATGTCTGCTTCAATTTGGACTACTTAGGGGCAAACTTCAACAGAAATTTTAAAAATGATAAAATCAAATAATTGCTACGTAAGGTCACAAAACCCCACGAGCCTAGGTCACATACATAATGGAGAATTATGATTGCAATAAACTATATATGACAATAAAAATTCAACAGATATGATGAGACAATAAAATGTCTCATGATTTATTGAAAATTTTCACATTTTTGTTGAAACCTATTTGTATAATGGTTATTGTCAACAGATATGATGAGACAATAAAATGTCTCATGATTTATTGAAAATTTTCACATTTTTGTTGAAACCTATTCGTATAATGGGCAAAACAATATAGCTAATTAACTTTAACTTTAAGCCACTGAAAGTAGATTATGAAATGTATTTTCTATCCTTTTCTTTCACAATTGGATGGGTAGATAGTTGTCAATTTTCTATGCATATTGATGTCTTTATTACGAATTTAGGACTCAGTTGTAGCCACATGACATGGTACTATAAAAAACGAATGGTTTCCACAAACATGGGATAGTTGGGTTGTTTTAGAACATGTGGAACCAAAATTATCCTAGTTTAGAAGAGTAGATAATGAAAATATGACTTTTATCATGATTCCTTGTGATCAAATATAGGTCCTAAGTCAACTTCTGATCTTCCAAATCACATGTCCAGCTATCAAATAAATGTATGTTCATTGAATAGACTTCACTAAATTTGGGGAACCATTTCAAAAATAACTTCGACTAGAGCATTAAAAGATTGCCTCATACTTTGTAGTTGATAAGAAGTCTTAGCATAGAACTAAAATTTTTCTCTAGTAAATGAATGAACAAAGAATTTCAACAGAGAAAGAACTACTAACGTGAAATGTGTGTCAAGTTAGATCACAAAGAGGAACAATCGATTTTGTGGCTCGGGATTGATCCTACAAGGGAATACCAAATTTAATGGTCAAAATGTATTAAGCGTGGCCCTGAAGCTAACCATAAACTAATCATTACACGGAAGCAAAGGACTTCAATAAAACAATACCACAATGAAAACTGAGTAATCAAGACTATGGAGTTGCCATGGGTTCCGGAAACTAATAGTATTGTTTAGTCATATCACAAAGTAATCATTATACAGAAAAGAAGCTTCATAAAATAATCATTCAATGGCAACTGATATATTCTAAAGCAACTGGAAACATGAAAATTTATATGATAACCAAGAAACGGGGTAACTTTACATTATCATTGTTATATAAAACCAAATGACTTAAGAGAAATATCATTTCTGTTCACAGAAATGATATCAGATCATATATATGACATAACAATACTCAAAACTACCATTAGAATCAGCCAAATCTGTAAAAGGCTCTAGGGCTCATGAAGTCAACTGGGGTATAAAAAATTAAGCATTATGTATTATCTAATAACTAAACCTGATTCTGAAGCACTTATTAAAAGAAAATAGGGGACTCCATCGAATGATATTCAATGGAAATTGAGTATCCTAAAACACTAGAAATAGGAACATTCACAATAGGTAATCAAGGAACGTGAGGACTTCATATTGCAATCATTAAACGGAAGAAAATGACTTAAGAAAGCAGTGCTGGCTGCCGTTTCTGCTCTTGCCTGGAACTTATCCTCAGTTGCATCACGTGTATTGAAAGCTTAATATTATTCAGATTGCATAAATTTATTTCTAGGAGATAAACTGATTCAATTTTATTTTTCTTTCTGCAGCTTTCATTCTGACTGTTGCTTCGCTACTTTATCAGAGCAATCTTTGATCTCAGAACTCGATGTCCAAAATGAAGTTCCTCCACCAGAAGATGTCCACAACAGGGAGAGAAATGCAAGAGATATTACTGGACAGGAGGTGGGAATTCAAGTTGTTATCGAATAATTTCATGTACCTTATTTTCTTTCAACCGTCCTTGTTTCAACTTTGAACAGACAATTTTTTGAATTCTCTCTTTTAAAATGCTAAGCTAACGTTGCTTAATTATTGATGTACAGTTGATGAAGGCGGATAGTTGTTTTATATCCTGCATCTTTACTTCCATGAAATTGGTCCTCTATCGTGTCTGTGCAATTTGCACAATTCACACTGTCTAGATTGGAAAGAGGCTATTTCAAAGTCCAGCAAATCAAATTGGAGCTCTAAATATATTATGTATATTTATGTTAGCTTGATTTATAAAATTGAAGGTATTAACTATTAAATTACTTTGTGTGATTTGGACTGACATTTTTCTTCCATAATGTAACATAAGGAATAAGAATTGAGATATACGGTGACCATTGAGATAGACAACTAAATATAGAATGGAATGTGGAGTTAAAAAGCTACACTGCAGAAAGAAAATATATTGCGCTCTTCATAATAATGGCATTGCTTTTAGTAGTTTAGTATTTAAAAGCAAGTTGCTTTGAAACCCTTGTCATTAAAAACTACTCAATCTTATTTGTTTCAGAGGTTTTGGCGTATGTAGAAAGAACATGAGAAATACTAGATAATAATATAATATAAATAACAACAAAAGAAAATAAAATAGATTAAAGTATATATTCATCCATAAATTTGGCATTATATGGTTAGTGTGGTTTCAGCTTAGTTTGGTGTTAAATTTGAAAAAGAGACACCGATTGTGTCAACTAAGCAGCATGATCCTGTGCATAAAAACTCTCCAACTCTGTAGGCCTTTTGTGCCTGGTGAATGCTTCGAAGTGTACTTAACGATTACTTGTCCCTATGATCTTACAGAATAGTATTAATAAACATAAATTGGATGTGACTGTAAAATTTAGTGTTAATTGTTAGTTTATATATACAATTGGTAAGCATGGAGCTTGTGGAGAAAAATTTAGAAGTTGTTTTAGATTATTTGTCAATAGATAACACAATTTAAAAAAAAATTAGATTGAAAATCCATAAATCAAGTGGAGAAGTAGTGAACTGCTCCCCAAAATTATTTGTTGTAGCTCAGCTAAATCTAAAATCTATAAAGGTTACCAGTCAAATAACTGGTGAAATGTATGATGGTTCAGGGTTATTCCGCATAGTCCAGTTTGGAACTTTGGACTGTTCTGTAATACTGAAAAGGCTGAAACTACTATTATTTTAATAACAGTCTGCTAACTGCTCTAGTCTAACATTTCTAACATAGAACGTTTAATGATTAGAAAAAATGAAATTGATCCACATATGTGGGCAAATGAGCAAAATTAGATTTATTAAATATATAGCAGTTACTTTTACATGTAGAAAATTAGTGGTTGATCACATATCCATATTGCTACTATAGAACTTTTAGTTAAAAAAACAAAAACTAGAAATGCAGGAAAAGCAGGAAATGCAATAATAATACTGAACAATACATTCTTGAAGCAGGTCCACATTTTTTCAAGGCGAGGAAAAAACAACAAACGCCACCTTTGCATCACATAATATAGCTAACGCATGAACCTTATTCTTCAATCCTCTGCTTTCCTTATTAAATTTAACCTGCCCGGTTGCTGTATTTTATATTCTCTTCATCTCCCGTTTTTGTCTACCCATCTACAAACAAATCACCATCTCTCTGTTATACAAATCTCATTCAGTTTTTAACATTTATTTTCAATATTGTAAAATATACACATTTTATTTTTATTCCCTCTAAACACAGAAATGATTGGATTAGAATCTAATCTTTAGCTTAGATCAAGTCAAAAAAATTATTGATAGGATCTGACTTGAAAATATCACTATCAAACAAAGAAGTTGACAATGTTAAAGATAAGGAAAAATAACAAGAACCCAATTATCTACCTTATACTGGTAGCTCCTGCTCAATCTACTGTTGTCTTAAGATTCTTCCACTTGAATTATAGTAGGATAAAATTCAATAAACACACATCCAAAAGACTCGACAAACCTTTTTGTTTCCTAGTAGTATAAAAATGTGTAAAGACTCACTTGAATCCTTGATTTATAAATTTAGTAAAGCACAATCATTTAACTGTAAAACCTTGAGACTAAGTACCTTAGGAGATTTTAGAATCGAAAGCCAGAGGACCAATGTCTTGGGTTATGAATTTGGTTAAAGTGAATGGGTTAGAATTGAAGAGCAGAGGGCCAAAATCTTAACGTTACGAATCTGGGTACACAAATACTTTTTACTAATTGCACACCATACCACATTGGTGTCAGTTTAAAGCATAACATTATCATATTATAGTAATTGACTATAATAGAGGCTTCCTTAAAATAATCACTCCATGGAAACGGATGAATCTTAATGTAATTAGAAATAGGAAAATCCCTAATATACAAGGAAACAGGACTTCGTAAGATTATCATAAAATATAAGAAAATGACTTGAGAGAAATATCATTAAATAAACTATGCCAAAGTGCTAATAATAATTCTAAAATCTCCGTGTAAATTTAAAATCATCTTATCTGTAGAATGTCCTTGTTACAAGTAACACAATAGGATTCTAGGGTTTAATGAGTCCCTTGATCTATCATAAACTAAACATAATAATATCATATGTCAATTGGGTCTTTAACCTTGAGACAATAGTCAAAGAAAATCACAAAACAGTTCTTTGGAAAAAGCCACAAACCTGATTACCACCAAAATAATCTCACAGAAAAACTATAGACTACAAAAATTTCTATAACCAAATTATTTCAGATTTGTTTGTTCCATAGTATATTATTCTCATTTTATACCAGATTTTCTTTAGAAAAAAACTTAAATATAATTACCAACAATGAAGTATCCAGAAAATTACACAAAATACACAAACTGAGTAAACAATGAACATACAACTTGACATAAAATCAAAGAACTTACCTAAAATAGTTTTGGTTGGATGTTTGGGCTGCATCATGTTGCAAATAGCTGGATCCTCTTGCTCTTCCCCTCTTCTTCACACTTTCCTCAATCTCAAATAAAATATAACATGCAGACAAAATGCAGATATGAAGCACACAACACAAAAGATAATCACAACCAGGGAAAAAAATGAGAAGAAAAGACATGGCCATGCCAAAACAAACAAGAAAGAAAAACTCAAACACATGAAAAAGGAATCGAAAAAATACAAATGAAATTGATCAAAGAGTGCCTGTATAAATAGTTGATGAAATCAACAGTATTTTTTAAAAAAATAGAAATTAAAAAAAAAGCAGAAATCAACACAAAAAAACAGAAATTAAAAAAAAGCAAAATTCAACACCAAAAAAAGAGAAAAACCAACAGCATTGTCATTTAAGTGACGTTGGAGAAAAAATCATCTGAAAAAAGCAGAAATCAACCAAAAAAACATCTGGGAAAAAGCAGAGCTCAACTGAAAACAGTTGTTCTTTATCAACACACTCTCACTTGACTGTCGTCCAAGCATAAAAGCTTCTCTGTTATCTAGGGTTACAGGATATTTTGCCTATTTTTTTTATCTAATATAATAGAAAACATATTTTTAAGAATTTTTCAATATAATAATTAAAAAAAGCAGAAATCAACACAAAAAACAGAGGAAACCCAACGGCATTGTCATTTAAGTGACATTAGAGAAAAAATCATTTGAAAAAAAGCAGAAATCAACCAAAAAATCATCTGAAAACAGATGTTCTTTATCAACACACTCTCACAGTCTCACTGACTGTCGTCGAAGATCTAAAAAAATTAAAATTAGAGCTGACAATTTGCTTTCAACCAAATTTACCATAAAAACAAATATACCATAAAAACAAATACGACAAGAATGCACTCTCACAACATAGTAAACTCCTCTACATCAAATGAAATACTAAAATATTAGAGGTTCATTCCAAGATTAAACTAAAATGAATACAATTATATGAACTTTTTTATATCCAATAAATCCAAAAGTGTTAGTGATTTTAGGTCAATAAATCTACAATGTACCTAAGTGTTATAATAAATACAATGAGGAAAATTTTCAACTCTGCATTTTGTATGCATGTCTATCATGGCACTCCCAAAAACTTGGGGAAAAATTATGTCAAATAAAAAATCTATGTAAGTCTAAGTGCAAATTTGGCCAAATAAAGAATTTGTACTCCCTACTGAATTGACCAAATAAAGAATTCATACTCCCTACTAAATAAGTACAAACCCTACAAACCCCAGATCTAAATAGAACAAATTACCTCTTGTATGTTCTCCACTTCCAATCAGTTCACCAATGGCATCAAATATCTTAGCCTTCATGTGATGAAATTCCACTCGGTAGCCAGTCATGCTATTACGTTGTGCAACACTTAGCAGATTATAATTAAGACCTTCAACTTAATAAGCATTTTCACAAGTGATCTTATCAGTCAGCTTAATCAATCCTTTACCCCTAACAGGACATGGTGTATCATTACCAAATTTAACACTTCTACCTTTGTAGTGATCTAAGGTATCAAACTTACTTTTGTCACCAGTCATGTGGTGTGAACAACCACTGTCAATAATCCACTTATCATTTTTGTTCACATAGGATACAAGTGCAGTTTTCTCATCCTCATTAGACTCATCTTTCATAGCAAACTAGACTACTTCAATTTCAAAATCATCATTATCAGTGTCAGTTTCTTCTTCAGCAATGTAGCAGGATTTCTTATCTTTTCCCTTGTAGTCCTTGTACCTTCTGTAACCTATGTCTTCTCTTTTATCTTTGTGCTTTCTATCTCTTTCCTCATCCTTTTCATCCCTATCAGGACATCTTGTAGCTATATGACCAACTTTATTACATGAAAAACATATGATAGGGAGTTTACCTTTATACTTTCCTTTTCCTCTTTTCAATCTTCTGGCAATAAGAGCTTCAAGATCCTCTATTTCTTCATCAGATGTGTCACTTTCACTTTCACTCTCACTGATGCATCTTTATTTTTCTTTCTTTGACTTATTCAAAACCAATTGTGACTTGAATGTAGATTCAACATTAGCAACAGTGAAGTTATCATAATTAGAAAGCTCAAAAGTAGTAAGCTTACCAACAAGACTTTCTAGAGTAAGAGTATTATTAGGGTTACATCTAGATTCTTGAATTGCTTAAATTTTGATGGCATAAATAGGACACAAAGTTCTCAAAACTTGTCCAATAACAGTCTCATCATCAATAGTTCCATTAGCTCCTCTAATTGCATTTACAACTTCTTTTATTCTACCACAATACTGAGCAATATTCTCACCTTCTTGCATTCTCATTTCATCAAATTTACCTCTTAGGCTTTCAGTGTTTTCCCTTAGTACATTTATGTCACCACCATAGATGTTTGCAAGAGTGTCCCACATTTTCTTTGCATTTATGCAGTCTTTGATGTCTTCAAATTCAGGGTAGCTCAAGGTAGATGCAATCTCCAACATTGCTTAATTGTGCTCTTGTTTAGCTCTCATCTCCTTGGCAGTCAGAGGTGCAACAGGTGTCACATAATCATGCTCAATATAATACTTTGTTGAATTACCAATACCAGGTAGATGCAGTTTCATCAAACTCTGTCATGCAGGGAAGTTCTCCTTATTTAGCTTTGGTACCTCCTTATACATCCTAATCATTTACTTCAAGCACCTTAAAACTTGTTCTTTGTAAGCACCAACAACTCTGATACCAATTGTTTATATGATTTAGAACAACAGAGAGGGGGGAAGAATCAGTTATTCTCAGGTCCAGATGTATAAAACAAAATTTCAAATACTTCAACAAACTTAGATCTGATATACAAGACTACTCAGTCATAACTGAATACATATCATAAACATAAAATAGTGCAGTCCACTATCCAATAGTATCTAACTTGTAAAATACAAAAATTTTCAAACCAAAACATTCACACAAGTATTAACACAAGGATTTATAGTGGAAACCCAATTTGGGAAAAACCACTTTGTAACATGTTACTGATATTTTCACTCTTTTGAAGTGAGCTCTGTGAAAAGCCAAACCTGTCAAAGGTTACAAACACACTGTCAAGTGTGACCCGGTTAAAGGATTTAAACCACTCTGTTAAAAGTGTGCCTTGTTATAGGACTTACATACATTCCATTAGAATGCAACTTTGTTCAAAGGATTTATACAAATGACTGTTAGGTCAACCTCTGTTAAAAGGATTTTGACTGATACAATGGTTAGAAAGTAACAGTAGTTTTGATTTGAAAACATACAACTCACTTTGCAAATAACAAATCTAATTCCGTGCACATATGTTGGTTTATTGACTATGATACATTTCCATCTCCATCACTGATTTGCTCAGAAATCCCTTCAAACAATCACAACTCCTTCTCCTTTAGCCTTTTCTGCTTATATAGTCAATAACAACTTTAGCATCTCCTCTGCATTACACTCCCTCAACCTCATGCTCAGGTTTACTTAATATTTCCTCTTTTAGGTCGATCCAACTATTGCCGCTTAATCTCCTCTGTAGATATTAGGGTTAGGTCAGATTCATTGAATCCTTCCAACTTTATGTTCTTCGTCCATCCTTCTAGAAACATCTCAAATCTCTTTATGGAATTACAATAAAATATTTTTCGGTGCATTAAATTCTTCCATACAATCAATAAATAAAGTCAACACGATTTACATAATCTAAGAATTCAAATATGTCAGCTGGGAATCTAAATTCTTCCTCAAATGTAAATTACTAATGCTCGGTCAATATTGTGTTCAACTCCTCAGTCTTCTTTGGATAGCTCGGTCACCACTGAAATTATTTCCTCAGC
Source organism: Chamaecyparis obtusa (assembly GCA_027943335.1). Classification (NCBI taxonomy): domain Eukaryota; kingdom Viridiplantae; phylum Streptophyta; class Pinopsida; order Cupressales; family Cupressaceae; genus Chamaecyparis; species Chamaecyparis obtusa. The sequence goes on from BSBK01007362.1 coordinate 1,727,093, forward strand.
TAATATTATCTTCCTCAGTAATTAACTGATGTTTGGTAAACACTAAATTTACTCGGCATATACTGACTCAGTCGACACTGAGATCACTCAGCTTAAACTAGATTTCTTCACTTTTTCTTGGTTAAGCCTATTTGTTTAGTCTTACTTCTTACTTAGATAAGCAATACATTATCTTATCATTGTGCCACATAGTCAAGTACTCATTGAAGTATCAAGATAACTCAACCTTTCCTTAGGTGCTATTGTTACCAACCTTTCCCTAATCCTTCTCAATCAATCAAATAGATATAGTACTTTCTTACATAGCAATAGTCTTACCAGTTAAGGTTTGACATCAATGACAATACAACAATTACTTCAGTTGCAGTTTCCAATAGAGTTGAGATAGACTCTTGCCCTTCTTATTTATCCTATCCAGTGGTTACCATTGATAACATCGAGTCGGGTTTTAAGATTTTATATCATCTCACCAAGTTGTGAGTGGTGACTCTGAAGTTCTCTATTTGATCAGTGTATAATATGATGTATTTGCAGTCCTGATAAATAGTTTTTATACCATGTTGAAGTTTTGTTGTGTTGATGGAAAATGATACATAAAGAGTTTTCAATGGTTAGAATATTTTTCCTCTTCAAGGAGATGGTGACTCTACAAAAATTTAAGTGAAGCAAGCTTCAGATTTATCAGGCTTTCTAGTCAACAAGTTGAGTTTCAACCGCAATACTTCCAGGTATATTTTTTATCTTTATGTATCTTTTCATAAGATCACTTGTAAAGATATTTTGTTTCCATTGAGTGATTTTAGCACTAAAGAAAAGGGAATGGTTGTTACATACTTTTAAGATATGATTTTCAAGCCCCTGCTTTGAGATCTTGAAGTATGTATGTATCTGAGATAGAGGCCGTGCTCTTACTACAAGTTTTAAAACTGAACATTTTGATAACCCATGACAATTTCTTGTAGTAGTTTCTCTATGGAGGAGTACAAATCCTTTTTTTTTATGGCATTGAGGGTGCCCCCAATAAGTTTCCTACTGAGATTAGGAAATATTTGCCAAAATTTAGTGGTAATGGATCATTTTCAGCAGGTGAACATTTAGATGACCTTGCTAACTTAATGGTTGAGTTTGAGATTTAGCATGAAGATGTTGCAATGAAAATATTAGTACAATCTCTTATTGAGGATGCAAGGGATTGGTTCTTATCCCTACCATCATGTTCAGTCCCTTCTTGAGATGTTTTGAGAGAAACATTCATAGAATATTTTGATGAGTGAGTTAGTGAGGATGGGTGTGAAGTTAAAATTAAAGATCAGTACCAAGACATTGATGTCTATGTTGATCATACCATCCATGAAAATGATTATGAGGATTTACTCATTAAAATTTCCACTCTCAAAAGTAAACTTGCAAAGAATGATGTTGTGTGTTGGCAATTACAAGAAGAAAAAAGGTTGCAAGCAATGGCTATTTCTCATTTGGATGATGAAGAGGCCAATAATGATGATGCTAAATCTATTTGTGCTGAGGATGTTGGTTATGATGCTAATAATGAAATCAACGAATGTCGGGATATTGAAGATGAACTCATAGTTGACAATGTTCTTGTTAAGTTTGTAAAATTCTCTTATCAACATGAAAGGACACTTTTCTTGTCTCAATTCAAGGCAAATTTTTGTGAACAACAAGAGGATGATTATGATGTAGATGAAAGTTGATGTAGTGATTCCTTTGCACAAGAATACATGAGCCAAGAGATTTAAGTCCTTGTTCCCAATGAGGAAGATGTTTGTAGCATTAGGAAAGAGACCAAAGAAATTGAACATGAAGTCAAAAATCCTTTAAGAAGTGAGAAAATCTTGGCACTTTTGGTTGTTGATTTTTAGAGGTATGCCCCTAATGTACTGGACTCTACTTCACATTACCCCATTGATATATGTTTTGACATTGATAATGAGGTAGGTTTTCAAAATGATGTTGATAATGATTCATATTTTCAAGAGTTCCCCTCATGTAATGAGTTTGTAGAAGAAGAGAATGAAGACCATGACAGTGTGTTGTCTTGTCGTGAAGATTCCAGTGATGAACAAGTTTTTTATTCATTTTTTTTTCCTTCTTTTGATAAGTATAAAGATGATTGTGACAGTGTTGAGGATAATGTATTCAATAATAGGGACAGTGAATATTTTGAGAAAAATGATGATGCAAATCAATTTTCCTTGTGTCACAATATTTGTGAAGAAAACTTTCACTTGGTTCATGATCTAGTTTGTGAATATATCCTTTAGGAACCAAGTTGTTCAGTGGTTGATGTTTCTCATGAAGATAAATTTGAAGGTCCAGTGCCTTCTCAGCCAGGTGAGTTTGTAGTAATGCATCAAAATCATTGTAATATATTCTTCAATGCATTACTGGATAAATTTTGTATCCTTAGTCCACAGCAAAATGAAGTAACAAATGTTCCATACTTTTTGGAGTATGAGTATGATGGTGGTTGTGACTGGAAGAATGTGGGTAGTGACAAATATAATTTTATTCTTCAGCCCATGAATGTTCATATATGATGGTAGCAAGTTTGTTGAGAGTTTTTCAAGTCCCTGGTCTCATATGTGGATGAAAATCAGGTTTTTGACAAAGGAAAGTCCTCATTTTTCCTTTGGTGACTTGGGGCCATCACATGAAGTTTTAGTCCTGTAAATTTGTAAGTAATTTCCATTCTACTATGTGTTTCCCTTCTTGCTTTCCTATTTTTGGTCTGCTAGTTTTTAAGAAGTTTCCCTGCAAGTTTTTTGGTCTAATGGTGGTCTTCTCTACCAAAGATTCTGAAGGTTCTTGTTATGCCTGCAAGAGGCATGCATCTCCAACTAGAGTCACTATTAGGATTGTTCAAAATTTTGGCCCCTATTGTGAAAAGTCCTACAAATTCCATGCATATGCCTAAACCCTAGGTTTTCCCTTGCCAAAAACTCTAAATCCATGTATTTCCTTCTATTTGATCGTTACTTTTTCGATCACTTAAGTTCCTTTTTACAACACGAGTTTTATTTCATGATCAGGCTGGGCCATGTTCCTTTTCAAGTTATTTTTCCCAGCAGGCCCCTTTAATACTTCCAAGTTACAAAAACACAATGATGCCTCTTATTTTCCTAGGTCCCAGTATTTTAAAAGTGCTAAGTCTAACAGATGCAAGAAAAGAAAAATCTGACAAAGGTGTAAAGTATTTTGGGCCTAGTCAATATGCAGTGCAAAACTCGATGGTCGTTGGATACTTTGGTAAAAATCTTGGGTAGTTAGTTGTTTTCATTTAGCAACTTGGCAATTAAGGCTTTCTCCAAGTGTCCCAATGTTTGGTGGTGGTGCCTTAACCTTCAGCAATCTACCATGGTGGTTTTCTCTAAATCTCACCAGGTAGCAGTTAAGTCAAGAATCATTCAGAGATTAGGCAACAACAGAAATGAGTTTTAAGAAGGACAATTATCTCTGAGTCTCGTAATGTAGCGACTAATTCATGAAACATTTGGAGATTAAGTGACGAATGTTGATGGTGGTGAAGATCAAGGGTTGTCACTAAATCTCATGAACTTTGTTGAGTTAAGTAAAACATTTAGCGATTGCAATAATTCCTTAGTCGTTGGATCTCAAGAACTAACCAGAGTCAAAATGAGTATTTAGAGATTACAATATATGTCTTGGTTGCTCAATCTCTAGATAAAGTTTGGGTTAAGAGAAATATCTAGCAACTAGGAGATGCCTATTATCTTCAGATCTCGTAATGGGACCAAAGTTAAGGTTAACATCCAAAGATTAAGAGAAAGCTATGGCCACTGAATATCCTAATAAAATAATGGTTAAAGAAAAGATCTCGAGATTATGAGAATTACTTCAGTCATTGAGTCTTGTGACATAATGTGAGTTAAGTTAAAAGCTTAGAGACCATGTGAAGCCTTTCATCGCTAATTCTCTAGATATAACCCCAGTCAAGATAAACATTTAGAGATTTAGGGATATGCTTCAGTTGTTGAATCTCATGATCCGACTCAAAATAAGTAAAGTGTTCAGAGATCATGAGGAACCTTTGTTCATGTGATCTCCAAATGATGTAAGGTTAAAGGACTTGTCGCAGTTAAAGGTAAAGACATTGTAGGTCTAGGTTGATTGTATGGTGGGCGTGTTGCCTCAATGAGAAAGTTCTCGGTTGATAATAATCACAGGATTGTGATGACCATCCAATCTTCTCTAATGAAAGACCAATGAAGAGGTGGGTCCTCTGTGCTAGGTGTTGCAGATGTGTTATTTTATGATTGGTTGGAAAGGATGGTGATGTGGCTAGTTATTTTCAAAGCCAAATTGATTATTTTGTTAAAATATGTGAACCACATGATGTGCCGGGAAAGAGAAGGATCAACGACTGCATTTTAAAATTGATTGATTAACCATTGTGGCCATTTTATTTGAATTATTTAAGGGTTTTTTGGTAGAAAATGGGGTTTGTGAGCTAGAAACGTTGAACCAAATCAGATTTTGTTTTGTTCCAGGATGGATATAGGTGAAAATTGATGAGTAAAGTGTCAAGTAGTCATCTTGATCTGATTTGTTTTCTTGAACTGCCATGCCAAGTTTTATGTTGAGGACTGATACTTTGAGAAGGGCGGCTAGAGTTTGATGGTTATCCATTTTTCCATGCCCTGGTACATGCAAGTTTTCTATTAGTGGTTCCAGAATTGAATTTGTTATCTACAAAAAGAAGCTTTTAATTTGTAACTGCAATTGGCCTGCGAGGATGAAACCCAAATATTGTATAATCAGATTTGATATGATCCCTCCTAGGTTTTTAGGCTTACTTGTCTAATTTTATTTCTTGTTGTACCTAATTAATTGTATGAGGTTGGAAAACCCAACTTTTCCCTAAGTTATCTGAAGCTTGTTGCATCATTTTCCTAAGGGTTCCAAGATGGCTAGTGAATGTTATATATAGCAAGTCTTTGTATTGTAAAAGGGTTCCAAATTCTCTGTAATTTCTCAGAGTTGGTTCCAAGAGTGGCTCCTTTTGCAAATACTACCCTCTTTTCTTCATAGATGGTTTTCTTCTTCCCTTTAGGTTCTCAAAGGAGAATATAAATTACAATAGTCTATCTTTTGAATAAGATTTCAACATTTTTCATAAGTTGTTATCAAGTTGTTTCCATTTTGCTGCCTAAATCACATGGTTGAAACATCAAGGGTGTTTTGGTCTCTTCTATTGAAGGATCACAATAGATGTTATTTCAAGGGAATAACTGGGATTCATGATTTTTTCATTAGATATGTATGAGTTGGGATATCAAGGATATGTCATACTTGTCTTTTAGTGGATTCTAATTAATGTATTGCTTATTTCAAGGTCTCTTCTAAGGGGAGGGTTAAATCCTTTAAATAGGTAGTTGTATATCTAGATACACAGGTGCATTCCTAAGTAGAAATTTATATATGGTGTATGTTTGATGTAAGGCATTAACATATTAGATTATGTTGTCTTCTTTATTCATAGCCTTCTATTGCAGTGATTTATTTAACTTTGATGCCCACTGGATAAGGCACTGGTCTATGAGAGATTTGGGATATTCTAGGGATCCATTCACCCAAAATATAAATGAAACCATTTTCCCTTTCATTATGATAGGAAGATTTAGAAGTATTTTCTAGTTTTCAGACTTACTCTATGCAAGTGGGATATTGCACAAGATATGTTCAAAAGTCACTGAGGTACAAGTTACCTAAAGGGGTTTGAAAACTATTCCACAGTCATATATTTACAAGATTTTTTTTTTCAAAAGGAAGTCATGTGTGTGTAGATGAGGCAATATCCTCCTGAGCGATGTGGAGCTCGAAGTGAAGGAGGTATTTGTAACTTGTTTTTTGGATTTCTCGTCTCTTTTAAGCTAACGGTGTTGATTTTGTATTCCACATTCTTAGTCCCATGACTTGGTTATCAAGTTCCCACCTAGGAGAGGAGGTTTCAAGAAAAAACACCAACACTCCCCCTTTGGTATTGATGGAAACATATCAAAAAAACCATCAACCCAAGAACCATCTCAATATCCTCTAGACAACTCCCCTTGAACCAGTGGAGGTTTTCTTATATTTATCCCCCTTTAACATCAATGACAAAAGGTTACTTTTCCTTTTGAAAATACCATCATTGAAAGGTGTATCTTTTTTTAATCTTCATGCTTACAAAAATGTGCCAAATCATCAAGATAATTGTTGTTATGTCCTGCGATCACTCCCCCTGAGGAGTGCATCCAAGCATAAAGTCCAATGAAGAATACAACTTTGATAGCTATTGGACTAGTGCATTCTTGTATCATCTAGTTCTCACAAGGAGGGGTTTTCACCCCAAGCATACCTCTGAGATACTCAAGGATATCTTTTGGCAAAGGCTTAGTGAATATATCTGCTAATTGCCCCTTTGTACTAACATACTCAAATCTGACTTCATTTTCTTCAACCCTCTCTCTTAGATAATGATATTTTATTGAAATATGTTTGTTTTTTGATTGCATAAAAGGATTCTTTGACATATTTATTGTGCTTTAATTGTCACAATGAATTAAAACTATTTCTTGAAATCTTATTCTAATATCCTTCAACATCTGTTTCATCAAAACAACCTATGAAAAATTTAAAGCAACTACACATATTCTAATTCAACAGTAGATTGAGCAATAGAATCTTTCTTTTTGATTAACCAAGAGACTAATCTTTTCCCAAGGAAGAATGCACCACCACTAGTCCTCTTATTGTCATCAATACTTCCTTCCCAATCTGCACCAGTGTATACATGAAGGGTAAATTCATCTAACTTAACATACCACAACCCAAATTCCAATGTACCTTTCAAATACCTAAATATCCTTTTCACTGCAATATAGTGAGTCTCTTTTGGATTTTCTTGAAACCTCACAACAATTCCAACTGCATTTACAATATTTGGTAGGGTATGTGTTAAATATTGTAATCCTCCTATCATGGATCTTTATTTTGTTTGATAGACACTTTGAGTTTCATAATTTGCAGTAAGCTTACACCCAGTAATCATAGGTGTTCAAACAATTTTACAATCTTCCATGCCAAACTTTTTCAATAACTCCTTGAGATACTTGCTTTTAGAAATGAAAATTCCATGTTTACTTTGTGTAATTTTCAAACCAAGAAAGAACTCAATTTCACCAATCATAGACATTTCAAATTCATCTTTCATTTCTTTAGCAAATTTATTGCTCCTTTCATCATTTCCCCCAAAGATAATATCATCCAAAAATACTTTTATGACCAAGATTCCATCCTTTCTAGTTCTCAAATACAAATTACTATTTGTACTACCTTTTCTGAAACCAAGATGTAATAAATACATGTCAAGTCATGCATACCAAGCTCTAGGAGCTTGCTTTAGTCTATATAGAGTCTTCTTCAACTTGCAACCTATCTCTTTGTCATATGTCAAGGGAGAACCATTAGGCTACTCAATGTAGACCTCTTCTTCTAGATTTCCATTTAGGAATGCATATTCACATCCATGTGATACACTTTGAAGTCTTTGTAGGAAGAAAAGGTAATAAATAGTCTCATTGCCTTCATCCTAGCCACATGTGCAAAAGTTTCTTCAAAGTCTATTTCTTCTTGCTGTGAGTATCCTTTATAGACCAATCTTGCTTTGTTCCTCATAATTGTGCCTTCTTCATTCATTTTGTTTCTAAATGCCCATTTATTTACAATAACATTCTTTCCTTTAGGTCTAGGAACCAATTCCCAAGTTTTGTTCTTTATTGTCTGATCCAGTTCTTCTTTCATTGCATTAACCCATGATTCTTCTTTGCAAGCCTCATTAGTAGTTCTAGATTCTACTTGTGAAATCAGACATAATTCCTCTCTAGCCTTAGACCTAGTTAACATGCCTTTATTTCTATTATTAATAATCTAATCTTCAAGATGATTTATTGGTACATACCTTGGAGTTTTAGGAGCTTCTAATTGTTCACTTACACATATTTTCTTGTCATTTTCAAATTCAACTTATTCTTCTACTTCAATAGTCTTTTCTAAGTTTTGATAATAGATCATTTATTGAACTTGAAACTTCTCATCAATTCTTACATTAATGCTCTCAACCATATTTCTTAATCTCAAGTTAAAATATCTGTAAGATTTACTTTTGGTAGAGTAACCAAGAAAGATTCCTTCATCGCTTCTTGAATCAAACTTACCTACCTCATCATCTCTTTTGATAAAACATTTTCTACCAAAGATTCTACAATATTTCATAGTAGGAGCATGCCCAAACCAAAGTTCATAAGATGTTTTAATATTAACTTCCTTGATCTGAACTTTTTTTAATATGTAAACTACGATATTGATTGCTTCTCTCCAATGTACATGTGATACATTTCCTTCAATCATCATTGTTCTAGCAGCATCTAGTATAGTTTTGTTCCTTCTTTCTACAATCCCATTCTAATGTGGAGTCCTAGGAGAAGAAGTCTTCCTATATATCTCATGTTCTTTGCAGTATGAATTAAATGCAGTAGATGTAAACTCTCCTTTTTCTAACCTCAAACATCTTATCTTTAGACCAGATTCATTTTCTAATTTTTCCTTTAAGATCTTTAACTTGTCAAATGCCTCTGATCTTTCTTTAAGAAAAGCAACCCACATCATTTTAGAATGATCATCAACAAATAGTATGAAGTACCTTTCACCATAAGAGGATCCAGTCATCATAAGACCACATAGATCTGTATGTACCAGATCTAGCTTCCCTTTGGTGGTGTATGACTTTCTCTGGAAACTCCCCTTTTTTTTCTTTCCCATTACACATTCTATGCACATGATGTTAGAGGGCTTCATAATTTTTGGTAATTCCCTAAATGTGTTGATGTTACTTGCCTTCACAATTTTATCAAAATTCACTTGACAAAATCTTTTATGCCATAGCCAACTTTCATCAACCTGAGCAATAAAATATTTTGCATCTACGATATTCAACTGAAATATGTTACCTCTTGTCTTTGTTCCTAATGCAATCAATTTTCCCTTTTGTCCTCTAATAGTGCATGATCCATTATTGAATTTCAACTGACAACCTTTATCCATAAGTTTCCCAACACTCAACAAGTTATGCTTAAGTCTATCAACAAGAAACACATAATCAGTATTAATTTTTCCATCTAAAGAAATAGATCTTACTCCAATAATAAGTTTTGGAGTATTATCACCAAATCTAACAACTCCACCATCATGCATCTTTAACTGAACAAACTTATCTTTATCACCAATCATGTGATGTGAGAATCCACTATCAATGATACACTTGGTTTCTTTTCAACATGTGATACTAAGGCTTTTTCTTCATAAATAGGATCATTATCCTTTATAGCTACAAACCCAATCTCATATATTGTTGAATCATCATTAGAAACACCTTCACTAGCATAATAGCATTCCTAATCATAGATATCTAGCCTAGTGAACTTAGTTTTGTATTTAGAGACCCTTGTAGGACATCTAGATGTAAAGTGACCAACTTTATTGCAAGAAACACATTTTAAAGGTAATTTTCCTTCAATTTTACCCTTACCTCTTTTCTCCTTTCTTACAATTAGAGAAACAAGTTCGTCCATCTTCCTATTTTGCTCACCAATTTCCTTTAGTTCATATCCATAATCTCCAAGCTCAGGATATTTGTTAACCCTACTAGTTCTTACAAGGCTTGATGAGATCTTTTTGTCATTATGAACAATTGCCTTGAATGTAGTTTTTTTCTTAGGTATTGAATCTTGTAATTTTGTCACCTCAAAGGTAGTTAAATTAGATGTCAACATCTCTCTATTGAATCCTTGAGTCAATGAAATTATCTCCTCAATCACATGTACTTTGGTCTTGTACATAGGTTCCAAAGATCTCATAATCTTTGTGATGACCTCTTCTTCAATATAAGTTCCTCCTAAATTTGTGATTTGTGCAACAACTTATAAAACCCTCTAAACATAAGCTTTGACATTTTCATCTTCACGTATTTTTAGATTTTCCATCTTTTTCTTCTAGTTTTGTAACTTTGTATGCTTGGTGTACTTGTCTCCTTCATAAAGTGCTTCTAGTCTTCCCCAAATTTCATGAGCTGAATCAAGGTCCTTAACTTTTGTAAATTCTGCTCCAGATAGTGTGCTTATCAAAGCTTCCTTTACAACCATATTGCAAGAAAATATCTTCTTTTCATCATCAGTATCATTAGGAAAATCACTTTCTGTAACAATATTTTCCTTATTCTTTGTAATCATCCAATAATCAATTCTTAGGTAGAACAAGTGTGTCCTCATCTTTTTCACCCAAATGTCAAAATTTTCAGCATCAAATTAAGGACTATCCTTCCTATAGTAAGTCATCTTAAGATCACCTCAAGTGGCCAATCTTTCTCTCTGAGGACCAATAGCTTTGATACCAATTGTTGGATACAACTGATAGGGGGGTGAATCAGTTGTATGCCCTTAATATAAAATTTATATTTTCACATCAAAATAATAAATGCAAATTTGAAACCTCAAAAGTAACACAAATCAAATTACCAAGAATTTTTCTCGAGGAAACCATGTTAAGAGAAAAACCTCAGTGGGGATGAAACCCACAAATAATGCACTAGTAATAAAGTATCTCAGTTACAAGATCTTACCCTGTTAGGAGCAGATAAATACAACCAGTACAAATTCCCTATTAAAGGACATACTCTTTTCTTTGAGTCAGCAACCTTGTTAGGAGTTGATAGGATGAGCCTTTCTTTGCTCGGAGAAACTTGCCCAATGTGAAGGTTATATAATTTTATGTTAAAGGACATACTCTTTTCTTTGATTTAGAAACCTTGTTAGGAGTTGATAGGATGAGCCTTTCTTCACTCGAAGAAACTTGCCCAATGTGAAGGTTATATCCACCTTATGAAGGTTAAACCCACCTTCTAGAACTATTGTCCAAATTAAACTATATAAATATACTGATAACAAATAATGAACTGCCTAACAACAACTCCTTTTCTAAAATAGTTCAAAAAGTACAATGATCACACTACTTTCTCTACATAAAGCAGTTCTCCATCCACATATTCATGTCCCCATCCACATCCTTTGCATCGCTTGTTTCTCTCCTTTATACAAGATATAAATGATTTATTTGGTCGACACCAATTAGGAATTTCCTAATAAAAATGGTTACATAAAATATTGTCAAGAAACACATGGGATCTCAAACAAGAAAATAATAAACATCAGTTAGCTAGCATACTCCATAATCCACAACTTATCTTCACACAAGGTAGAACACACCACATCCCATAGGTCGGCACCAAATAAGACCTCACAAGGTCACAAGCTACAACTGATATCACCAAGAGTGTGGTGATCAAGGAATAAGGGAAATTATTCTTTAACGAGTCTTCTATAATATCTTGAAATCACATATCCTAAATCCATCTCACATCTAAGTAAATACATAAATTCAAAGACTAACTCTTCCATAAACCTTTGATCTCTTTCCTACGACCATTCTATACCAAGACTATTGTAACTTATTCCTCAGAATGAATTAATGCATGTGACCTTAGGTATAATATCAAAACTTATTTTGAAACATACATCCAAGCTCATAGAGTCATACATCCTGTACAAATCTTGTACATGCATGATGATTATGTCTATTTCTATCTTCACCATTTTTACTACAACATCAGATACAGTCAATCTTCTGAAACAAATGTGGATATCAATGACAACACATGTCAGAAATAATTCCAACATGAACTTCTTCTTACTTATTTGCATTGATTCAAATTCTCAATAAATATCCCTCTAATTGGCTCACACAAATCATAGTCTACCCCATTGACCACCATATCATATGTAGTGAAGACAGTACTAGCAAAAATGGAATTTTCCCAATTGGAGTAGAAAACTTTATTTCCAATGACCTAGGCAACATACCTTGCAATAAAATTTTCAACTGTGTGCACCACCACAAACCTACCATAAAAAATATCTTTAGTTAGGTGTTCAACCTCCTTGTTTTTTACTATCTTCAATTTCAAAAGAATGTCAGTGTCATTCAACCTAGTAATAATAGTCATCACTTCTTTGTTGACCAGGTGAACTCCATCTCACCTAGGAAGCGTTCATGGAACCTTCTTATCACCATTTGTAGCCATTTATCATCATAGTATAAATACAAGAAATTGTTCCAAACATGCGATTTCTTATCAACCATAACCTTGTACTCAGGTTTCACATTCAAATTATCACCAATTATTTTATTTTCCCATAAATCAACTAATTTGGTATGATCAAACTCTTTGAGTTTCAAGTGAATGTAAACCCTAACATCTTTCATAGGGATGAATCCTTGTGGGATTCTTGATAAACAACCAGCTAAATCATTCTCATTTGATATATTTAGTTACTTCTTCAATTCAAGATGGGGTTGGGGTGTTGAATCAACCAAAATGAGAGATTTCATAGCTAAGAGTGCAAAGAAATAGAAAATTTCATAAATAAATACCTATCTAAATAAAAAAACTCTAGGATACAAGTCATCTATGTTAATATAATTTAGAACAACAATGAGAGGGGGTGAATCAATTTTTCTTAGGTCTAGATGTACCAATTGAACATTCAAACACTTTAACAAACTCATATCTAATCACCAACACAACTTGGTCTCTAAAGAACATATATTAGAAAAACATATAACATGCAGTCTACTGTCCAATAGTATTTAACTTGCAAAATATCAAAACATTCAAACAAGTATGACACCAAGATTTATAGTGGAAACCCAATTTGGGAAAAACCACTTTGTAACATGTTACTGATATTTTCACTCTTCTAAAGTGAGCTCAGTGAAAAGCCAACCCTGTTAAAGGTATACAAACACACTATTAGGTGTGACCCTATTAAAGGATTTCAATCACCCTATTAGGAGTGGCCTAGTCAGAGGACTTGAGTACATTCCATTAGAATGCCACCTTGATTAAAGGATTTATCAATTACTATTAGGTCATACTTGATTAAAGGATTTTGACTGTTACAATGGTTAGAAAGTAGTAGTAGTTTCTGATCTATAAAACATACAACTCACTTTGCATATATCAGATCTAATTCATACATACATGCTGATTTATTGACTGAGTATCATTTCCATCTCCATCTTTGATATGCTTGGAATTTGCTTCAAGCAATCACAACTCTGATCTTCACCTTTAGCCTTTCTGCTTAGACTTATCAGTCAATAACATCAACATCACTAGCTCCCTTCTGCTTATTCTTTAACCTCTCCATTAGGTTTCCTTTATATCTCTCCAGATAGATAGATATGTCTTTTGTCTCTCAATCTCCTCTGTAGATCTTAGGTTAGGTTAGATGCAATAGATCCTTGCAACATTTAAGTCCTTCATACATACTTCTAGAAACATCTTCAATCTTCTCATTGAAATCATAATAAAATAATTTACCATGCATTAAATTCTTCATATAATTATTTAATAAAGTCAACACGATTTACATAAGCCAAGGATTCAACTATGTCGACTGGAAATCTGAATTATTCCTCCAAATGTAAATTACTGATGCTTGGTCAATACTATGTTCATCACCTCAGTCATCACTACAAACTATCTTCCTCGGCTTACACTATTTTGCTCAGTAATTTCCTGTCGCTCAACATAAACTGATGTTTGGTCAACACTAGATTTACTCGGCATATACTGGCACTCGGTTGACACTAACATCACTCGACTTAAACTAGATTTCTTTACTTTTTCTTAGTTAAGGCTACTTCTTCAGTCTTTCTTCTTACTTAGATAAACAATACATTATCTCATCATAATGCAAAATAATCAAGTACTCATTGAAGTATCAAATAACTCAACCTTTCCTTAGGTGCTATTGTTATTTCCCTTTCCCTAATCCTTTTCATCAACCAATAGATATAGTACTTTCTTAGATAGCAACTGTCTTACCAGTTAAGGTTTGACATCAATGAAAATACAATAATTGTTTCAATTACAATTTCCAACAATCTATCTTTCTTCTCCTTAGATCTTTGGAATCTTTTTTCACTTTTTGTGATAAAAAATGACTTGTTAACTTTCCTTTTATGTGAATTTTACAATAAATACACCTTTTTCATTAAATGTGTTGTAGCTCCTTTTTGTGATTACTTTTTCATTAGAAGGATATGACTTTATTGAATGTCCTTAAATTTATTGTTCATTGATCTTCTTTACTAAAGACTCCTTGGTCAAGAAGATCAATGCTTCCTATAATCACTTCACTCTTGCAAGGGGAAGAGACAAACTATGAACTTTTCTCCCCCTAAGTAATAATCAAAGAGTTTCTCTTTACTGGAACAAATGTTTTCACCAGATCCAAAACCATTATATTCCTTCTTTCTCCACATCTTCTCCATTTTGGCCTTAAATATTATTTATTGATCTTCTTCATTGGTTTGGTTAGCTTGACTATATTGGTTTTGTAGAATCTTGCAATGTGTCCAACTTTATTACATTTATAAGACCTATTGGTTATCTTGTATTGTCTTTACCTACACTGGTTAGCCTTATGTCCATATGCATAACATGTAAAACAAATAGTAAAATTATTGCTTCTATTTGGTTTTCTACATTGATTAGCTTTGTGACCATGATTTTTGCAATTAAAATATCTATGGGAATAAGATATATCTTGTTGATCTTATTATATTCCTACAATTCAATGTTGTATGGCCAACTTTATTACAATAAAAATAATAACCATTAAAATAGAAGGGTTTCTTACTTACCTATTGCTTTACCAGAGACTTACCTCTAACCTCTTTACCAAATTCAATTTTAGCTTCTCTTTCCTAATTTGGTTCTTTCTTTTATTCAATTTTACTATGTGAGCATTCACCAATCTCACAAACTAGGCCTTTCTTGTTTATCAGAGATCTTTGAGTTGTCAATATTTCATTGAGCCTTTTTGAGCTTGTTTTGAATTTGTCTTCTTTCTTCTTTGATTATTCTAGATCTGATTTGAGAGATACAAATTCTTATTCCAAATTTTTGCATTCATCATATTTTCTCTTAATTATATTATTCAAATGTTTCTTGGTATTTTCACCTTCTTCACTCTTAGCTTTTAACTCAATTTAATAGTATCATTTGCTAACTTGAGCTCATTATTAACCTCTTTGTGTCTTAGCTTTAATTTTTTAATCTAATTTTTTAATTTCTGGATACAATAATGATGCAGGAGCATCCTGGGTGTAAGAGCAATCTTGCATCACCCAAAAATATTTCTATTTTTTTGAATTCAATAAGGGCTATCTTGTGCAGAGCTGCTATTTATGGAAAGTTACTATTTTTGGTAATTTTCGTATGTGCTCAGAATGATCTGATTTCTTTCTTGGAGGTTCATTTTGGTCATATAAGTCTGCCAGTAAAGTTTCATTGCCAGATCAAGTGTATATTGGAAGATATTGAAGATTTTCGGTATTGGCAGCAGGGGACAGAAACTTTGAACTCAGTTTTGAAGGCTTTAGAGGCCCCGGATGAGGTCGAATTTTGGGCTGAATGAAGCTTGCTTATTTAGGTGTTGTAAAGCTCCTCGCGCCCTTTCCGAAATGGGGTTACAATAGTCAATCGGGTCAACTGGTGATGACTTATGGTCTTCGGAAGTTGGGTCACCTGAAATGGTGGAAAATAATTTTTCTTCAAAATTTCTGTTCGGGTTTCAAAATTTATTTTGAGCCGACTATGATGTAATGAAATGTAAAATAAAAATAATTCTAAGTTTGGTCGGCCTTATTGGCTAAAATTCTGGAACCTTCCCAGGCGGTGGAAAATTGCCTATATAAGGAAGGTTGTATTATTGTCTTAGGCAGTTCAGAATAGTTCTGGGTAGTAGATCTGGGTAATAGCTCGAGGCTTTGTCCTACAGAATATTGTAAGGGAATGCCCATGTGGCTTTGCATATTGTAATTCTGAAAGTTTGTAATTCCACATTTGTGGAGATAATAAGAAGCCAATTTTCTGTTCTTGCATATTGTTGTTGTTTCTCTATTTCTGTTATGTGTTTGTGGTATTAAGGGGAGCACCCTTCATCAGGTGGTATCAGAGCAGGAGTTTTTGAGTGTGTAAACAGATCGCCGACTGTGAGGCAGTTTGCACTAGGACCGTGGCTAGGGTTTCAGCGCGCATCGCGAAAATGCCTCCACGAAGGGAACGTGGCGGAAGAGCTGGTGTCGTAACACCTGAGGTTAGAGAGCTGCAGAGACAAGTGCAAGCATTGCAAGAAGAGATTCGCAGAGGAATGAATCTTAATGTCAGAGATGAAAGCGAGGATGAAGCCGAAGAAGAATATCAAGCAGGAGAAGTTGAAATTGTGAACCAGGAGGAAGAAAGACTTTTTCGGGCCATTTCCAAGATTGGGAAAAGACCTAAGATTGAGGTTCCTACATTTTCTAGAAATCTTAACCCAGAGGAATTGATTGACTGGATCAATGAATGTGAGGAATATTTTGAGTACGAAGATGTTGACGATCCTGATAGAGTCAAATTTGCGAAGGCCAGACTGAAAGGTCATGCGAAGATCTGGTGGCAAGAAATTCAATTGGAGCGAAATAGAAGAGGGAAAGATAAAATCACAAGATGGGATCGGATGGTGGATAAATTGAAGCGGCAGTTCATTCCTGTTGATTATGAGCTTGACCTACTGAAGAAAATACAGAGTTTGAAGCAAGCAGGTAGATCTGTTCAAGAGTATACAGAGGAGTTCTATCGATTTCTCATCAGAACAGGCCATGCAGAAGCTGATAAGGAGAAAGTTGCCCGATACCTTAATGGGTTAAGGCCAAGCATTCAGGAGGAGCTGAATCTGGTTCGAATGAACAGTATTGAGGAGGCATACCAATTTGCCCTAAAAGTAGAGGAAAAGCTGAACAAGAAGTTCGAGAGCAGACAAAATGGAAGAGGTCGCGGTGGACGATCTGGTGGACGGTCATATGGTGGCCGAAATGAAGATCTGAAAAAGAAGGATGAGGCCAGTAGCAGTCAGAATCAGCGTGGAAATAATTCCAATCGCTTCCAGGATCAGAATAATAGAGATCAGAGAGGAAGAGGAAGAGGACAAGGATCTGGAAGAGGAGGCTTCTGTGGAACATGTTTTCACTGTGGAGAAGAAGGTCATAGGGCATTTGAATGTCCTCAGTGCCAAGGCAGAACAGACAGGAGAAATGAAGGCCAGGCCAGAGTTGCACATGTAGATGAAGATGCCAAATCATCAAATTCTGAAGATGCTGAAAGAGGAGAAACGTTGATTAATAGAAGAGTCCTGTTGAGTGGTGAGAATGAACCTGAGCAAAGGAGGAGCCTGTTTCGCACCAGGTGCAAGTGTGAAGGTAAATGTTGTGATGTGATTATTGATAGTGGAAGCACTGACAATTTGGTGTCAGAAGAGATGGTGACAAAGTTGAAACTCAAGAGACAGAAACACCCGCATCCATATCGGATTGCCTGGGTACAGGATGACCACAAGGTCATGGTCAATGAACAATGCCTAGTGAAGTTCAAGATCGGCGGGTACCAAGATGAGGTACTATGTGATATCATCTCTATGGATGCATGTCATATGTTATTGGGTAGACCGTGGCAGTTTGACAGATGTGCTGTACACAATGGTCATGCGAATACCTATTCCCTGACAAAGGATGGAGTGCGACATAAGCTAAAGCCATTGAAGGAGACCGAAGAAAAGGTATGTGGTAATGCAAGAATAACATTTGTTGATGGAAAGAAATTCTTAGATGGTATGAGGCATGAGCATGTATGTTTTGCTTTAATTCCAAAAGCTGGTACAGAGGAAGTAGAAGATGTTCCTGTAGAAGTTGCAGATTTGTTGAATGAGTTTCAGGATATTGTATCCGATAACGTGCCTGATGGATTACCACCAGTCAGGAAGATCAGTCATCAGATGGACTTGATCCTAGGAGCGAGTTTGCCGAATAAGGCAGCACACAGAATGACACCTGCAGAAAGTGAGGAGTTGAACAGACAAGTGCATGAACTGTTACAGAAAGGATTGATTCGAGAGAGTCTGAGTCCCTGTGCTGTACCAGCGGTATTAGCACCAAAGAAGAATGGAGAATGGAGGATGTGTACAGATTCTAGGGCAATAAACAAGATCACGATCAAGTACAGGTTTCCATTGCCACGAATGGATGATATTATGGACTGTTTGAGTGGAGCTGTGTATTTTTCAAAGATAGATCTGAAGAGTGGATATCATCAGATTCGGATCAGAGAAGGAGATGAATGGAAGACTGCATTCAAGACAAAGGAAGGACTATATGAGTGGTTAGTCATGCCTTTTGGGCTAACCAATGCACCGAGCACTTTCATGCGGCTCATGAACAAGGTTCTGAAAGAATTTCTGGGTAAGTTTGTCATTGTTTACCTAGATGATATTTTGATCTTTAGTAAGACATTGGATGAGCATATGATGCATATTCGTATGGTATTTGAGAAGTTGAGAGAAGAGAAATTGTTGATTAATTTGAAGAAGTGCAGTTTTGTGAAGAAAGAGTTAGTGTATTTGGGATTTGTAGTTTCAGCAGAAGGTCTAAAAATGGACCCAGAGAAGGTGCAGGCTATCCTTGAATGGCCTACTCCAAGGAGTGCTACTGAGGTAAGATCTTTTCATGGTTTGGATAGCTTTTACAGAAAGTTTATCAAAAATTTTAGCAGTATTTGTGGACCCTTGACTGAAACAATGAGAGGGGATAGAAAAGAATTTAAGTGGACTAATGGGGCAAAAAAGAGTTTTCAATTATTGAAACAAAAAGTTACAAAGCAACCTGTTTTAGCACTTCCAGATTTTAATAAGGTGTTTCAAGTAGATTGCGATGCTAGTGGTACTGCAATAGGAGCTGTTATGAGCCAAGAAGGTAAACCTATTGCTTATTTCAGTGAGAAGTTGAATGATGCCAAGAGAAAATATTCTGTTTATGATCAGGAATTTTATGCTATAATTCAAGCATTAAAGAAGTGGAGACACTATTTGCTTCCTAAGGAGTTTGTTTTGTATACTGATCATCAAGTTTTGCAATATTTGAATAGTCAAGGAAAGTTGAATCAAAGGCATTTGAAATGGGTTGAATTTTTGCAGAGTTATACATTTGTTTTGAAACACAGGAGTGGAAAGTCTAATAGGGTTGCAGATGCTCTTAGCAGAAGGCAACTACTGCTGACAGAAATGCGGATTGAAGTGGTTGGGTTCAAGGAGCTCAAGAATTTGTATCCAGAGGATCATGATTTTGGTGAAGCTTGGAAAGCTTGTACAGAACCTGTTACTCTAGACAGGACGAAATGGTTGGATTTCATCATCCAGGATGATATGCTATTTAGAGGAAGTCAGTTGTGCATTCCACGAAGTTCTATGAGGGAGAATCTCATCAAGGAGAAGCATAGTGGAGGATTGGCTGGACACTTTGGTCGTGATAAAACCCTTGCTTTGGTTGGTGAGAATTATTATTGGCCACAATTGCAGCAAGATGTGAAGAAGTTTGTACAAAGTTGCAGAGTATGTCAGATGGCGAAAGGAGTGAACCATAATACAGGGTTGTATCAGCCATTACCTGTACCAGAGAAGCCTTGGGAGGATATTAGCATGGACTTTGTTCTTGGTTTACCGCGGACACAGCGGGGACGTGATTCAATTTTTGTGGTGGTTGACAGATTTTTAAAGATGGCACATTTTATTCCCTGCAAGAAGACTAATGATGATGTTCATGTAGCAGAATTGTTTTTCAGAGAAGTAGTGAGACTTCATGGTTTGCCAAAGACCATAGTTTCAGATCGGGATACTAAGTTTGTTGGATATTTCTGGCGTACATTGTGGAAGAAGTTGAAGAAAGATTTGAAGTTCAGTTCATCACATCATCCACAGACTGATGGACAGACAGAGGTAGTGAATAGAAGTTTGGAAAATTTGCTGAGATGTTTGGTTGGAGATAAGCCAACGGGATGGGATTTGATTTTACCACAGGCAGAATTTGCATACAATAATTCTGTCAACAGGAGCACTGGTAAATCACCATTCCAGATTGTATATGGAAGTAGTCCAAGAAATGCATCTGAATTGAGAAAGATAGATAAAGGAGAAATAAGTAGTGCTGAAGCTGAGGATTTTGCAGAACACTTGAAGAACATCCATGAGGAGGTGAGGAAGCATATTACCAAGATGAATGCACAGTATAAGGCTAAGGCAGATGAGAAAAGGAGGTCTAAGGAATTTCAGGTTGGTGATGATGTCATGGTTCATTTGCGGAAGGAGCGGTTTCCAGTTGGTACATATAACAAGCTAAAAATGAAGAAGTTTGGGCCATGTAAGATACTGAAGAAACACGATTCAGGAAACGCATGTGAGGTAGAATTGTCTACTGAGCTAAATATTTCACCAGTGTTTAACATTTCAAATTTGACAGAGTATCATGAAGGAGGTGTTGAAGATGAGGTTGCAGCAGCACAGTGGAGTATTCCAGCAACTAGTTCAGACACTAAGGAGATCGAAGATATACTAGACAGTCGTGTTGGCAGAAGCACAAGGAACAGGACATATGAAGAATATCTGGTCAAGTGGAAAGGACGGCCTGTTGAAGATTCATCATGGCTGACAAAGGAGGAGGTTAGCCATCTTGGTTTTCCTCTGTACACCTGAGTCGTGACAGGGTCACTTTTCAAATTACCCTGGGTGTCTGATGCAGGAGCATCCTGGGTGTAAGAGCAATCTTGCATCACCCAAAAACATTTCTATTTTTTTGAATTCAATAAGGGCTATCTTGTGCAGAGCTGCTATTTATGGAAAGTTACTATTTTTGGTAATTTTCGTATGTGCTCAGAATGATCTGATTTCTTTCTTGGAGGTTCATTTTGGTCATATAAGTCTGCCAGTAAAGTTTCATTGCCAGATCAAGTGTATATTGGAAGATATTGAAGATTTTCGGTATTGGCAGCAGGGGACAGAAACTTTGAACTCAGTTTTGAAGGCTTTAGAGGCCCCGGATGAGGTCAAATTTTGAGCTGAATGAAGCTTGCTTATTCAGGTGTTGTAGAGCTCCTCGCGCCCTTTCCGAAATGGGGTTACAATAGTCAATCGGGTCAACTGGTGATGACTTATGGTCTTCGAAAGTTGGGTCACCTGAAATGGCGGAAAATGATTTTTCTTCAAAATTTCTGTTCGGGTTTCAAAATTTATTTTGAGCCGACTATGATGTAATGAAATGTAAAATAAAAATAATTCTATGTTTGGTCGGCCTTATTTGCTAAAATTCTGGAACCTTCCCAGGCGGTGGAAAATTGCCTATATAAGGAAGACTGTATTATTGTCTTAGGCAGTTCAGAATAGTTCTGGGTAGTAGATCTGGGCAATAGCTCGAGGCTTTGTCCTACAGAATATTGTAAGGGAATGCCCATGTGGCTTTGCATATTGTAATTCTGAAAGTTTGTAATTCCACATTTGTGGAGATAATAAGAAGCCAATTTTCTGTTCTTGCATATTGTTGTTGTTTCTCTATTTCTGTTATGTGTTTGTGGTATTAAGGGGAGCACCCTTCATCAGGTGGTATCAGAGCAGGAGTTCTTGAGTGTGTAAACAGATCGTCGACTGTGAGGCAGTTTGCACTAGGACCGTGGCTAGGGTTTCAGCGCGCATCGCGAAAATGCCTCCACGAAGGGAACGTGGCGGAAGAGCTGGTGTCGTAACACCTGAGGTTAGAGAGCTGCAGAGACAAGTGCGAGCATTGCAAGAAGAGATTCGCAGAGGAATGAATCTTAATGTCAGAGATGAAAGCGAGGATGAGGCCGAAGAAGAATATCAAGCAGGAGAAGTTGAAATTGTGAACCAGGAGGAAGAAAGACTTTTTCGGGCCATTTCCAAGATTGGGAAAAGACCTAAGATTGAGGTTCCTACATTTTCTGGAAATCTTAACCTAGAGGAATTGATTGACTGGATCAATGAATGTGAGAAATATTTTGAGTACGAAGATGTTGACGATCCTGATAGAGTCAAATTTGCGAAGGCCAGACTGAAAGGTCATGCGAAGATTTGGTGGCAAGAAATTCAATTGGAGAGAAATAGAAGAGGGAAAGATAAAATCACAAGATGGGATCGGATGGTGGATAAATTGAAGCGGCAGTTCATTCCTGTTGATTATGAGCTTGACCTACTGAAGAAAATGCAGAGTTTGAAGCAAGCAGGAAGATCTGTTCAAGAGTATACAGAGGAGTTCTATCGAGTTCTCATCAGAACAGGCCATGCAGAAGCTGATAAGGAGAAAGTTGCCCGATACCTTAATGGGTTAAGGCCAAGCATTCAGGATGAGCTGAATCTGGTTCGAATGAACAGTATTGAGGAGGCATACCAATTTGCCCTAAAAGTAGAGGAAAAGCTGAACAAGAAGTTCGAGAGCAGACAAAATGGAAGAGGTCGCGGTGGACGATCTGGTGGATGGTCATATGGTGGCCGAAATGAAGATCTGAAAAAGAAGGATGAGGCCAGTAGCAGTCAGAATCAGCGTGGAAATAATTCCAATCGCTTCTAGGATCAGAATAATAGAGATCAGAGAGGAAGAGGAAGAGGACAAGGATCTGGAAGAGGAGGCTTCCGTGGAACATGTTTTCACTGTGGAGAAGAAGGTCATAGGGCATTTGAATGTCCTCAGCGCCAAGGCAGAACAGACAGGAGAAATGAAGGCCAGGCCAGAGTTGCACATGTAGATGAAGATGCCAGATCATCAAATTCTGAAGATGCTGAAAGAGGAGAAACGTTGATTAACAGAAGAGTCCTGTTGAGTGGTGAGAATGAACCTGAGCAAAGGAGGAGCCTGTTTCGCACCAGGTGCAAGTGTGAAGGTAAATGTTGTGATGTGATTATTGATAGTGGAAGCACTGACAATTTGGTGTCAGAAGAGATGGTGACAAAGTTGAAACTCAAGAGACAGAAACACCCGCATCCATATCGGATTTCCTGGGTACAGGATGACCACAAGGTCATGGTCAATGAACAATGCCTAGTGAAGTTCAAGATCGGCGGGTACCAAGATGAGGTACTATGTGATATCATCTCTATGGATGCATGTCATATGTTATTGGGTAGACCGTGGCAGTTTGACAGATGTGCTGTACACGATGGTCATGCGAATACCTATTCCCTGACAAAGGATGGAGTGCGACATAAGCTAAAGCCATTGAAGGAGACCGAAGAAAAGGTATGTGGTAATGCAAGAATAACATTTGTTGATGGAAGGAAATTCTTAGATGGTATGAGGCATGAGCATGTATGTTTTTCTTTAATTCCAAAAGCTGGTACAGAGGAAGTAGAAGATGTTCCTGTAGAAGTTGCAGATTTGTTGAATGAGTTTCAGGATATTGTATCCGATAACGTCCCTGATGGATTACCACCAGTCAGGAAGATCAGTCATCAGATGGACTTGATCCTAGGAGCGAGTTTGTCGAATAAGGCAGCACACAGAATGACACCTGCAGAAAGTGAGGAGTTGAACAGACAAGTGCATGAACTGTTACAGAAAGGATTGATTCGAGAGAGTCTGAGTCCCTGTGCTGTACCAGCGGTATTAGCACCAAAGAAGAATGGAGAATGGAGGATGTGTACAGATTCTAGGGCAATAAACAAGATCACGATCAAGTACAGGTTTCCATTGCCACGAATGGATGATATTATGGACTGTTTGAGTGGAGCTGTGTATTTTTCAAAGATAGATCTGAAGAGTGGATATCATCAGATTCGGATCAGAGAAGGAGATGAATGGAAGACTGCATTCAAGACAAAGGAAGGACTATATGAGTGGTTAGTCATGCCTTTTGGGCTAACCAATGCACCGAGCACTTTCATGCGGCTGATGAACGAGGTTCTGAAAATTTTTTTGGGTAAGTTTGTCATTGTTTACCTAGATGATATTTTGATCTTTAGTAAGACATTGGATGAGCATATGATGCATATTCGTATGGTATTTGAGAAGTTGAGAGAAGAGAAATTGTTGATTAATTTGAAGAAGTGCAGTTTTGTGAAGAAAGAGTTAGTGTATTTGGGATTTGTAGTTTCAGCAGAAGGTCTAAAAATGGACCCAGAGAAGGTGCAGGCTATCCTTGAATGGCCTACTCCAAGGAGTGCTACTGAGGTAAGATCTTTTCATGGTTTGGCTAGCTTTTATAGAAAGTTTATCAAAAATTTTAGCAGTATTTGTGGACCCTTGACTGAAACAATGAGAGGGGATAGAAAAGAATTTAAGTGGACTAATGGGGCAGAAAAGAGTTTTCAATTATTGAAACAAAAAGTTACAGAGCAACCTGTTTTAGCACTTCCAAATTTTAATAAGGTGTTTCAAGTAGATTGTGATGCTAGTGGTACTGCAATAGGAGCTGTTATGAGCCGAGAAGGTAAACCTATTGCTTATTTCAGTGAGAAGTTGAATGATGCCAAGAGAAAATATTCTGTTTATGATCAGGAATTTTATGCTATAATTCAAGCATTAAAGAAGTGGAGACACTATTTTCTTCCTAAGGAGTTTGTTTTGTATACTGATCATCAAGCTTTGCAATATTTGAATAGTCAAGGAAAGTTGAATCAAAGGCATTTGAAATGGGTTGAATTTTTGCAGAGTTATACATTTGTTTTGAAACACAGGAGTGGAAAGTCTAATAGGGTTGCAGATGCTCTTAGCAGAAGGCAACTACTGCTGACAGAAATGCGGATTGAAGTGGTTGGGTTCAAGGAGCTCAAGAATTTGTATCCAGAGGATCATGATTTTGGTGAAGCTTGGAAAGCTTGTACAGAACCTGTTACTCTAGACAGGACGAAATGGTTGGATTTCATCATCCAGGATGATATGCTATTTAGAGGAAGTCAGTTGTGCATTCCACGAAGTTCTATGAGGGAGAATCTCATCAAGGAGAAGCATAGTGGAGGATTGGCTGGACACTTTGGTCGTGATAAAACCCTTGCTTTGGTTGGTGAGAATTATTATTGGCCACAATTGCAGCAAGATGTGAAGAAGTTTGTACAGAGTTGCAGAGTATGTCAGATGGCGAAAGGAGTGAAGCAGAATACAGGGTTGTATCAGCCATTACCTGTACCAGAGAAGCCTTGGGAGGATATTAGCATGGACTTTGTTCTTGGTTTACCGCGGACACAGCGGGGACGTGATTCAATTTTTGTGGTGGTTGACAGATTTTCAAAGATGACACATTTTATTCCCTGCAAGAAGACTAATGATGCTGTTCATGTAGCAGAATTGTTTTTCAGAGAAGTAGTGAGACTTCATGGTTTGCCAAAGACCATAGTTTCAGATCGGGACACTAAGTTTGTTGGATATTTCTGGCGTACATTGTGGAAGAAGTTGAAGACAGATTTGAAGTTCAGTTCATCACATCATCCACAGACTGATGGACAGACAGAGGTAGTGAATAGAAGTTTTAGAAATTTGCTGAGATGTTTGGTTGGAGATAAGCCAACGGGATGGGATTTGATTTTACCACAGGCAGAATTTGCATACAATAATTCTGTCAACAGGAGCACTGGTAAATCACCATTCCAGATTGTATATGGAAGTAGTCCAAGAAATGCATCTGAATTGAGAAAGATAGATAAAGGAGAAATAAGTAGTGCTGAAGCTGAGGATTTTGCAGAACACTTGAAGAACATCCATGAGGAGGTGAGGAAGCATATTACCAAGATGAATGCACAGTATAAGGCTAAGGCAGATGAGAAAAGGAGGTCTAAGGAATTTCAGGTTGGTGATGAAGTCATGGTTCATTTGCGAAAGGAGCGGTTTCCAATTGGTACATATAACAAGCTGAAAATGAAGAAGTTTGGGCCATGTAAGATACTGAAGAAACACGATTCAGGAAACGCATATGAGGTAGAATTGCCTACTGAGCTAAATATTTCACCAGTGTTTAACATTTTAGATTTGACAGAGTATCATGAAGGAGGTGTTGAAGATGAGGTTGCAGCAGCACAGTGGAGTATTCCAGCAACTAGTTCAGACACTAAGGAGATCGAAGATATACTAGACAGTCGTGTTGGCAGAAGCACAAGGAACAGGACATATGAAGAATATCTGGTCAAGTGGAAAGGACGGCCTGTTGAAGATTCATCATGGCTGACAAAGGAGGAGGTTAGCCATCTTGGTTTTCCTCTGCACACCTGAGTCGTGACAGGGTCACTTCTCAAATTACCCTGGGTGTCTGATGCAGGAGCATCCTGGGTGTAAGAGCAATCTTGCATCACCCAAAAACATTTCTATTTTTTTGAATTCAATAAGGGCTATCTTGTGCAGAGCTGCTATTTATGGAAAGTTACTATTTTTGGTAATTTTCGTATGTGCTCAGAATGATCTGATTTCTTTCTTGGAGGTTCATTTTGGTCATATAAGTCTGCCAGTAAAGTTTCATTGCCAGATCAAGTGTATATTGGAAGATATTGAAGATTTTCGGTATTGGCAGCAGGGGACAGAAACTTTGAACTCAGTTTTGAAAGCTTTAGAGGCCCCGGATGAGGTCGAATTTTGGGCTGAATGAAGCTTGCTTATTTAAGCGTTGTAGAGCTCCTCGCGCCCTTTCCGAAATGGGGTTACAATAGTCAATCGGGTCAACTGGTGATGACTTATGGTCTTCGGAAGTTGGGTCACCTGAAATGGCGGAAAATGATTTTTCTTGAAAATTTCTATTCGGGTTTCAAAATTTATTTTGAGCCGACTATGATGTAATGAAATGTAAAATAAAAATAATTCTAAGTTTGGTCGGCCTTATTGGCTAAAATTCTGGAACCTTCCCAGGTGGTGGAAAATTGCCTATATAAGGAAGGCTGTATTATTGTCTTAGGCAGGTCAGAATAGTTCTGGGTAGTAGATCTGGGCAATAGCTCGAGGCTTTGTCCTACAGAATATTGTAAGGGAATGCCCATGTGGCTTTGCATATTGTAATTCTGAAAGTTTGTAATTCCACATTTGTGGAGATAATAAGAAGCCAATTTTCTGTTCTTGCATATTGTTGTTGTTTCTCTATTTCTGTTATGTGTTTGTGGTATTAAGGGGAGCACCCTTCATCAAATAATTAGCCATTTGAAGACTTTTTTATAGTTCCTTATTTTCATCTTCAATATTTTCAAAATATTCAAATACAGACATAAGCTCTTTCTGATCCATGGTAGATCTAAGCACTATATGTTCAACCTTCTAGATCTCCTTTGACTTGTTAGACTATTCTAAAGGATCTGGCTCTAATACCAACTGTTGAACATCTGGAATGTCGAGAGGGGGGAGGGTGAATCAATATTCCTCTAAAAATATTAAAAATTTTAAATACTTGTCCACATAACATAATTAAATTTGCAGAAAAGAAATAAGTAGTAACCAAATAACACAATACCACATAACACCATTGTTTTTATCATGTAATTTGAAGATGGGAAAAACTAGGGAGAGGGTTAACTCTCAACTATTAAGTAACCAATTATCGAATACATAGGTGGCTCACTACTGGGGAAGCTCACTATGAGATGGGCTCACTACCCAAAATCCAAAAGCCAACTATCAAAAATGAGAGGTGGCTTATTGTTGGAGTATAAAATACAAAACTAAATTGTTACAATTGTATCTGTATATGCATGAGATATAGTTCTAGCTGAAGTATAGAGTTATATACAATTACTAAACTATATATATATCAGCTCACTATGTACATCAACAAATCACTATCACATTTCATATCATCTATATTGTCATATATTTTGTGTTGATACCACTTCCTATATATACACCAGATCTGCATTCACAAGTTGGATTAAACTGGATATGGAATTGTGTGATCATGTTACACAAAATGTTGGAGATTTTGACAATGTCAAAAAGATATCCCACGCTATACCAAATAGGACTAGACCAAAAAATTTGGTACACCACTGCAAAGAGAATAACTTGCATTGGTAACAATGTTGTCAGTGACACCACTATTAGATTAAAAGATATGTAGAAGATAAGAGTGTAGTACCAATCAATGAAATCCAAACTCAAACCCTTCTTCTAAAACTTTCTACAAGATATCAATTTGGGTTAGAATCCCCTACCTCCCACTTCATCTTTGGGTAGATTCACTTCTTGAGGAAGTGGGTGAGGCTCTTGGAGATTTTATAATGGTGGACGCAAAGACTTGTGATATTTTTCACTCCACCTATGCTCATATTTTGGTGGATATTGATCCATATAAGGGGATTCATGTGGAGATTAAACTTATGTCTCCTAAGGGTAACTAGATCCAACCTCTGAACTATGAAGAGATTCCCTTTAGGTGTAGAAGGTTCTTTAAAATCAGGAATGTTGAGGCTGAATGTGATCAAGAGAAAGATAAATCTAAGAATCCCTCTTCATGGTAGAAAGGTGCTTCGTCTCAGCATTACAATTTTCAAGAACTTTTCCCAGAAGAATTTCTCTCAAGTGGTTGCACAGGATATTCCTGTCAATAGATCGTAAGATTCTAATGCAGGTTCTATTGGGACTATTGGTTCTGATCCCATTGCTTCTATGATGGATAGTGATAGGGTTCATGTTGATGAGCATGTTATTTGTGGTCCCTTTTGTTGTTTTCTGGTGAGTGTGCTACTAGTGATGTCCCTTCGACTTCTATTGGTGAGTGTCTTTGTAGTGTTGTCCCTTCGACTGATGTTGACCCATCAGTTCATCCTACTTGTCCTAGTGTAGTATTGGTGATTTTGTCTCTGTGGATGTGACTAGCCTTGGTTCTCATATTATTACTTTTGTGTAGTGTGTTGTCCTCTCTACGGGTGTTGGGAATTCTATGATTGAGTCGATGGCTTGGCACGATGTGAATGCAAAGGTGGAAGAGGGCTTGATTGGGGTAAAAGGTAAACACCCTAAGAGGTCTTCATCCTCCTTTCATATGACCCTTCAGTCCCACAAGAAGGGGCATAAAGGAAAATATTAGTTATGGATGGTTTTAGATTTGTCAGTTAGATTTTGGATCCTTCCTCTAGTTTGAGGTTGCATATATTTCTTCTTGTGCAATGTTTGTTTCAGGTTGAGGGATCTCGATGATAAAACCCTCTCTTTGATCTTGATTCTTTCCTTATTCTAGGTTGAGCGAACTTGATGATAAAACCCTCTTTTTGGTCTTGATCTATTCCTTATTGAGGGATTTCCTTGGATATCTTAAGAGAACTTTTTGTAAAAGGGTTTAGGGGCCCCTTCAAACCCCATTTTTCTATTAATCAAAAACATTTAAGGATGTGGATATTTTGGTTGAGTGTTTAGAAGTTCAAGGTTGTGAGTTTGGGTAATGAATAACACTTCTTAAATCATATACCAATTCATATACCAAATCATATACCAATTCATATACCAATGAATAACACTTTTCAAAGTATATACCAATTCATATCTAGGGGGAGATCCCAATAAAGGGAAATCTACTTGTGGATTTTTTTCTTTGTTGGATTAGGTGAAATATCATGGAACATTCAAAAGAATCAATCCACTTCTCTTGGATCTATCAAAGTTGAATATTAAAGTTGTACCCATGTATCTAAACAAGCCCTACGGTTAAGAAGAATGCTTGAACAATTGGATTTAGCTCAAATTGAAGACATTCAAATTTATCTTTTGTATTGTAAATATAAGATCAAGTTGTGGATATTATAAATATATATTTCTATCTCATTATGAAAACCTTGGCCTACAACCCATTGAAGGGTTTGATGTAAACTCACCAAGTAAAGATTAAGGGGGGTTGTTAGAATATTAATATTTCCTTGGTTGTATTTAGTTTAGGATATTCCTCTGGGATCCCTACATGTAATTTATCCTTTTGTACATGTGTGAGGATATGTCATTTCTTTTTATTCCTTTATTAAGGAATATTAGTTTATCCTCCTTAAGAGGATGTTCATAATTTGTGCACACATTATGAATGGTGGCATTCATAGATTTTTTAGTTACTTTGTAACTCCTATCCTCATCTATATTTAAGAGATTCTTCTCTTCTCATTTCTACCAGAATGATGTTATTGTAATGAGCTTAATTCTCTCCTTCTCCTTCTCCCACTCTCTTTTTCTCTTTAATATTTTCCTTCATTCATAATACACAAGGGGTTTTTATTTTATTTTCCCCTTTTAGAAGATCTTGTGTCTCCTCTTAAATCTATGGGTGATTTCTCTCAATTTTCTCTATACTTTGGTAACATTACTTTAATCAACATACTTGGATTTATTTTTCATTTTATTACTCTTGTATTTCCTTTCAAAATGGTCCCAAAATGTACACAAATTAAGTGCTTACTTTTTAGAACAATACATTTAACCCCCACTTTAGCAGGAGTATGAGACAAATTTATGCTCATGGTAAATGAAGAGAAACAAGATTGATGAGAGAGACAATCATGGAAAATTGCAAAGAGGTAAGACAACACTAAGTTTAAGGATGTAAGCCCCCAAACCAAAGATCTTAACTCCACATCCATGCAAAAGGGCACAAAAACAAAGTAAAAAGAAAAAAAATGAAAAGAAAGCAAAAATAAAGGACACAACACTCAAAAAGGGTTGGTACTAAAACAAAACTCCAAATTAACTAGTGAAAGAGACCTTGATAAAAAATGTCTCATCCACTAATATCATATTTTGAAATCTATCGCAAGAGCATAAGTGATCACATAGCAAGAACAAGAGTATCACCAAAGATGATATAAACTCCATGGTCTAACCTACTAGTGTAATCATGAGAGAGAGAGAGAGAGAGAGAGAGAGAGAGAGAGAGAGAGAGAGAGAGAATTGATGGTCTAGAAAATTGTGTTATGCTAGTCAACTCTACCTTTAAAAATTTTCGCCTATTGGTGGCTTAAAAAAATGGATTGTGCACAGGGCAGCTTGAAAACAATTTGTGCATGGGGCGGCTTGAAAATGTTTTAAGCATGGGGTAACTTGAAAATGTTTTGCAAACGGGGCAACTTGAAAATACTTTGTGTATGGGGCAGCTTGAAAATATTTTGCACACGGATTGTCTTGAAATTTTTTTGTGCACGGGGTGAATTTAAGGGATCAGTCTTATGGAAAGCATTATCTCTAGGATCTATAAAATATGTTGCATGTAATGTTCAAGGGAGGTTGTATGTATGCCCCCATCCTTATGATGGAACCATAGGGGACATCATAAGGAATAGAATCAAGGATACCTACTTTTGACAACAAGAAGATATCCTTGAAATAATAATGTATGTCATAAACTTAGCTAAGAGTGTTGACTATTATAAGCTAAGAAAATAATTAATCATGAAAGGATTTTTTTCTTGTGGGAAGAGACCCTTGAAAGGAAGACATTGTGTCTACAAGACATATACCTTCAAGGGGAGTTATTAAACAAAGATAACATCTTCGAGACAAAGAGGGGGAGGAGAACAATAATGCACCCATTCAACCCCCCATTGCCAAGTGAAATAGGGATCCTTGATGAAGGATGGAAGACTCTGAAACACATAGTAAGAGAAATTATTTATAATGAACATAGTTTTGAAAATAAAGAAGAGGTTGTGATCAAGGATGCACACCTCTTGTATAAGAGAGAATACTAATTCAAAATGAGAATTTTTTTATAAGAAAATAATGTCACATGATAAACAAATGCCATTGTACTAAGGAAAGTAGGTCCTTAGATAAGAGAGCAATAGAATATACAAAAAACCTTTTCCCCCAAACATGAAGATAAGATAAAATATATAATACAATCTCTAATGGTAGTTACTTCATAATAGATATACAATTCCAAGCAAAATAAGTTATAAAATAGAGAGAACTCCTAATGTAAAATAGACATATAGCTGCTAGAAAAGACATCACACATAAAGTAAGCAAGTCGTTAAGGAAAAGGAATGAAATAAAAATAAGAATGATTATTAGATTATATACATTCCTTTTGAGGCATGAAATGGATTTATAAGAAAAAAAATGTTTAATCTTGCGTGAAACCAAGGATCTCATGCCAAAAATAAGAAGGATGTCACCTTATATCTACTTAGTGGTCAACCCCATTATACAAGATATGCACTTCCAAGCAAGGAATAAATCATAAGGAGGATACTAATCTCATGAAAGAGAAAGACCCTAAACAACAAGTCTATACATCAGAGGACATCATAGTATAAAAGAGATGAGAAATAAAGAGATAATGGATCCTACGAAAGGAGAAGAGGAAAGGAATATAATATACACCCTAAGTGATAGATCTTTAATAATAGGCACGTACTTTTAAGAAAGCTTAAGGTTGCAACTTGGGATGAAAATCCTTGTGTAAAACAAAAAATCCTTGCAAGAAAGTGTATCATTATATACAAGATACAAGATCACAATGGATATTGGATGCATTAAAAGGAACATGAAAGGAGAATGGAAGACACATTAAGCTCCCTAAGTGGTTTCTCACGTATAAAATATATGCACTTGAAAGAAAACATAAGGTTGTAATTCAGGATGTCAATATCCTTATATAAAATAAAAAATGCATGCCAAAAAGGATGTCATTGTATAAAGAAACATGCTAATAAAGGGATATAAAGAAGAAATTATGACCTCTTGCCCCCTAGTTGAGAGAGAAAAAGTGAATTCCTATTATGATGCCCTCAAGTTCATTACACAAAGGTGTTTGTGCATTATCGAGAGAAACATAATAGGAAAAAGAATGGCTAAGGTCTCCCTTAGATATCAAGAAATTGTATAATATCAGGTGTTAAAAGAAGAAGACATATATCAACCAAATCTTCAACAAATTCTCTGAGTTCAACACAATCACAAAGAGAATTCCTATTAAAATAATGAAAGGAACATGAAAATTCACCATTATAATTATGTAGGCTTTGACAAAATCTATAAGTAAATCTTATCCTAGAATGATACTTGATATTTATATAAATTGTTCTAGCCAAAGCTTCACATTCATCATAAGGTGAAGGATCGAGAGATGGTGTTGGCAAGAAAATTTCAGGAGGTGGTTTTGGTTGAGAGATAGGATTAGCTTGAGGTACATGATATTATTTAGGAGGATTAGGAGGAGACATAGGGTTATGGTCACTAAATTCTTGATCATGTTAGGTAGGATGTGATGTAAGAGAAGTTTGGATAGTTTCTCTAGGGAGATATTCATCATTATTATCCTTAGTTTGGGAGGAAGAAGGAATATTATCCTTTGGAGAGAAATCATCTAGGAAATGTCTAACATCCAAATCATGGATAATGCTTTGAATGTACTAATAAGAATCAAAAGCATTAGGATCAAGAGGATCTAGATGTAGGAGGATAGGATTGAGAAGGTTAGCATTAGGCTAATTAACAAAGACCCTTATGTTATCAATATATGGCATGCACTGTGTTAAAATCTAAAGGATAAACCTACATGAAACTTTGATATTGGTCTTGAAATATGCCTTATAAGGAGGAAATATATTTGTTAATCTCATAATACCACAAGTGAGAAGGCCATAAAGGAAGACAAAGCTAATGAAATGCAAGAATCTATTATTTAATCCATGTGTTTGATAAAGAGAAGTAAGAAGGAATGTAAGAAAATAAGTTATAGAACACCAATCCAATTTAGAGAGTTTCATGCTAACAAACAAAAAGATAGATCTCAAAATAGGAATGTAGTAAAGATATGATCTACTTGATGCAAAAGAAATAAATCAATGCATACAAAGAAGATCTATCTACTAAATGAGAAAGTATAATGCATGAAAGCATCAGGTGTACCAAAATGTGAAGAAGAAAATGGTGATCAATGGTAGACAACCAAGTTCCTCATACATTGGAATACAAAACTCCCAATAAAATAAATCTGATTAGCACACCCGAGAAAGTAAGGGTGCTAATTCATAATCTATACAATGTGGGTTTTTTGTGATTCCTTATAGATAAAGATGAAAATGATATGTAAATATGATTAATGACTAAGAAATTCAAATCTAACAAACTCATCTTGAATTTAGGAGAAGAGGAGTGGAAGTTTAGATTTGGTTTTTATTGTCGCAAAACTGTTGGAATAAAAAATGGTTTTGGATATGATACTTAGATACCTACAACTTCTAACTGTGGAAATTTTAGATTCAAAGGACAATGTTGACCAAAGTCGACCTTGTCCAAGAAAGTAAACCTTGTCTTGGAGACTCCAAATTTGATGAATTCTATGAAGGACTGCAACTAATTATGTAACACACAAAATCTAGATCCAAAACTCTGAAAAACATGTTCTTGAACACAAGAAGAAAGGGGAAAAGGTTGTGGAAAGGAGTTTTCCTTGGTCAAGCCCCTATATAGGAATCAACCTTGAATTAAAATAAATGCAATTGAAAGACCACTGACATGTAACATAGGTTAGATCTAAACAATGGAGTATATCATACCATCTAGATAAAATTGTCTCTAAGTATGTGATCAAGTATGTTGATGTAATAGCTTTGACTCAACACAAAAACCAAAAGGGAAATCATGTAAGACAAAACCTCATATAGTAGATATTGCAATTCACCTTAATGAAGAAAGAGGAAGACTTTTTGGATAAATGTAGATCTCCTTCCTTGATGTCAAGCTCCTTTCCTTGGTCTCCAATGGGGGAAAAGAGCTAGATCTATGGAAGGAAATGCCTTTCATGCATGAGTGGGCTTGAATGCTTAATGAATGTATTCAATAAATTCTTGCTTTCTTTTCTTGAATCTTGAATGCACAATAGCTTGCTTGATAATGCTTGAATGAAGTCTTGATATCAAAATGAGAGGAAGAGGTCTCCTTTTATACACATTTTGGGGCTCATATTTTGCAAGGTTGACCTTAATTAAGTGCCTAGGAGCAAAAACCCCACATTAGGCCCATATCCCACTAAAATAAAAATCCCTAGGAAAAGGCCAACTTAGGTTGACCTTGTCCAAACATACTTTTTCAAAATTTCCCTAGGGCTTAGGATTGTGTGCTAAAAGGGGGATTTGAAAACCTTAGTTTGTCAGGAAATTAAGGAAAATCTTGAAATGCATGTAAAGGACCTATATGGAAAATGAGTTATGTGAGTGGTGAACAAAATGGAAAAATTATGCATATAAGCTAGAGACAACCTCGAGTTCAAGAAATATTTGAAGAAGGAGGACTCTTATTTGAATTAAATATGCATTTAAGTACAATATGAGGTCCTACCATAGAAAACACATTAAAGTAGGCTAGAAATGGTCCCAAAATGCACACAAATTAAGTGCTTACTTTTTAGGACAATACTATATATATATCATCCTAAAAAGTAAGCACTATTAGACAA
Source organism: Chamaecyparis obtusa (assembly GCA_027943335.1). NCBI lineage: Eukaryota > Viridiplantae > Streptophyta > Pinopsida > Cupressales > Cupressaceae > Chamaecyparis > Chamaecyparis obtusa. The sequence continues at coordinate 1,762,506 of BSBK01007362.1, forward strand.
CTGAGAGGGGGTGAATTAGTTAATTCTAGTTTTCCTACAGTCCCAAATCTCCCAGATGTATATATTAAAATTTTCAAATCAAATAATCAATTCGGTAAGATATCAACTATGTCTTTTTCTACATCTACCGATTACTAGTAAATTAAGTACTATGTTCACCTATATATCTAGTTATAGAAATGTGTAAAGTAAAATAACAATTCAACACATTCATACACATATAAAACATAGATTTTAATGTGGAAACATTGTTAGGGGAAAAAACCACCTAGGACCAGTAACCCAAAATAATTCACTCTTCTGAAGTGAGCTTGGTTAGGAGCCAACCTTGTTAAAGATTACAAAACTATAGTGTGAGGTGTTGCCTAGTTAGAGGATTTATCAGTAACATATCTCCTTTGACCATGCATTCACTATGGGGTCAACTATAAAATAATCAACATTCATTGAATGTCATATTGAAATATAAAGATTGTTAAGTCCCACTCGGTTAAGAGATTTATTTGTAGTAATGGTTAAACTGATACAATAATGATCTGATTTGAATACAATTTTGATTTGCAGATTTTAAGATCTATGCTAAGCTCAAAATACCTTTGATCAATAATCAATTCAATCCTTCTTATTCCTCCAACTCTATTTTGCTTAGTAATTATTTCTCTGATGCTCGGTATTGTCTACAATTTTGCTCAGTTCTATCTTCAACCAGTTTGATCAGTGTTGCATGAAAATAATCCTTTTCACATGAATTCTCCTATAGTATCTCTAGTATCCCAAACTCAATAATGAATCTCATGTCTCCTTATATAGACATCATAAACCATTTAATTTCTATCCATAGATTTTGCCTCTTAATATTCATCATTCATTTTTTCACTTTAACCTTCCTCATTAGTTGTGTCATTAACATGTTTCATTCTCCTTCATCCAATCAATCTTGAATTTTGTTAGTCGTTAGATCATTATAACAAACATTATCTTTTACCTCAGAATCATAAGCAATTGTCTAGCTCATCATTTTAGTCAGTTGTTCCAAACTCCATTTATTTCTTTTACTTGGTCAATACCAGAATGTGTCGGTGAATACTAGCTTGGTTAATACTATACTCGGTATACACTACACTTTCTAGGTGTATACATAAATCTTCATTTACTGAAAACATAAACTTGTTCAGTTATGATCTTCAATGCATAATAGAATCATGTAATACAATCAAGTCATCAACATGATGCCATCGATTCATCAATAGGTTACCCAATGTATACCATATCTGTATCTTTCTTATCCATCTCATCTTCATGTAGATATCTCATTCCTTTACCATTTTCCTTCCTTAGATGTTTGTAACCATCATGACAAGTACAGAAAAAACTAGTTGACATCAATGACAATACATTGACTGATTTAATTGTCTTACATATACTTTAGTAGCTCAATGATCATCAATCATTGTCTTTCAATTATCCATTCCATTGTCAAACTTTCCTTTAAGATATTCAATCAGTTGTAGATTATCAAGCGCGCGTACACACACACATATATCTTTTGTGTGTGTGTGTGTGTGTGTTTTATTCTAATTTATCCATGGTGTCATTCTACTTTATCCATGGTGTTAATATGGCAATAGTTTAGAGGAATTCCACTTCTTTCATCAATGTAGAATAATACGATGAGAACTGAATTTTGTGATGCATAAGGACAAAATTCTATGCAATCCTAAAAAGGGGAACATAACTAAGTTGGTTGAAAAGTGAAAAGAACAAAATTTGTAGTTGTAATTAAATAGGTAATAAAATGCTAAGAAACCTCAACTAAGGAAATGCTTCGCATAAAATATAGTAATATCCAAACACCCACCATTTGGGTTGTAGACACAAACATTATTTTCAAAAAAATGTTTATCAATGGCGCTTAAAATTTCTCACCTATGAAAACTAGTAGAAGACAAATATAAACAATAAAACTATGCCTTTAATTGTCATCGTCTTCCCAGATTTGGGAATAAATTATAGAGTTTCCACGATGAATATGAAAAGAAAGAGAAATGACTAAAAGGGGGAAAACTTTTTGATTGACAACAAAGACAAGGGAAAAGTCGGGTTCATAAAGAACCATCCAATTTAAAAAAAACATAAGTTCATACAAGAAAAAAATATTTCACAGACACTACAAAGTGATATCCATAACTAAATTTAAATAAAATTAACATTCACTTAAACCATATTTATTTATTTTCCAATATAAAATTTACAAGAATGTAAGAAACAAAAGGTAGAAGCCCTACCTTAACAATGAAGTTTACAATAGTTGGTAAGACATCCCTTGATCACACTCCTGCCCAAAGCCCCTTTCACACAAAAATTGATTTTCTAGAATGTAGCCCCAATATAAAAGTATGAATTTATCAAATCAACACCAACCTCCTACACAACATTTTCATAGTCATTAGTAAATATCTATGCAAACCAACTTACCATAATCGAAATGAATATAATACACACACAAAGTAACATAATTAACATAATACCATCAAAGACTTATTAAAAATTTCACATAATGATCAATACTAATGATATAATGGCTATCCAAAGCTATTAATCACTAACCAAAATAAATATATAACTGATCATAATATTATACCCCAACGAGAAATAGAAATGTCCATCACGTAAAATGAAATATAAGCTCATAACAAAAAATGGGTGGGTATTACATAATGCGCCCACAAAGGAACCCTCAAAGATAAGAGATAAAAAACATTAAATATCATTAAATATTTTTTAAAGTATTTAAGTCAATTTGCATTGTGCAACATGTGAAGTTCTATTGTCGAAACCTCATGACTAGTTCAAATTATTGATAAGTGACACTACACAAGCAAAATACTTGAAGCCAAAAAACTAAAAAAATTAAGGGAAAGGTCTTATAAAATGGTATACATGATAGTGGGATATACTTTAAGTCACCTAAGACCTCCCCCTAAAGTTTTGAAACTTAATTCACAAAAGTAGACCTTTTCTAAGGTCCAGACATCATAGATGGGTTTTGTCAAGCATTGACTTGTAGTCAATTTCTACAAACACTATCTAAAAGAATTATAAACCTTGTAAAACCTCCTCTATGGGTTTCATGGCTCTTATACATTTTAAACAAAAGTATAATGGAGTCAAAACAATGCTCTAAGCTCTTGGAATCCTCTCTAACCTTAACTAGGGTTAAATCAATATAATTAGAAGGGACTTTCACCTTTATTCACTAGTGATGCACCTTTGTTCAAAAAAAATGTAATTTTTTTACCATCAAAGATTCTTTGTTCACCTATGATATGTGTTTGTTCATTAGTGATGTTCCTTTGTTCACTAGTGATGAGAATCTAAAAATATGTCTAGTTCACCCTAAATTCTTGAATTCAATCCTAACACAATCAAATATATCCTAATTGAATGAAAACCATAGTGCGATACTTTACAAGGTATGTCAAGATATCCAAATTGGGCCTTGAATGATCCAAACACTCAAAAATCCTACATGGATTCACTTGGTCTTAAACTAAGCTCACACGATGACAATAAGAGGGGAAGAAGACACCCTCAAGAAACTCAATGACACTATGGGTAAGTGCACAAAGAAGGGGGACCAAAATATGGCACTCATTTCTTTGTCCCCAAAAAAGTGCATGGCATGCACCATATAGGGTGTATAACATATGGCTCAATCTGCCAAGCCTTAGGTTTAGGCACACCAAAGATATGTGCCAAATATGGTGTGTGCCAAATTCTCAATATTAAAAACTCCCCCCTTCTCTCTCTTTCTCTCTCTCTCTCTCTTTGATCAAGTGCTTCAAAATTGTGCCAAATGCATTCTTAAGGCAAGAATATATACATGAAATATAACATTTAAGTATAAATCACATTTAAATATGTGTTTTTCCTTTCTTATACTTTAAGTTATATTTCATGTATATATTGGCAAGATGTTTGAGGAATGGTTTCAAATCTGTATGTGTTATAATGTAGATTCTAGGTTCTTGAAAATAAATAAATTTTGACTTAGTAAAATTTTAGCAACTAGCATGCTCCTATCAATATACTCTCATTCTCTGTATCTCAATCTCTTTATCTCCACCAAACTCTAGACCTATCTCTCTCCCTCTATTTTATCTCTCCAATCTCTAGGACTCTAGCACCCTCTCGCCTTCTCAACTTCACCTACCCTTTTGAGGGTGCATCAAGCCCATCTCTCTCTCTCTCTCTCTCTCTCTCTCACACACACACACACACACACACACACACAATATCCATCTCTCTTTCCCCCCTCCATATATCTCACCCCTCTCTTTCCCCATCTAGGTCACTTAGATATCTCTCCCCCTCTAGGCTTCTCACCTCTTACTTTATCCTCTATCTAGTTATATCCCTCCATCTAGACCTCCATCTCCCTTATCCTTACCCATCTCATCATATTCTCTCTCATGTCACATCTATATCTCTCCCTCTCCCTCTCTACATATGGTTTAGGGTGCAATATTTATAGTACAACGTTTAGGATATATAAGGTTGAGGACATCTCCTATTTTGATACTTCTCTCTCCCTCTCTCTTCTCTATAATATATCTAGGCCTCTCTTTATTTTTCTTCCTCTCTCTCTTTATGTCTCCCCCTCCCTCATTGAACAGTCATGTCATCTCTCTCTCTCTCTCTCTCTCTCTCTCTCTCTCTCTCTCTCTCTCTCTCTCTCTCTCTCTCTCTCTCTCTCTCTCTCTCTCTCCCCTTTTAGGTATCTCACCTCTCTTCCCCTATATCTCATCTTTCCCCAAGAAAGAGAGGGAAAGAGAGAAAGGGAGAAATTATTTAGGGTTTAGCTTTTAAAGTTTAGAGAGAGGGGGGGAAAGATAGAAAGGGAGAAATGATTTAGGGCTTAGGGATTATGGTTTTAGGGTTTAGGGTTTGGAGAGAGAGAGAGTTTAGATATTATGGTTATAGGATTTGGGGTTTAAAATTTAGAAAAAGAGAGAGATGGGCAGGGGAAAGAGAGAAAGGGAGAGAGGATTTAGGGCTTATATTTTAGTGCCTAGAGTTTAGAGAGAGAGAGAGACTTGATTTAATGTTTAGGTCTTATAGTTATAGGGTTTAGGGCTATGTTTTAGGTTTATAGATCTTACCCTCTCTCCCCCTCATCCTCTTTCCCACATCTCCATTCCCTTTCTCTCCTTATATTTCCCCTTACCCCTTTCCATTTCTCACTTTCTTGATCCATCCCACCTCTCCTCCTCTCCCCAATCTTCCTCTCCCCTTCCCCTCTTTATTTCTCCCCTACATATTCCCCCCTCTTTTATACCCTCTCTTTCTCTCTCCCTCTCTTTTCTATCTACCTATTCCTATCTCTTTTCCCCTCTCTCTATTTATACTATACCTTTTCCCTTGTTTCTTTCACTCTCTCTCCTCCCTCTCTTGTCCCCCCTCTTTCTCCACCTCTCTAACCATATCTCATTATCCATCTCTCACTTCCCCCTCCATATATCTCACCCCTCTTTCCCCATATAGATCACTTACATCTCTCTCCACCTCTAGGCTTCCTACCTCTTAGTCTGCCATCTCTCCATTTATCTCCCTCCCTCCCTCTAAACCTCCCTCTAAACCTCCCTCTCCCTTATCCTTAACCCTCTCCTCTTCTCTCTCACATCATCTTTTTGTCTCTTCTTCTCCCTCTCTACATAGAGTTTAGGGTACATAAGGTTGAGGGCATTTCCTATGTTGATACTTATCTCTGTCTCTATCCCTATCCCTCTCCCTATCTCTTCTCTATAATTTATTTTCATCTCTCTTTTTTCTTTCTCTTTCCCTCTATGTCTTTACCTTCCTCCTCGAATACTCATATAATCTCTCTCTCTCTCTCTCTCTCTCTCTCTCTCTCTCTCTCTCTCTCTCTCTCTCTCTCTCTCTCTCTCTCTCTCTCTCTCTCTCTCTCTCTCTCTCTCTCTCTCTCTCTCTCTCTCTCTCTCTCTCTCTCTCTCTCTCTCACCTCTCTTCCCCTCTATCTTGTCTCTCCCCAAGTCTCACACTCCATCTCTTCTCGCTCCTCAATCTTTGTTATTTTGTCTCTCATATTCTCCCTCCCTTCCATCACTATTTTTCTTCCTCCCTTTTTCCTCTCTCCCTCTCTATCCCCCCTCCCTCCTTACCCCTATCTCTATCTCCACCACTCTCTCTTATTCTCTTTCTCTCTCCATTGTCTATGCCAAGATCAATGGTACAATTGGTATAGAGAGAAGGAGAACAAAGTGGTAGTGAGATGGTTATAGGGTTTAGGGATTAGGGTTTAGAGAGAGACATGGGGTGAGGGAGAGTGAGAGGTTGGGAGATTTGGGAGATATGAAGAGAGTTAGAGATGGGATATAGGCAATGAATAGAGAGAGAAGGGAAATAGGGAGAGAGTGAGACATGGGGAGAGAAAGAGGGGGAAATGTAGAAAGGGATATAAGATTTAGGGTTTAGAACACACACACACACACACACACACACACACACACACACATATATATATATAGAGAGAGGTATTAATCAAGAGTATGGATTGAGAGTGGGGATAGAGAGGTGAGAGAGAGAAGATAGGGAGATAGACAACACTAGAGTTTGGGGAAGATAAAGAGAGTTAGATATAGAAAGAAAGAGAATACTGATATGAGCATGTTGATTACTGAAATTTGACTAAGTCTAAAAATTCATACAATCTTCTAAAACTTATATTTTATTTATATATTCTTGCTTTAAGATTGTATTTAACATGAGTTTGAATAATTTGATTAGAGAGAGAGAGAGAGAGAGAGAGAGATAGAGATGTCCTCAATCTTGAGCATTTAGCGAATGCCATATTTGGCTTGCACCAAATAGGTTTGGTGTGCCCAAATCTAAGGCTTGGCATGCCGAGCCATGTGATGTGTACCCTATATGGAGCATTCCATACACTTTTTTGGGGATAAAAGAAGTGAGTGGCATCTTTTGGTCTCCCATATTTTTTCACTTACTCATAGTGTCATTGAGTGTCTTGAGTGTGTCTTCTTTTCCTCTTGTCTTCATCTTGTCAACTTAGTTAAGATCAAGTGAATCCATGTATGATTTTTTAGTGTTTGGCTCATTCTATGCTCAAATTGGACATCCTAACATATCTTGTAAAGTGTCCCAATACATTTTTCATTTAATTAGGATGTAGTTGAATGTGCTAGGATTGAATTCAATAAGTTTAGGATGGATTGGACACATGTTTTTTATATTCCCGTCATTGGAGAACAAAGGCACATCACTAATGAACAAACACATATCACTGGTGAGAAAAATAATATTAATGGTAAAAATATACATTTTTGGCGAACAAAGGTGCATCACTAGTGAACAAAGGTGCAAGTCCCTTCTAATTGTACTGATTTTACTGTAGTTCAAGTTGAAGAGGATTCCAAGATCTTAAAGAGTTTGTTTGACTCCATTCTAGTTGTGTTGCAAAGCTAGAAGAGCCATGAAACCCTTGGAGGAGAGTTTATAAGGTTTATATTTCTTTTGGATGGTGTTTGTGGAAAGTGAGTGCAAGTCAATGCTTGACAAAATCCATCTATGACACCTGGACCTTAGAAAAGGTATAGGTTTGAGAGTTAAGTTTCAAAACTTTAGGGAGGGTCTTGGGTGACTTAAAGTACCCTACATATCATGTATAACATGTTATAAGACCTTTCCCTTAATTGGTTTAGTTTTGTGGCTTAAATTCTTTCACTTGTGTGGTGTCACTTGTCAACAATTTGACCTAGTCTTGAGGTTTCGACTTTAGAACTTCACATGTTTTTATGTGAATTGACTAAACTATTTTAAGAAAATATTTTATGATATTTTATGTTTGTTATCTCCTATCTTTGAGGGTTCCTTGGTGGGGCATTACATCAATAAGCCTCCTCCTTGGCATCAAGTATACTCCATGCTTTTACATGTGATTGAGAATCAATTTGCATTGATGGAATTTTAATGTTGTGAACATGTATCTAAACTGCATAGAGAGATGAGGTGGAACAAAACCACAATTTTCCCCTAATAAGCTAATAGGGGAATCATAAATAATGTTTGAACTAAACTCGTATGCAAACAACACAATTAAACAATTTAATATATTTTTTCTCATATCCTTATTGTATTCCCATTATGGTTGTTAGAAACATCTTGTTTTCTTTTAATTATTTAATTTAGAATAAATTTTGGATATTATTAAATTTTGTATTATTTGGAAATTGGAACATACATATATTTTCGGTCAGGAGGAGTAGTAAGGTCAATGGTTACTTTGGGTGCAAAAGGAGTATCATCAGCTTTACCCTTTTTTTCATCAGATTTTTCTATCTTTACCTTCTTTAACTTGGGATCATTTGATTTTGCCTTTGCTGCATCTGTGCTTTTTAGTTTGAAAGCAATCTTTTGTTCCCTTGCTTTGTCTAGGTCTGCTTGAGACACTCCATGTATTCTCAAGATTTCTAAGGTCACTTTAGCAACCTTTCTTTTTGTTGCTGCACTGTTTAATACTGCATCAACTTCTCTAGTTTTATCCTCATAGGTTCCCCATCTTGGCTCATTAGGATATTTAGGTGTTGCTAATAGGACTTGAGCATAAGCTTCTAATTTTTTTTCATCTACTTCATATCCAAGTGGATGAATCCACTTTGTTCTTGGTTCCACTCCCTCCATGCATGTTATGTCTATCTCAACCATAAAACAAATGGTATCCTTGTATTTCTCAACAATGTTCTCTAGTATCTTGTACCTCATCTGCATTTTGACCCTAAATGTCTTCAACTCTAGAGTCATGCAGTCTCTTAGAGTGCTCTTTGTAGATGCCTTGAAAGATATCTAAGGCATGTGGGAATGAATTTATTTAGTTATAAATCAAATACTTTTCCAACAATGTGAAAGTACATATAGATGATCAAAGACCCAAATCTAAATATTTTGGTCTTATCATGCTTGATTTCCTTAATGTTATCAATCAGCTATGTGTGCAAGATTTCACATAGGTATCAGAGCCAATTTCTCTCTACTTCAAAGCCTAACAGCTAGAGAGAAAGATCATGGAGGCTTACTGGTATCAAAAGCAGCTAGAGGAAGCCAATGACATCATCACCTCTCTGGAAAATAGATTGAGATCACTTGTGAAAAGAAAGGAGCTAGCACTACAGCTGAATGAGAGCAATGAAACCATCGATGAACTCTCTGGGCAGAGTGGATTTGAAGAAGCTGAGGAGGTAGTATCTGAACTCATAGAAAAGAATCAGATCCTGACCGATGAGATCTCTAATCTCAAAAGAGACCAAGAAGACAATGCCCTGAGGATGATTGAACTAATCGAGAAAAAGAGAAAAGCTGAAGATGAAAGAAATTTAGCAGTCAAGTCTCTTTTAGCCTCTGAGAAAGCAAGGGACCGGGCAGTGGAGGCCATAGAGGCAAATGAACTTATCATTCTACAACTTCAAGAAGACATGTAGAGTGTCACCTAAGAAAATGCCCACATACAGAAAGGCTAGCATGACAGGAATGAAGCATGCAATAGATTGTCTCAAGAATGGCATCAACTAAGGGAGAAAATGAATGAACTTGAAGAAACAAATGAACTATTGAGAAGATATAATGAAAGTTCAATTAAGCTTGATGAGCAACTCAAAGCTCAAAGAAGACACAAAGATCAGACCGGTCTTAGATTCACCAGTGAAAATGCCAAAAAGAATGGTAAGTCCTCTAGGGAAGAAGCAATCAAGAAGGATAAGATGAAATCGCTAATGCAAAAAGGTAAGAATTTCCCTAACACATCTTGAAAACACTGTGGGAAATTGGGTCATAAGACTAATAACTACAGGAATGCACTGGTAAGGACCAACAATAGCTACTGTAAGAACTGCTGTAAAAAGGGTCACAAGACTAGTGAGTACTGGTCCAATCCCACATATGTGTCCAGTAGCAACAAGAGAAGATTCATAGGGTACTACTATGCATGCAATAAATTTGGACACAAAGCACAAAAATGTAGATCCAAGACAATGGCATCTAGATCCCCAAAACTGGTACTCACTAAGAGAAACAAGGACCTGAGTACAGTTAACTATGTGAACTGTGGATTACACAATTACAATGGCTCTTGCAACAAGTCAAATGACACGAAAAGAATGAACTCATGGAAAGAAACTAGAGTAATCTTCTATCACTACAACAAAGTGGGACACAAAGCCAAAGAGTGCAAAAACTGGTCATCCAGTAAGGAGAAGGAACCAGTTAAATCTGAAGAGAAGATCAACAAGGAAGAAAAGACTAAGAAAATAGTCAAACAGATTTGGTTTGTAAAAGAATCAAAGATCTCCACTGAAGAGAAGACAAAGGAAAGATCACCATCAGCTGATGGAGATATTTCTTCAACAAACTAAACCATGAGGGTTTAGAGGGAATCGGTAGATCCACTACCATTCCCAGTATGACTGGTGAGAGTTAGACTCACTTAGTCTACAAGATTAACGGGTAAGGAAAGTTTACAATCAACCGGTTGGCAAAATGGAAAGAAAAAGTAGGTAAGGCATTTATTACTATAGTCATTTAACAAATAGTTACCGTTTGGTAATTACTGTTATAACCTAACCCTATAAAAGAAAGAAAAATTACTCCTAAGTTTTCACTTTGCTTACTTTGTGATTTGTGAATTCTTGTGCTAAGTATTATTTTCATGCTTTGATCACTGAGAAATCACTATCTGCAAATCAATATAAGTAACTTTCTGCAAATTACTGATTAGCAAGAATGGCTTCATCTTCCACTACCGTGAAGTTGATCAAAGGAGATCAAGTGAACAGACCAGCATACAACATCTTGCCTATTCAGAACAGAGAAAATGACATGGTTGGTGCTCTCTCTTCCATACCAAAAGGAGTCCTCTTGACCAAGGATGTTACAATGTTCATTCACACCAGATAGGAAGAACTCAGAGAAACCTTTATTCAAGGAGAGTATGTGTCATTATGTGAAGAAGGGAAACTTGAAAAATATGCCAATCTAGTATCTTTCGGTCTAATAAATGGTGTGTGCTACCCTGCAATCTTCTAGGAGGACCAAGTTAGACTAGTGCTGAGCCATCTTCATGAACCAAGGTTCTAGCTCAACATAGGCACATGTCATGAGATCACCAAAGAGGATCTCCATAGAGTGATCAGATACAGTGACAAAGGGGAAGTGATAACCTTTCACACCATCTCCAATACTATCATCAACAAGCTGACCAAGTCGAAGTTCGACGGTCGACTCATGACTATAAATGACATTGAAGATGAAGGAGTATGTTTTAGGTGGTGCAATTCATGTTGCGCATCACATCATGCATGAAAATGTCCAATACGACATTTGTACAATGCTTTAGAACCAAAGTTTTGAAAATATGAAGAAGCTTGGAGTTGTGAAGAAGAAATCTATAAAGTATGGAACCCTTCTGATGTGCCTATACTTTTTCTACTTGGATTTATTTCTAGGTTTCAAAAAAGTGAATTGGAGAACTGATAAATCGATCATGCATCAAATCACTGAAATGGAAAATAGACAGGGAGACCATTTAAGCAATGCTATGACTAAACATTTTGAAGCCTTTCAACTAGAGATGCACAAGAGGGAAAGAGTTCTGTCAGCAATTGTTGAACATTACAAGGATGAGGTATGTTTTTTGGTCACCACTAACAACTGCATTATTCAAGCAATTGAACCAAGAGATGCATATGCTCCTGAGATGGGTTATGAGATCTCAACCAAAGTTGCTAAGGCATATGTTGATGCATTAAATGATGTAAATTTGGATCTTGGTGCCAATCGGTTTGGCATGTACACTAAAATTCTTCAAAATTAGTCAAAAAGGGAACCGATCAAAATTGTCTACAAAAGGACACCCCCACCAAGGAAGAAACCAGGGACTGAATAACCCAAAGGCCGAAGGAAGAAAGAAGAACCAGCACTTAGCATCCAAGAGGAAGAACAAGAAGAAACAGACCTTGAAGACATAGTTCCTCTGATTAGGAAGAAGAAGACTAGAAAAATATCAAAGGAGGACCCACCTAGATGAGCCAAGCCCACAATTGACAAAATTATGGAAGGATTGAAGAAGGTTGGAAATTTAGGCTCTGTAAGAAGAATATATGAATTGAGCAGTCATAAAGAAAAAGAAAAAATTGAGGAAGCAGTAGCATTCTAACACCACAAATTCAATCTTCATCTTGGTGGACTACACACTACTCTATCGGTACAACTTCTATAGAATATTGATGCCCAGTGGAAAGCCTCAGAAGAAAGAGAAAAGGAGGAGAGGATACGGGCTCTTCTAGAGGTTCAGAATCACCTTTCTCTAGAAGAGGCAATAGAACATGTTGAACTTCATCAAAAAATGTTTGCAACCACACGAAGGATAGGCCTCATGCTTATTGGAGAAATTGAGATGGTACGTAATGAAGAAGTCACAATATGGACCAAACTTCTTTAGATCTAGCAACAAACAGAATAAGAAGCATCACAAAGAACAACAACTAAATCAACACTTGACATCAGTAAAGGGAAGGAGTACTCGGAAAAGAAGCACAGGTACTAGTGGATTTAACCAAGGGACAGGCAATGAATCCAACGGTTCTCATCTCACAAAGAAAAGGTAACTTTCAACCTATGCATGTTGATGATTTAATGACTGAGGTTATGGACTTTGGAGAAGTGGACAATGCAGCCAAATGGTATAGTGTACTAAATGAAGAGGACAAACAAAAGATGATTGTTGGGATTGTAGAGACCTTCATGGACTATCATAGGACTCCAAGGGACTACAGGTCCAAGGTCCCACCGGAACTAAACAACAGGCTACAATCAAACTGGAAAACCGGTCTAGGGATGAACACCAAAATCACTAGGGACACACTACTTAAGGTTCGGCCTAGATTTAGTGAAGAAAGAATAAAGCTTCTACTAGAAGAAGCATCCATGAACCTAAAAAAATTAGAAAGAGTCACATAGATATTGAATGGATATGAGAATAAAGTCTACAAAGAAACTCTAGACTACTGGAACAATTATGACTTCAAGGCATTAGAGAAATATGGTCCTCAAGATCAAAACAAACCAGTGTAAACACCAAAGGAGGGACACATAAATGGCGAAGGATCTTATGCCAAAAAGGAAAAAGTTCAAACAAAGGAGTTCCTAACTAATGAACAAACAAATGTTGAACAAGAAGTAGAAATTGATATACCCATAGGGGAACTCCATACAGCTGAGGAGCAGTAGCAAAAAGAAGATCCATTGGGAGAACAACAACAAAATGTTGAAGGTAGTAAGCCACCAGAAGAAGTCCAACTTGAAAGCAGAGCTCATCAAGTAATGGAAGACAATAAGGGGCAAGAAGAAGAGATCCCTGTCCACACAGAGCAACTAAGACCGGAGCAAGAGCAAGGCCAACAAGAACATAGAGACATTCCAAGCTCCTCTTCAAAAAGGAAACTATCATTTGCCGAGGGAAAGGAAGCAAAAAGAAGCAGGATTACAGATATAGTGGTAGACATCAGCAACATGTCAACAAGAAAACTAAAAGAATTGACCAAAAGAAAATAGGATATGGTCCTGACCAATGTAAAGAACATCCTATACAATTTTGTCCCTAATGCTGACATAGATGAAGATGAACCGGTCATAGATCAACTAAAAGTTTTGGCGCAAGCAATTGGTGAGGATCTAATAGATCCATAAATAATGGAAGCTGGCCACTACGAAAAGAAAAGAGTAGAGATACTCCACAAATAGGTTGATGATATCAAAGTAAATGTGACAACCAACCTGAGAATCCTCCAACAATAGCTTCAAGAGGCAAGAAGCTAGATGAGTAGAACATCAAACTTCAAAGTATTTTTGCAAGATTTGTCAGAGAATTCTGTCAAGATAATAGAAGAGATCAAAGCATTATCCTCTCAATTTGATATAAAGAACAAAACCACAACAACCTACAATAGAGAAATGTCTAATCTAACTCCCACACAGAGGAAAATTGTTGAAGATAAAAATAAGAGGATTCAAGATATCATTGGATTTCAAATGTTCTTGGCACCAACATTTGACATTATAAATTCAACTGCATCCTCGACAGAAGCTATCATCAGTGAACCAGCGTACAAAATTATGGAAGACATGGAGAATATCATTATTTCTCTGATTGCAACTCAAAAGAATTCAGAATATATAACCGGTCAATGGACCCCATTCATTCATTCAGCCAAAATAATATATAAGGATATCTTCACAAAGCTTCAAATGTGAAGAAAAATGTTACCCTTTGTCTTATAGAGGCAAAAAGGGGAAGAAGAGTAAAAGAAGTGTCAATGCAAAATCTGCAGGATCAACACAGTAAACTGGAGCATTTAGTCAGGGGAAGTTCAGAATAGGGGAAGTGTTGTTCCACCGATACAAGGTATTGTGAAGTTTGTGTACAAGTTTTGCCACCAATGATAAAGGAGAATATTGTTAGGAATTTGAGTTGTCATTAGTGTTCTTCTACAAACACATTGTATCGGTAAGGAGTCACCGGTCATTCACAACACTGGTTATCAAGAAACATACCAAGTATGCACCGGTAGATGAAAAGAAGTGCACTCACCGGTAGACTAATCTAAACAACACACATCAATTTCTGAGTGCATGTATAAGTTGAACCAGATACAAGATCGCATTGGTCTCGGTCCAAGACAAGCTAAAGATCTGCACCGGATTAAGAGGATCAGTTTCAGTTAGAAGCCAAACTATATGGGATTTAGCTTTTTAACAAGAGTTAGCTTTGTCCTTTGCGGATGTCTTACATGGTGAACTCTAGATCATTACTCATGTTTCATTGCTGATTGCATGATTCATTGCAAAGTTTGTAGCATAGCGGTTCTATGAGTTAAGGGTTTCATTGTGATGAACTCTTTTAATATATATACAGATCATAAGATGAAAAGTTTATTGTTGTCGAAAAGAGTGCAAAAGGAAAGATATTCTTCAAAAGAGTGCTAAAGGCACAGAGGTGAAGAAACTTGGAGAGATCAACAGCCAAACAAACTAAAGAAGAGATCAATAGATATGATCTAATTAGACAGTGAGTGTCATACTAGATCATTGATTTTACAAGGTATGAAAGCTTATTAAAATCCCTCTATCAGGGTGAACCTAATCGGTTCTTTGTAAAAATCCCCTAAAAAGGTAACATCTTTTTCAAAGTCCTGTAACCAGGCAACTTTTAACAAGGTTCAGATCTTAACTGATCTCTGTAAAAATCCCTTAACCAAGTAGCACTATGATCAGTGCTTTGTAAGCTCCTAACATGGTGCCTTCATTCTATAGTAGTGAAGTTGTGAGCTCTGTCTCACCATGGTTTTTTCCTTCTAACCGAGGGTTTCCACGTATAAACACTTGTGTTGATTTGAGTGGTTCTTCTTATGCTAGTAAACAATTGTTAACTTTTTATTTTTTTATTCCAATATCTGTTTGCAAGTTTTTAGATAGTGATGATTAGTTTTACTGATTCACCCCCCTCTCAGTACCCAGTAAAATATTAACATAGTTTGTCCAATCCTACTAGTTCTTTCTTATAGTAGATGTATGCCCTAATGTCCTCGACATGCATAATGCCCATAGGCGTGCAGGAGAATGCCCCTTCTAGGTCATTTAGTGCAGACTTAAATGGATGTCTATTAAACACATATCATTTCTTCTCTGCAACATCAAATACTATAGGAGTAGCCATCACTTACTTGAATATTGCTTTCACAAAGGTTTCCAAGGGATTATGAATCAGCATGACAAACTAGGGTTTTCGCAACCAATCAAATGCACATCATATCAATTGATGAATCAAACTGCAATCCTTCTCAATCAACTGCTAATATTCTTCTAGTCTTAAATCTCTCTCAATTCAAATTCAATGAGAGATCTTCTAACTTTTGTGTACTTTAAAGTAGAATTTCTACCATTAATGCTTGTCGCATAAACCAGACTGTCACTTGGAAATTTCTATCTTTCATTCTACAGAGAATCAGCTAGTGCACTCTTGCACAAAGGTTTCTCTAGTCTCCAAAAGCTTAAGTCCAAAGGCACATACTCTAAGAGTGAGTATACCAGCCACACAGGGGTCTAGAGGTAAATTAGCTCCCCCTATGACCCTAAGGGCCATTCATCTAGATGTAGAGGGTGTGTCCACTGTGGATGCATCCAATACATACTCATCAACCTTGTCCTTCTTTGTTTTTGACCAAATCAAGCTCGCATCCTCTAAAGCTTTCACAAAATTGACTTCTCCTTGGGGATCCAAAACTGGTTCTTTGGACTTTTTGGGGCTTTCTTGACCTTGCGTCCTTGATCTACAAAACTTTGAGATGTGTCCATCTTTGTTACAAGAGTGACAAATGATTGGAAGCCTTATATTCCTCAGCGCATTGACATGAGTCACCATCTTACATTGTTTAGCTGAGTGACCATTATAGTTACATATCTGACATGTAATATTCTAAGAGCTTCTTACATTTGATTGATTCTGATTTATTTGATTATGAGTCCTACTTTTTTGGCTTGTCTTGCAATTCATAGCTCTATGACCAAATTTTTTGCATGAATAACAGTAACCATTAAAAGGTCTTACCTCTGTACAGTTCCTTGCTATGTGTCCATTCTTGTTACAAGCATACAAGTGTGGTCTACAGGCTTGCACTCATTCTTAGGTGGTTCACCATTATCTTTAGTTTGATCTTCAGTCTTCTTAGTATGAGTAGAGTCTTTTTGTGCATTCATTCTTGCTCGCATGTTGTCAATCTGATTTTGTGCTTCATTGTATCCAATGCAACTAGTATCTCCTTTTGCTCTTCTTGCATACAATTGAGATTCTATTAAATCAGAACTAGTGTGTAATTTATCAATGTGATTCTTAGCCTCTTTCAATTCAGATTCCAAGCTTTCCTTGTTGTTTCTTAGTTCTAAGATTTCCATATTTGCTTGCCTCAATTCTTCATTTAGTTGAAGGTTCTCTTTGACCTGTTTGTCATAGACTTCCTGATTGTTAGTCAACTTATCATCAAATTCTTCAAGTTGTTCTTTTAAGGATTTATTTTCTTCATTCAGCTTCTTGACCATTGTCCCTAGATCACTGATAGAGCATTCTTTCAAATCTTTCCTTAGCCTTTTGATGACTAGTTGAGCATCACTGAGTTTTTCCCTTAGTTCTTTAGTTTCTCTTTCAGATTTGTCTAGGTCTTCAAGAGAAGCTTCCAGATTTCTTTTCAGATGTTTCATTTCTTCTTTTTCCATGATCTCCTCAAGTGGTTAAAATTATTTGCTGAGGACTAGAGCTCTGATACCAATTGTTAGGAATGGGAACACTGAGAGGGGGGGGGGGGCGGGGGTGAATCAATGTTCACTGTGTATTTATCTTTTTTCTTAATCTTTACATTGAACTTAAATGCTTAAGTACTGAAATGAACATCCACATAAACATGAAACATGAAATCAACAGATAACACCAATATGGTTACGGAGAAACCCAAATAGGTAAAAACACCGGAGGGAATTGACACCTACTAATATTTTGTACTAGTGTTTAGTGATCCTTGTTAGAAGATCCTTAACCCTGTTAGGAGTTTCTTTACAATGTATTAAGTATAGTAGACCTTGTTAAGGGTCAGACCCTATTAGGAGTCTTTTACAATAGTCCTTGTTAGGGGAGTGGATGCACTATCCTAGACCTCACTACTCAAGTGGTGAAGGCTACAACCTTATGATCTCAGATACACACTATATCTGTTGGATGAACTGTCACTGTGACACTGCTTGTCAGATCAATTCCTTTGATGCGTTGATGCTTTGACCCCTTGCAAAGCTCTAATACATCTTATAGTCTCTTTGCACACTTCTTCTCTACTTATTACAATTCTATATCAACTTCCATACCAATTACAATGGGTGCATCTCATATTTATATGCTTATACAAAATAAACAACTAGGTCGGCCCTTAAACCTATTACATACAATGCTTGCAAATGAATTGGCTCAAGCGTGTTTACAAACAAACATATATACATGTTGACAACCTAATTACAATAGGCACATAACCTTTACATCAATAGAATATAACCACAACTCAAAATGATAATAGTCGGCTACTTACTTTGTTCTTCACTGGCACTCATTGGTTGTGTAACTTCATCTGTCTGTATCTTCCTCATACTTGCATATCTGATCATGCACTCATAGAATAAGCATGAATATAGTCTAACCAACTTAACTTCCAGGGTGCACACCATAACTTGGTCATACGCACATGCGTTGATGCTCTGAGCTTTGGGACTCTATATACTATCCAATCTTCAGCACTTAACTAATTTCTGATCTTTACATCAAGTGTGCTCACTCCAAACTTCTATATGACTTTGTTGCCATAATGACAACACTATATTAAGTCATATACATCATTATAGCCAACTTTCCAATAGATACTTCACCAAAGAGCCTTTGTTAAGTCTTGGTGATTATTAAGTCTTGTCAATGACTTTATGTTCAAAGAGACATTTCTTTGTTGAGGAGACATTTTATCTCTCTATCTAATCATTTTCAAAACATCTTTTTACATTCGGTGAGGAATTATCAATGTTGGGAACAAATAAGGGTACCCACCAACTTTTGTTCCTCCAATTTAATAAATGAAAGTCATTTTGTCATGTAAGAAAATATGGGGCCCACATGGTTCTAGGAATATTTTGCTAAATGAAACTCACTTAATTTGTAAGGAAGATTGAGTCATTTTTTACCCATCTACACTTGCAAAATATTTCTCAAAACAAATATGAAAACCAACTTATTTCCTCACTATATTTATGCATATTATTATAAAATTAACTAAATATTAGAACTCTAAAAGAAATGTCCTTGTATGTCATGATTTGTGTTGGGTCAATGTGTGGACCCAACTAAATTTTTTTTATCTGAAATACTTCATTCTATGGAACCACTAATAGAATGCATTCTAAACCCCAATAGACAAAACAATTTTCCCTCTATTTTTATCCATGATCATTACTTCGAGGCCCCAAAACTGAAAGAAATGCCTTTGAAATTATCTTGGAAAATTAATCAAATATGATTTTGAGGAGTATCCATTGAATAAATAAGTTCATTGAATCCTAGTGAGTACATGTGCCAAGGACATTTGTCTCCTTCAACTTCCTCTACAAGTTATTAATTATAAAAAATATGATCGGTAAAGGGAGCATTTTTTATTAATAATAACCATTTTACATTGTGAATTCATGTGTCCAAAACCATGACAGGCTACACTAAAATTTTTTTTTTGTCTACTACAACCTAGACGACAAATGATTTCAAAGAGAAGAGATTTCCACAATCCATGATAATTAACATTAAGCGTTTCTAGATTTGATTGTGTTGTAATTTTTTTGCATCAATGTTTCAAATTCACACTTTGTGATTCATTATCCTTTTTCTCTCTTATGCTCATGATGATCATGATGATGAATTAAGGAGTATGATTCAAAATGTTGATGCAAAAAATTAACAACACAATCAAATCTAGAAACACTTAATGGTGACTATTGATTTTTCAAAAAAATATACAAAAAAAAATTCTAACTACCTCAACTCATACATTTTTTCATACAAAAAAAATAAAAATGGTCCACCCACCCTTCTATTTCCCATGGCTCTCACCTCCCACAGTCTTGGATAGTCCTTGATGACATTTAAACTAATTTATGTAGCTACACATCAT
Source organism: Chamaecyparis obtusa (assembly GCA_027943335.1). Taxonomy (NCBI): domain Eukaryota; kingdom Viridiplantae; phylum Streptophyta; class Pinopsida; order Cupressales; family Cupressaceae; genus Chamaecyparis; species Chamaecyparis obtusa. The sequence continues at coordinate 1,782,332 of BSBK01007362.1, forward strand.
ACTTTCTTATTACACAAATCACTCTAGATGAAAAACATATGTAAGCGGATGAATTCCACCATGTGTAACCAATCACCACTTGGAGCTACAACCCCCCCTCCCCTCCCCCCCTCCAACCTTGCAATAGTGATGAAATATGCTTGAACCCCACACCACTCCTCTCAAATGTACTAGTTCATAATTTAGTGTGTGTATTCCTTGGTGCCCAACTCAAGGCACCAAGCCAAAAACAAAGATGCAATATCTATACTTTTTCTATATATACTTTTCTTTTATAGAAATTCATCCCCCAGAATAATGGACACTGTGTTAATGAATTCAACGTCTCTGAATTGAAGATGTTCTTCAACCTTTCCTCAAATACTTTTCCCCATACTAAAACTATATGCTTTTATTTATACGGGAAGAAATTATCCTACATTTTCAGGCTCCTTCTATGTCTTAAAAAATGAAGTAGAAGATGTGGAAAGATATTGTGTTTTTATTCCAATTTAGAGCACAAATAGTGACGTATTTAAACTTACACTAGACACACTCTCCACCTCACAAAATTAATTCTATGGAGTCTATCTTATTGTAATTTCCATTTAGGCCACCACGTCTATCAAATAGAAAAGGATCTTTCCATTCCTTTTCCCTTACCAACCTCTTGATTCTTGAATTAACTCTTCTGCCAACTTGGAATTGGAGTATTTTTGGAAGGAGAAGTTTTCTTTTTTGTGATTTATGATAAAATGGTTTTAGAGCATTAACACATAAAACTAGTGGATGAATCAAGAAATGTAAAGGTGACACTTGCCTTGATTGTGATGAATTTGTGAAGGAAATAGGTTGTGTCTAACATTCTCCCTAGAATTGAACATACGTCATAAATATTTATTCATTTTATGGTGCATATGTCTTCATTACAGTCGAGCATTTCACCTTATTGAACTTGGCCGACTCACCACTAATTTTGAAAATTTGTGAAACCTTTGCAAGTGGCTCAATCAAATGTTATTTTGCATGTTGGAACAATAGCACCATATGACAAATAATATTTTACATGGTAGCATGAAGGTGTCATTTATTCTAAGGTGGCTAATGACTAGCCAATAGTGTGTTTTCACTAGAGGTTCGTTTCATACACATGTAAAATTCTATAATTGCAAATCAATAAATATAGTAGTCAAATCAAATAACACTATCAAGTCTACATCAATTAAATAGCATCCACATCAACTAATTTCACAATATCACTACTTTGAAGGTGGTATTGATGCTGCAAGTTCTTTCATAATGTTGTGATATGAAATCCTTCCACGAATACATAGAAAGTTGACTCCTATATGAATTAATTATTTTGATTGATATTTGATGTGGTTAACTTTATATCATTTATGCCAACTTGTGCAAATTAGTGGTCCTCATCGCTATCTTTCTATGGCTTAAAGTTTACACATCTCAAATTTAATACCTTTCAGTTATATCAAATGAATTAATGCAAGAAAATATTTTGTTCTTCATTACCCTCATGTGAGCTTAATGGTTTTTGGCTTTAAAGTCTTAGGATTTCATTTTCCAAATAAAGTGAAAATAGATACAATTTCCTATTTGTATTTGACAAACAACTTAGTCATAAACACACCCATAAGGTTGACAACGAATTTAAGGAAAATGCCATTTTTAAGAAGAATATCATACATGTTTCTTAGGCACCATTTTGAAATTGAGATAAGTTTTTTTATAACAACAATAAAATGGAACCATAGGGATGATTTATGGTTTTTTAAAACCTGATACAAAGTTATCACAACTTCTATGTGTCATCTTTCTTTGTAGTGTCTCTCCTTGAATTGGGAGAGGACAAGGATACATTGTTACAACTAAGTGAGTCAATGATAAAGATGACTTCTTAGCCTAGATGATGTAGAGGAAGAAACCTAGGTTGGATTTGGGGTTCCTTTTCAACAAGATATTGAAATATATCTTGAGACCCAGTATCCAATGCACTTTTATTGATTCTTTGGATGTTCTTGACAAACTATCTTGACTATGCATCACAACAAAGTGTGTAAGACGTGTTGCTTCCTAAAGAGACTACTTATGCTTGAGTCTGTCAACATTAAATTGTGGATTGAGGAACTCATGTCTCAAGTTGTTTCACAAGGACATCTTTGAGATGTTTTAATGTTCTCTATGTGCTTCTTTCTCACTAGCTTTTGGTCAATTCTCTATCTCCTAGTCTTTTAGCAATTTTTTGTCAATTGTCTATTTTTGACAATTTTGTCATTTATGAAAATTTGAATCTATTTGCTATAAGTAATATCCCAAGAGTCACAACGGCTCTTTAGTTTATAGATATTGAGCAAATATAATAAATTCTAGACATTTTAATTATCATTTTAATAATTTATTTATTTTTGAACCTCTATAAACATAAATATAATCTTTCAAATACATGAAGTTAATTAATTATTCACCTAATTGTACTTTACTTAAGCTTACTTAGGATAATGCAACATAGTAGTTTTCATTTGAGACACTTAGGAGTTTGCACATTTTGTTGCCCATGGTGTAGGAAAAAATTATACTTTAGGTGGTGATAGTTGTTATAACATTCCACTTTATGTGTTGTCTGCACCTTTAGTACACTTATCACTTATCATCCTCCACATGTTGCACATACTTCATTACACAATAGAGGGTGATCCTTTGGTGGGCATGTGCTTCCACCTAGCGTGGGAGATAATTTATCTCTTTCTTGTCTCTTAGTCATTATGCCTTGCCTATGTAAGAAGGAACATCTACATTGCACTCATTGATTGTAGCTAAGTTAGCTTGATTATTGCATCATTAATGAGAATAGAGCTCATTATTGTCTATATTGCCCTCTTACATTTTTTCTATTCATTAGCCTCTATATCTTGGGTTGTTGCTATTGGAAAAATCTTATATGGTATAAGAACTATTGGAGTTTCATTACATATTTGGTTTGGAGAGATCTTGCTTCATTTGAAGGAGAGATTATTTATAGATCCATGGAGAAATGTTTTTGGGAGTGTCTTGGGCCAGATCTAACCTCACCATTGCATCTAGGAGTCTCTTTTGATAAATCATCACTATAAATTCACCTATATTAAGTGAAGGTTTTTTTAGAGAAATAAAAATTAGCAAACCAAGCCATAGGACCTAATCTGCTAGCAACGATATGACTTTTTAAATATTATTATTATTTTGTGATTTGATTATTTTTGCGGTCTACATTTTCAAACATATTTTTGTTTGAAACTTTATCATTCGCTATTTTGTTTGAATTTTATTTCAAAGTGTTTTATTTCTTGCAAATTTATTTTCCAAATAAATTGTATTAGAGGTATGGCCTCTATCCCTATTTTGTTAGATATTTTATAGGCGATTGTATTAAGATCCATCTAGTAGATACATATCTATAACATCAAGTTTGTAAAGGAAAACCTAGTAACTATGCAAATCTCCACGAGCATCACTCACATCTCACCAATACTGATGATTATTGGAATATGCTTTCATTCTGCGCAAGTGTTGATAAAAACAAAGTGTAGTTTCCAATCTCGGTGAATGTGGGAATAAACCCACATTTCATCACCCATCTTGCCACCACCATCAAAGGAAGATCCGCTACCCAACAACATTTCCCACATAGGTGACTCCCCTATGCTAAGCACAAGAAATGCATTCACAGGTCCCACACGTCATGTGGCACCAATGCAACCCATCCATATGGACAAATTGGTGTAGCACACATGACAAAATGAGATCGATGTCATAACTATTCAAGCTATGGAACTAGTCCAGGCCTTGGCACTTGCATCCATCCCACCAATATTTGTTCCACAAGAGAGAACAACAAACTTTGTGCACCCTTACAATGTGTTTGTTCAAAATGACAAACACATTGTAAAGATGGGTTATGTTGAAATTTCTCTATTATCAAAGGTTTTTGCATCACCTTTTTGGTCTCACCATGGGGAGTAGTAGTCATTGAAAGCATAAACAAAAGAGAAAACTCATAAATGAAGAGATTGAAGTGTATAGAGAAATGGATACGATTACCCATCAGAACAAGAGACAAGGTATGTTAAATATTAATGAAGATGTGGGCATAGGCCCACCCTTAAATGTTGTTTCAAGTGAAGAAGAACATGAATTTGAAATGATTTATGACAATAATATTGAAAATGAGAATGTAGGGATTGAAGATGAAAACGTAGGTCTTATAAATGAACATGTAGATGTGGACAATGGAAGTATGGACATTGACAATGAAAATGCACCGATTGAATATGAATGAATTGACAATGATAATGGTTTACAAGAACTAAATCAACTTAACACATCTCCAAATTATATAAGAAATGAAGTCCCTTGGGAGGAAGAAAGACAAACTTCAAATTTGAGACCTTCAAGAACAACAAATTATTTACTTGAAATTGACGAGGACATAATGAGCAATTTTGATGGCAAGAGATCAGAAAGAACCGTTTGGTTGTGGGTTTCAAAACTTTTTGATCAATTTTTTAGCCATAAGACATTGGTCAAGAAATGTCAAATGTTTGTGCAATTGTTAAAGATGCAGAAGATGAGACATATACTACTCAAATTGAAGATTAGTGTGAATAAGAAAAAGGAGAGGAATGCTATTATTGTGAGAAATATTTTTAGTTCTCTCAACTCCATTGGGAAGACTACCAAGGAAAAAGATAAGAGAGCCACTAGGAGGGTTATTACAACCTCCTTAGTAAGTCATAATTTGAAAAAGGCTTGTTTGATGAGACAAACTTGAGTTGACTTGAACCTAAATTGTAAAGCTAGATCACTTGCAAGAAGAGAAAGACATGATGATCCTCTTCATAATGATACATTGGCTTATGGTGGGAGACTTTCACGTTGCGATAAGAAGCTTATCAATGGTGTGAAGGATCAAATTCAACTATTTTGGCAATCTAACTCAAGAGTGTCACCAAATGTGAAGGATGTCTTGAAGTTGAGAATAGACATTTGAGACCATACCCTGCATCCCAAACATTATTTGGAGGTGAGTCAAACAATGTTGTTCAAAAAATGTTGTGAGACACATCCAACATTGAAAATATCAAAAAGAGCTTTTGAATCCCTCAAGCCTTTTTTTTGTGTGCCTCTTATGATTCAAAATACTTGTTGTTGCAAATATCATGTGGATTTTTCAATGCACCATGAATTGTTATGATCCCTTCATTCTACTTTGCATACTAGTGAAATGTTATAGGAGTGTGGTGTAAGTGATCTCCCAAAATCATCAAGAGATTTGCTAGATCATTTTTTATGTCCTAGAGATGATGGATGTTTCTTTTATAGAAAATATTTATTAAATGACAAGTGCTCAGAGTGTGATGGGCTAGTGAAGTTTGTTGAATGTTTTCATGAAGGCTGCAAACATGATTTTGGAAAGACAATCATCCACAAAAGGTATATGAAACTATTAAATATACATTGAAAAGTGGAGGTGAAGGCTCTAGATGCGAGTTGGTTACAAAAGAGTGCAATGTAGCTGATTTTATTTTAGATTTCAAAAAGAATCCTTTTTACAAGTATGCAAGGCATAGTCACAAGTCTCAATGGTTGGATCAACAATTCAGGATGTGTAAAGACACTTTTCTAATTGGCACTATTATATCGGTCATTGAATTTGTAGAGAACTATACATTGCAGCCGCAAAATGAGTTGCAAGCTCAATATTACAATTCTATTCAAGTTGTTATTTTTGTGCACATAACATATAGACATTCACCCAATAGTACATAACATGACCGAAAGATAATTAGAGAGTACCATTTTTATATGAGCAATGATAGATCTCACTCTCACAAGTATGTACAACACTACTTTGAGAATTATTTTTAGTGGGTGTGGGAAAATAATATTGCTATGGATAGACATCTCATTTGATCAAATAATTGCACAAGTCAATTAAAAAATGCTCGTATGTTTTATTGGTTATGTAGAATGCATGTAGAGAGAGGTGTACCTCATATTTGGAGTTTTTTTAGGCTGGTCATGGAAAAGGGGAGCATGATGGAGCAGGTGCATGTGTAAAGAGAACTCTAGTTAAGGAGAAATTGAGGATTTCAAGTGCAAAAATCCTTGATGCTCATTCTATTGTTGATTGGTGTACTTCAACATTGTCACAGGGGCGGGGGGACTCTTGATTCAATGGTTCACATATTATTTTGGTTGATTGAGTTGGAAACAATAGGAGATAGGTTGGATTGTCAAACTGTGAAAGATTCTTAAAAAATTCATTCATTTCAAAGCTTAGATGCTAGTACATGGACCATTTGGACACGAGATTTGGTTTGTTATTGTCTAAGGCATCTTCAGTGTGATTGGGATCAATGCGGGTCAAGTGAGTGGGTCGATACATGGGTCCACATTATCTAACTCCTTTATCTTTCACAGTCTCTGTAATAAATGATGACATGGATTGTTCACTTGACGACGACCATATTTCAAATCTTCTACAGCCAGGACATGTTTTTGCGTTGGTTGCACCACAAGAGAATGATGAGAGATCAGATTATTGGTGAGCACGTTGTATACGAGGAAAGAAAAAACTTGCACAATCGACTAGATGATGATGATATGTTCAAATATCCAATAGGATCACATGTTTTTGTGAGAACATAGTTGCACACATACATAATTAGAAATAATGACATTCTCATGTTTGAAGACTACGAAAAGCACAAAACCATTCTCATGTATTCACACCTTGTTATAGAAGCCCATGTTAAGTTGTTGAAACATCAAGGAAAACCAAAGACAAAGGAACTTTTGACTATTAGTACTGCTGACCATGAAGCAATATTGAATACCCTCAAGTAGAGAGATGACCCTTCAGGCACACTTTAGTAGGTAAGTTCAACTCACTGCAAGGTTTTCAATGTTTATTATGGTTACACTCAATAAATTAATTGTAGTTTTCTGCTTTATTTGTTTGAGCCAATAAACTTAGTTTTGTATGTGGATTGTAAATGTAGTTGGATACATATATAATAGATATAGAAGATCGAGGTGTGCATTTGATTAGCCCAACTTTTATGATGGTAAACTTCACTATCCATTGTCTAGTCATGTTCTTTGGCTTGTTTAGTTATACATTCATAATCTTTTTGTCAACCTATAAACTTATTTTTTTCTCTATTAACTTTTCTTGTGCCTTCTGAATGCAGGGATTGGAATGTAGATGTCATCAAGTACCATGTGTTAAACTAATACACTTTAGGAGCGGAAATGACACTTATTTTTGATATATAGTTGTGTATCTAATATTTTGAGTAATTTTATATCTCAGACTTTTGATAACATTGATAAGTTTATTCATAATATGGTGTATCAATGATATACAATGAATTTGTATGATATATAAAGTGTATATTTAGATGCTAAATTTTGTATATAAAAACAATAATCAACTATAATGTGCATATTTAAATGCCATATTTTGTATATAAAAATAACAATCGAATGTAATGTGCATATTTAGATGCCAAATTTTGTATATAAAAACAACAATCGACTGTAATGTGCATATTTAAATGCAAAATTTTGTATACATAATGAGCTTCATCATGCGTATTAGATACAAAATTTGAAATATAAAAGTGCCCATAGGGTTGATTTAAATATTAAGAGCCCACATTTTGTATATCCAGATTTGTACCATTTGATTATAAATACATATTTAATTTTCTATCCTTACATTTGTATCCTCTTAATGCCATGTAAAGTGCAAAAATTATGATTCCTTACTATGAATTTTGTATCCTTATATTTGTATTGTCTTAATTTTGTATCCTTGCATTTGTATTGTCTTAATTTCATGTACATTTGTATCGTCAAATGATAGTTGGATTCATTGAGTCAAAATTGGTCAAATGTGTCCAAAGTAAAATGGTGATTCCCTAGGTTGAAGGGATAGTGTTGAAGGATTGCATCTTAGCACTAAACGGTCTACGCCATTAGCTCTGGTTGGGTAGGTGAATGCTAGTGACAACTCATTTCGACCACATAGTCACTAGAACGTTCGCAATCATGCTAGACCAAAGTGTCCCCAAGGTGCACTAAGCACAATTGGCCAATGATATTTCGAGGCTCATATCTCAGACCCCGTGAGAGGTATTGATGAATTGTGAGATGCTACAAGACCATGTTTCTGAGGCCTACAATAACCTCTCTCCATTATGGGAATTTTGTTTGATTTGACACACCAATTTTGCTTGATGCCAAAACTTACAGTGAGGGTTAGTTGAAAGTTGCACCACTAGGTTTATTTCAAACTGTTCATCCTGGCATAAAATCTTTTCATTCTAAGAGATTCAATTTTCTTTTAATTTGGCATGCCAATCTCTCTTGACACCAAAATTTGTAGTGAGGGTCAGTTGAAAGTTGCACCATTGGGTTTCTTCCAAACCATTCATCCTATAACTGAATGGTCTGTACCATTAGCTCTCATTGGGTAGGTAAATGCTAGTGAAAACCTCATTTGGAACATAAAGTCACTAGAACATTCACGACCATGTTTGACCAAAGTGTCCCCAAGGTGCACTAATCACGATTGGGCAATGATCTTTAGAGGCTCATATTCAGACCCTGTGAGAGGCATCAGAGAATTATGAGATGCTACAAAACCATGTTTTTGAGGCCTACAATAGCCTCTCTCCATTCTAGGAGATTTGAATTTTTTTGAATTTGGCATGCCAATCTCGCTTGATGTCAAAACTTTTAGTGAGGATCAGTCGAAAGTTGCACCACTGGGTTTCTTCAAAACTGTTTGTCTTGGCACCAAATAGTATGTGCCATTATCTCTCATTGGGCTGGTAAACACTAGTGACAACCTCATTTTGAACACGAAGTCACTAGAATGTTTGTGACCATGCCAGACAAAAGTATCCTCAAGGTGCACTAAGCACCATTGGGTATGTCGATGAGCATTCTAGTGTGTGAAGAGGCAAAGTGGGACCATTACTAGGGTAAACCTACCCAACCAAATGTGATAGAAGCATCAATTTGTGCCCACAATGAATAGATGTTTCTTCTCCAAGCGAGATGGGGACATGACCATAATGGGTCATTGACAAATGTATAGAGACCTAGGATGGTCATTTAAATGTGTTTTAAACATGTTTGTAATGTTTTGATGATCATTGTGCAACATTGATTAAGACCTTGAAGGTCAACATTGATTGTGATGTGGCCAATAGAGCCATTAAAATGATGTAAATGCACTAAATGTGCTAAAATTGTGTAATAGTGCCTTATTGGCAAAATAAGCCTTAAGGGTCGATTTGTGACTATTGTAGATAGTTTTAGATTTAGTTGCTATCAGTTTTAGAGTGTTTGGGGATCTATTAGAGGAGATCCACATGAGTATGGTTTAGTATGTAAATTGGTGTGATAGAGAACCAATATAAATGGTTCCAAATCAATAAACAAATTTATATTATTACAAACTAGTTCACTAACCCATGGGTACAATCATTAAACCAGGGCATTTGAATGCATTGTGGAATAAAATTGATTTTCTATTGTCTTGTTATCATTTCCATGTCTGTATTGCATCATTTCATTGGCATTTGAAGGCAATGAATTAACTAGTGTGTTGTACAATAGTGTTTGGTTGCAAAGATATGAAAGATATATAGTGGTGGAGAGACCACAAATGGTGGTAAATGTTGATTTAAGGTGCATGAAGCAACACCAATAATTATTGCGAGCATATAATCTAAAGGATGAGTATATTTTGTGATGGATATATGCTATTGGGGTCCATAGGGATGTGTTAGATCCATTGGGGGGATCTAGAGAGATTTACAAGAGTCTTTTTTAACAAGCCTTGGCCTAGAGACCCTAGAAAGGAGGGTTTGGTACCTAGAATGATAGGTCATTATTTTCTCAATAAGAGTTTCACAAAATCTTGATGTAGAAGCATTATTTTGTGAACATGCTTACTGATTCTCATGGAATGATGTGTCTTTGACATGTATAATGGAGTTCTAACATGATACGTTGCATAAGAGTTGATTTGACAAGGTGATCACTGGATTTGTGAAGTGAACTTTGAAGGATATGCTTGGTTGAGAGCATCAGATACACATGAATAAAATGTAGCACACAAATTTTGAATTCACTTAAATGATGAATTACACATGTGAACACATGTAGCACATAAAGCGTACGCATAAATTTTCTTAAGTCATGAAGCATACATATAGCACATATATTATAAAGCATACACATGAATTCACTTAAGTCATGCACTTAGCCCATACACATGAATTTAGGTTATGAACAATGTACTTGAATATACATGAATATACTTAAGGCATAAATCCTACACATGGGTACATACACACAAGCATATTTACATACTAACAATGAACAAATTTACACACAATTAAGAAATTGGATTGAATATCAAGTTTCATATATATCAAATGAACAATAATTTTGTACATATTTACAAAATCAACATATCTAGACACAATTTGGCATACACCATCTCAAAATGTGTCATATGGCATCTCAAAATAATAAGTTCAACTACAAATGTTTCTAGGACATCCTATTCTACTGGTGGATCATCAAAATGCAGCCTCTTTGAAGTACTCTTTGGCTATGATGGATCCTGCATTCAAACACAAAAGTGAAACCCCAAGTTAGATTACTTAATTTATATGATTTCTACAAATATAAATTCAAAATTCAAAATCATAGTCAACAATAATAAATAAAAAAATTTAAAATTGAACTCTCATGTACCTAGCCTCTCTGTCTCCTCATGTAGACATGAGACCTAATATATGTCCTTGGTAGCAAAGGGACAATGCCACCAATGTCGACTCCGACCTATATATGTTTGCGAACGTGAGATTAATCTACGAGTTATACTATTTAAAGTTAAATCCTTGGTAGAAAATATATGTTTACAAAATAATTGAATTAACCTTAAAAATTACATGTGTTGAACTTTCTTCAAGAAATGTCGGTTGAGTCATCAGTGATACAAGCCCTTAGCATTGAACCTCCCTCAAACTAGGGGTTACCTACAAAAGTCAAATAGATACTTTATACGATCATGAATTGATCATATTATATACACTTGATAGTAAAATACACACAAATAACTTTAGAAATATACATACCATGGGGCTATCACTGTGAATTGAGATGCCTATGACTCTATCATGGTGAAAGGGTCTCATGACATCATCATACATCACCCTCTGTCAAATAAACCATGTAAATTAAAAATGAGTACGTACAACTAACAAGTATACATGTATGCATAAATAATCTAAAATACTTAATTACCTTCCCCTTGTCAACACCAGATGCCTGAACACCCTCACATTGCCCCCTAGTGGCAACTGGTGACACCTACATCAGTATGTAATAAATAAGATGATCATAAAAACTAGAAAACACATGTATATACTATTATAATAAAAGGAAACCAATGAGTACATATATTAAAACGTATGTATCGTGGAAGTGTTAAGGCCAAAATGAAATGGACAAAATCGTAGAACCCTCCACCCATGCTATCTCCTCCTCTATCATCAATTGAACATAAATGGAACACATAAAAAAACATAAGTGGGTAATCATTATAAGAAAATTCTACTAAAAATACAAACATTTAAAATTAAATACAATGTAACAAGAGAATTGTTTACCCTTACCATAATAGTAGGGGTCCATGGCTCTATATGCCCCTGATGCACATCTTCATGAGGTGCTTTAGTACTTTTATTGTAATGTTCACCTTGAAGATGTAGTTATATGCATCACTATCATTCAGGGGACCCAAGCACAGATTCTTGCACATAATGCAAGTGTGGATCACACAAACAATTGAGCTCGTGGAGGATGTGGAAGGGCCAGAAGCATCAGCATGAGGAGGGAACAATGTCACGCTCTGTGTAACTAGTAGATCACTGAAGGTGTGAATGGCTCGAATAGTCTGTGAGTCGGCCTCAACAATAATATCAGGATGTTACACTATAGGAGGTGGTGAAATCTTGGGAGGGGGACATATGTGCGGGATTTCACCCGGTGTGCCCATGGCCTATCCTGAGGAACGCCTAATCCTACACCCTGGTTCGGTCTCATGCTCCATTAATTTACCTTGTGATTGAGCACAAATTCAGCATACAATTTTTGCATGAAATAGAATGGGACATCCAAATTATTGTGGGGTGGTCTATCAAAAACCATCCACCATCGGTCCCAAAAGTTGTCATGTATTGCATCATTTGTGCACCATTTAATTGACAACTTGGGTTTTTTAGGTTCCACTTTTAAACCGGTTTTGGGATCCACAAAGATATTACATATATCATATTTTGTTATATTTAGGTTCATAACTTGATTATAGCCAAGCCCATCGTCAAACTGGGTGTGCATGGAATCGCACCAAAGAAGTGCAACATTATGTTGCTTTGTAAGTTTCTCCATGTTTTCATTAATGGAGTTTAACGTGGAAAACATGTGGTGCAATGTGGGGATATTGGCATATGTGGTATGATATCCTCTAAGCTGATTTAGATTGTCTCCTATGAGATCCTCAAAACATTGAGGGTTTGAGACTGGTTGGTCTTCTTAAGGTGAGGGATTGTTTGGAGGTGGTTCTGGATTATTAGTGGGACCATTGGGAGGGTTTTTGATTGGTTTGAGTCCATGTCTGATTACAATTAAAACCAAAATGGATAATTATAATCAATTTAAAAAATAATAAAGAATCTCATCTAAACCCTAGTTTTTATATTAAAAAAACTACAAATTTTAATTAAAAAACAAAAAACAATAAAAACTTAAAAAATTGAACTTACCTTTTGATCTTGAGAAAATCGGATATCAGATTATTTCTAATATGCGAAATCCTTTGGGTTGTGTTCAACATTTCACAATGAAAATGTTGAACGCGGTCATGGGCTAGAAATACAATTTACTATTGAAAATCATATATCCAATATAAAATTAGATATCTGATTAGGCCTGTGCTTTGGCTTTTGGCTTGGCCAGATGTACTAACATCGAGGTCTACTAAAAAGTGAACAAACTTTTTAGTGTGCTTTTGGACGAGTGAAAAGTTCATTTTTTCACATCGCCACTTTCTAGCATACCATGATCCTGCACATACCCAATATTAATAGAATATTTATTTCACCAAAAAAATCATCTTAAAAAGCACCTAAATTACCAAAAAAAATTACATTTACTCAAATACAAGGCAAAATTGCCAATAATAACATTTTTCTCTAGTACATGGAATTACATTATTTATCAACATTTTCCACAAATTTTAGGTGATAATTGCAAATGAATCACCAACCACATTAATATTGCGTTTCCATAAAAAACAAAACAAAATTTCAATATAATTACATGTGACTATGAAAAATAAAAAAATCTATTAATATTTTGCTACATTTCAGGGGCTTCTTAAAGTTATCCCTAATCAACATGTAACCACATTAGCTCAGCATATAACAAAAATATCCTCATAGTATAATCCAAACATCATCATATAACATCATATCACATCCTCAAGGACTCATCATGCATATATGATCACTACAATCACATACATAAAATACTATCCACGTCAACAATGACATCTACATGATTAAAAGAATATAATTATAACTAGATGCATCACATGAATTTCAATACAAAAATATAATATAGGAAAATTCATACAATAAATCATAAATAAATTCTATCTCGGATCAAAATAAAACAATGACATAATGCAACTATAAAAGACACTACAATATTCATATCAACTCAAGAGTTTGGCACCCTCTTCATAGGATTCCAATTTGTTTTTAAATTGTCTAATGTCTTACCAAGCTCAAATTTTGAAAAAATCCCCATCACTAGAATGAAAATCGTATATGTCAACACTCGTGCTATCAAAACTATGACAATAATATGAAACACTATCACTAAATAAAAAGAAAGAAAAACACTCCATAATTATTTCAATAACTTATAAGGTAAGACAAGGAGATGGCTTTGCACCCTCAATTCATTGCCTACAATTGTTCTCATCCTAAATAGAATTTAAAAATGAAGAAAATGTATTTGAATTCTATGCTAAAAAATCATCTCGCCATGGTGAATAAAACAAAAAATTTATCTTTCTTAATGTAGAGGAAACTTACTAATGGGTCGATGTTTTCTAGTTTAATAAAATGCAATCAAATAAAATACAAAGTTAAAGCAACTTTCTTCTAGCTTTTGTTAATTAGTTTTACTTTGATCATAAAATAACAAGTACATTCTTATAAAAAATAGAAATTATTCTAAACATTCATTCTAAAGTAATTTAAAAAATGGAAATATTCATATCTAGTCATTCACTAAGAGTGTTTGTGTGTGTGCACACGTGCATCACTCTGGCTCGACAGTTTTCCCCTCCTTCTGACCCTAGTAGCCAAGTGGATTGTAAACAATGGGAACACCTTATCACCTCTATTCTCGGTGGATGATACCAGCTATGCAAGAATCGAGACCTAGAATCTCGTAAGCCTTATTTAAAAAAAGAAAACCATTCTAAAACATTTTAAAATTTAGAAACATCGATATCCTATCAAACTATCACAAACATATGAAATTTAATGGCTTGAGTTTTTAATGATAGATATCTTTATATTCATATGTGATTATAATATGCTTCTTGACGTAATTAATGAAAAGTAATGATTTAGATTTAATGGAGGGTATGAGAATTCTCAATGAGTTAACACTTTTATGTCAAATTTAAAAATGAAGTTAAGATTTTATACAATTTTTTTTAGATTTTATATGATTATAAACAATGTTCAAACCTTTTCATTTGATGGAGTTAGAAATAAATTAGCCAAGTGCTTGAAAAAGGGTTTTGTAGAAAATAGTTCAAATAGTAAATGAGGAAGAGGAAAGTAATTCCAAACTTATATTCAACATTAATAATATATATATTTCCTAGTTAGCAATTTTAATTAATAAAATATGTTTTGATCAATTACTCCATAACCATGATGGATTTATACGTAACTCGAATATAAAATTTGGATGTCTTTTGTATAATTGCCTCTAATGAATTATATACATTGTAAATTCATAAATTGTGGGATGGTAAGTTATTTAGCTTTAATTTCTTCATATTTAAAATGACATTTTATAAATCTAAAAATTATCCTTAAAAAATAGAGTTAAACATTACCAATCTAATGTGAGTGGTTTCTAAATTAGTTATACCGAAATAAATATTTGGGTGTGTGTGTGTGTCTATATATATATATATATATATCTATATATATATATATATATATATATATATATATATATATATATATATATATATATATATATATATATATATGTATGTATGTATGTATGTATGTATGTATGTATGTATGTATGTATAGATGTAGATATATGTAGATATATGTAGATGTAGATATATATATGTACATACATATATGTATATGTATATGTACATACATATATATATATATGTATATGTACATACATACATATATATATGTGTGTGTGTGTGTGTGTGTGTATGTATGTATATCTATATATGTATGTATGTATGTATATATATATGTATGTATATCTATATATATGTATATATCTATATCTATATATATATCTATATATATATATCAAAGGGATATATCCCATTACAACAAAGTAATCTAATGTTTTACAACTCAACAAAACATAACCCAAACTAATGACCTAGGCTTCAACACAACATTGTCAAACTGTGAGTGAGTTGTAGATCACGTTAATTGCCCTCTCCAAATCCACACACTTTGCAGAAAGCCAACAATCATCCGAGTCTAAAATTTTACAGAAAGGGGTCAGATTGTACATAAAGACTCAATCTGCCATGAAATTTTACAGAAAGGGGCCATGACCGAGTTAGCTTAGGTGTTTTCTTTGGCCAGGTGTATTAACACCCAGGCCTAGCAAAGAGTCAACATGGATTTTTCACGTTTTGAGGCAGATAAAAAACATCTTTTTTTTTTTCATATCGCCAACTTTTGGACCTCCATAATCTCACACTAACCTATAGGGAGAACCTGATTTTTTTCCTTAAGAGTAAAAAATATAGAAAAAAAGAACTGAATATATAAAGTAATCTTATCATTAGCATGATATTGCCCAAAAGAATTGGCAATATTCCTAAAAATATTTTCATTCTAGAATTCTAAGGAAACTTTAGGCAAATAAATCCAAATAGAAAATCAGAATATTTCCTTCCATTGGTTAATACTAGGAGACCATTGTTTGAAGGCTAAGACAATTCAAACTCATAATCCATGGTCCATCAAGAAGAATCCTATGTAACAGTCCTTCTAATAAGAAAGAGAGAAATAAGAAAAACAATTCAACATAGCATAAACTTGAACCAAGCCTCAAGGTTTCGTAACTCAAAGGATCTGTTTTCTAATAACATCAATATTGGGACAATTTTCACAGAATCTCTCAACAAGAAAGCACCTCAACCACACACTAGACTCATCTGAAAGAGAATTGATAACATATATTTAGATCCACACTTCCTCCCTCAATTTCCACAGAATCTTTCAATACAGACGCAAAAACTTTAAGTTTTGTTCACCAATTTTAATTCTTAATTAATTTTCTTATAATTAATATTTATTCAAAAGTATGGTGTAAATAAATTTGACTCAAAAACTACACAATTGAATCCTCATAACAATATTACAATTTTACTTATTGTAAAAAATATTATACTTATTGACTATTTTTAAATTTAAATAAATGATGTGAATAACTTTCTGGATGGGTGTTGATTAGCAGAGACTGTTTCCCTGCGCTGATAACATACCTTAATTTAGAAACATTCTACTGTTGAGGAAAAAAACAATTCTACCGTTGAAGAAAAAAACATTTCTACCGTTGAAGGAAAAACAATTATATATGAGCGTTGATTTAGACACTTTGCAGAATCAATTTGACGACATTGAATGCTAGTGTGAATTTTTGGTTATCGATGAGATTGAATGCTCGGCTGAATTTTCTGAATACCTGTTAAAATTTTTGGTGTTTGGCCAGCAGAGAGTAATGATTTTCCCATTCTTGATTTTCCCAGAGAGTTATCGATGATGATTGATTTTGGATATTTTAGAAGGGGAAAAGGATGTTATAGGTGAGATTGGATGCTGGCAATCTTGGATATCTTGTAGAGGCATTTCATGGACCGATTCTTTAAAGTTATTGTTATTGCAGGGAGATGGGAGAAATGCAAAAAATGCAAGTAATATGGTCAGGTATGTAACAAATACCCATCCCCAAATTGTTTTACTAATCATTTAGTATCGCATCAAGTGTTTAAACCCAAAATTTATGCGATTAGGATATTAGTTTAGCATAGATGCCATATCAAATGATTTACAGTAAGGCCTAAATATGCCCCTGCGTAACCCACATCTTGTAGATCTAATTCTCAATGATGTCTAGATCTAACTCTTAAAGTGCCTGTTTAGTACAGTGATTATGAATATAGATGAATGAGAGTATAAATTTACACTATGGATCTTGTACTATGAACACTCAAAATTGTCTCCAACTTAGATTTTCTTCTCCGTTTTCTGCCACACATAGCTTTTTACAAGTATTGAGGAAATCATTCTGATTGGCCTCGAGAAAAATGAGAATGTAATCATATTTTAGTTTGATGCCAATAGAGAAAGAAAGGTTTTGTTCGCATTTGATCTGCAATGTAGGATTGACTACCGAAATATTAATGAAGTTTGGTGGCAATCTTCCATGACTTTCCTAATTCAATCCTAATTCATTTCCCCTGGCAACACATTTGGATTCCTTAACCCAACAATTGCATACCTCGGATTATGGTTTCCTAAGAGTATCCCACCTACAAACTCATTCTACAAAAGCATTGCAAATTCTCTAGGAGTGAATCTGTAGTGTTTGTTTGTCAAAATCCATTACTCCTACCTCCCATATCCACATCTGATAATGATTCTCCAACACTTTTCTGAACATAATCCATTCCTGACATAACCCATTCCTCCACTTCCAATTCCATTACCCAACAGAGTGTTTCCAATTCCATTTCACAAGAACTACTTATCTGCAAACTAGAACTTCCACAACCATCGTTCATTCTTCTTACCCTGCAACTGCAAAATGTCCTCACTCATCCTGAGTTTTTCCATCAGAATAAAAAGCTCCTTCCCATCATACTAATTGAGGGAAGATCTGAAACTAGTTCAGTTTCATGATACAAAATAATTTGGTTATACAATTTATAACTCTCTTCTAATATATTTTGGAAAAGCCTTTGTCACCCACTTGCATTGCTCTCTGTAATTTAAGTGTGCACTATGCTTTTGAACTATTTATTATTAGTTTGGAGATCGTAGAAAGTTTATTTTTAATATAAAATGAAATTCTGGTTGATGTTTTTACATGAAAAAAGTGTTTTTTAATACACTCTGTGAAATACAGTGTAACACAATTTGTTGTCTGAACTAACAATAAACAATTGGTTTCAATTTATAGGCTTTCTTTGTTAGATTCTTTTTTCTTATTTGTAACTTGAGATGTTAACTTATTCGGTGCTTGTGAAGTTGCTGCTCATTTGTAGTTACAGTAAATTTAGTTTTGAGTAATTTTTTGCATTAGACAATCTGATCAAGTGTTCAACGATGAATAATCTGTATATTAGATTCAGATAATGATATAATCTGTATATGCATTATTTTGGTTATTTTATTTGTGGTAGTTGTTAGTGTCCCACCACCATGCATATTTCTCCTATCAACAAGCGCATAGCTCTGCCTACCCCAAATGAAGAGCTTCCTAAGTCATGCTTAGTAGAAATTTTTTCTAAACACCATGGAGAGGAAGAGGGAAAGGGAGGAGGAGGGTGAGGGGGAGAGAGGGAGAGGAAGAGGGAAAGAGAGGGGGAGGGGGAGGGTGAGGATGAGGAGAGCAAGAGTGGGGGGTGGTGGAGAGGAAGTAGAGAGGAAGAGGGAAAGAGAGGGAGTAGAGAGGAGGAGAGGAAGAGGGAAAGGGAGGGGGAGGGGGAGGGGGAGAGAGGGAGAGGAAGAGGGAGAGAGGAAGAGGGAAAGAGAGGGGGAGGGTTAGGGGAAGAGAGGGGGGATGAGGGAGAGGGAGAGAGAGGGGGAGGGAAAGAGAGGGAGAAGGAGAGGGGGAGGGAGAGGAAGTGGGGAGAGGGAGGAGGGGAGGTGGAGAGGGAGTAGAGAGGAAAAGGGAAAGAGAGGAAGAGGGAAAGGGAGGGGGAGGATGAGGGGGAGAGAGGGAGAGGTAGAGTGAGAGAGGAAGAGGGAAAGAGAGGGGGAGTGTGAAGAGAGGGAGAGGGAGAGGGGAGGGTGAGGATAAGGAGAGCAAGAGTGGGGGGAGGTGGAGAGGAAGTAAAGAGGAAGAGGGAGAGTGGGGAAGAATAGGGGCAGAGATGTAGATTAGGGGCATAGTAGGGGTAGAGAGGGAGGAGGGGGGCTGAAACTAAGAGAGGGAAGGGGGAGATAAAAAGGCGGGGCAAGGGGGAGGGGCGGTTGAGAGAGAGAGAGAGAGAGGGAGAGTGGGAGGGGGAGATGGGGGATGGGAAGGAGGAGGAGGGGCCGAGAGGTAGAGAGGGAGGGGGAGAGAGAGGGTGAGGGGGAGAGCGAGAGTGGGGGGAGTAGAGGAGCTGAGAGGAAGAGGGAAAGAGAGTGGGGGAGGGCGAGGGAAAGGGGGAGGGTGAGGGTGAGGGTGAGGGGGGGAGTGAGAGGGTAGGAGAGAGAGAAGGCAGAGAGGGAGAGGGGACAAGTAGGGGTAGAGAGGGAGGGGGGGGTTGTGAAGAGGAGAGAAGGGAGGGGGAGAGGAGGGGGAAGGGGAGGGGTGGTTGAGAAAGAGAGATGAAGAGAGGGAGAGGGGAGGGGAGGGGGAGAGGAGAGGGGGATAGGGGAGATAGAGGGGGGTTCAGGGAGAGTGAGAGCAGGAGTGGGAGGGGGAGGAGAGGGGAGGGGGAGGGGGAGATGGAGAGGGATAGAGAGGAACAAAGGGGGAGGGGAGAGGGGGAGGGGGTGGGGGAGATGGGGGGAGGGGAAGGAGGAGGAGGAGGGCGCTAAGAGGGAGAGAGGGAGGGGGAGAGAGAGGGTGAGGGGGGAGTGAGAGTGGGGGGAGTAGATGGAGTTGAGAGGAAGAGAGAAAGAGAGTGGGGGAGGGGGAGGGGGAGGGGAGTGAGGGAGTAGGGAGAGAGAAGAGGGAGAGGGGAAAAGTAGGGGTAGAGAGGGAGAGGGGGAGGGGATGAGGAGAGGGAGAGGGAGAGGGAGGGGGGAGGTGGAGAGGGAGAGGGCGAGGGAAAGAGAGGGAGAGGGAGGGGGAGGGGGGGGGGGGAGAGGGAGGGGGGGGAGGGGGGGGGAGGGAGTAGAGAGGAAAAGGGAAAGAGAGGGGGAGAGGAAGAGGGAAAGGGAGTG
This sequence comes from Chamaecyparis obtusa, assembly GCA_027943335.1. NCBI lineage: Eukaryota > Viridiplantae > Streptophyta > Pinopsida > Cupressales > Cupressaceae > Chamaecyparis > Chamaecyparis obtusa. The sequence goes on from BSBK01007362.1 coordinate 1,802,863, forward strand.
GGAGGGTGATGGGGAGAGAGGGAGAGGAAGAGGGAGAGAGGAACAGAGAAAGAGAGGGGGGGGTGAGGATGAGGAGAGAAAGAGTGGGGGGAGGAGGAGAGGAAGTAGAGAGGAAGAGGGAAAAAGAGGGGGGATGAGGGAGAGGGAGAGGGGGAGGGTGAGGGAAAGAGAGGGGGAGGGAGAGGGAGAGGGGATCAGGAGAGGGAGAGGAAGGGGAGGGAGAGGGAGAGGGAGAGGGAGATGGAGAGGGAGAGGGAGGGGGGGAGGTGGAGAGGGAGTAGAGAGGAAAAGGAAAAGAGAGGGGAGGGAAAGAGAGGGGGAGAGGAAGAGAGAAAGGGAGGGGGAGGGTGAGGGGGGAGAGAGGGAGAGGGAGAGGGAGAGGGAGAGAGGAAGAGGGGAAAGATAGGGGGAGCGTGAGGGAGAGGGGGAGGGAGGGTGACGATGAGGAGAGAAAGAGTGGGGGGAGGTGGAGAGGAAGTAGAGAGGAAGAGGGAAAGAGAGGGGGAGGGGGAGGGGGAGGGGGAGAGAGGGGGGATGAGGGAGAGTGGGGGAAGAGTAGGGGTAGAGATGGAGATTAGGGGCATAGTAGGGGTAGAGAGGGAGGAGGGGGGCTAAGACCGAGAGAGTGAGGGGGGAGATAGAAAGGAGGGTGAGGGGGAGGGGCGGTTGAGAGAGAGAGAGAGGGGGAGGGGGAGGGGGAGTGAGGGGATGGGAAGGAGGAGGAGGGAGAGGAGAGGTAGAGAGGGAGGGGCAGAGAGAGGGTGAGGGGGAGAGAGAGTGGGGGGAGTAGAGGGAGCTGAGAGGAAGAGGGAAACAAAGTGGGGGAGGGCGAGGGTGAGGGGTGAGGGTGAGGGTGAGGGTGAGGGTGAGGGTGAGGGGGAGGGAGTGAGGGGGTAGGGAGAGAGAGAGGCAAAGAGGGAGAGGGAAAAAGTAGGGGTAGAGAGGGAGAAGGTTGAGAATGAGAGAAGGGAGGGGGGGAGGGAGGGGGAAGGGGAGGGGTGGTTGAGAAAGAGAGATGAAGAGAGGGAGAGGGGAGGGGGGGGGGGAGAGGAGAGGAGAGGGGGATAGGGGAGATAGAGGGGGGGTTAGGGAGAGTGAGAGAAGGAGTGGGAGGGGGAGAAAATCATTATGCACTTAAAAAAATAGCACCTCAAAATGTGTCCTGTATGAGCCTGAACAAAGCCCTAGATGTTGTAGAATTGAAGATTGGTTAGGTACGGTCACCAAAAATTGAGACTTGTGAAAATCTGTCTATCAAAGTCAAAAAATAACACCACCACTACAAAGCTCACAATTTTCTACCCCAAGTCAAAAAAACAACTTTAAAAAATGAATCAAAATGAGCAAGTTATGAGCCTTCAAATATTGACTGCGAATCCAAAAACTCAAATAGTGAGGGGTTGAAAAAATTTCAAAATTGAAAATGAAAAAACTTACTAAGTTAAATTTGATAGCTAGGAGGCAGTCACAGAAAATTAGAAACCTTAGAAAATGACAAGAAAATAGATGCCAAATTTAATTTTATTATCACATGTGTGAAAATATTACTTGATAGTTTTGCTGACTAGGTCTAATGACTATATAGGATGATATCACCTCCATACACTCAGTGGAACCCATATGGATTGTTTATGTGGTATCTTGAATAGTTATGACTTGGATCTCATTTTGTCATGTGTGCTACACCAATTTGTTCATATGGATGGGTTGCATTGGTACCACATGACATGTGGGACCTACGAATGCATTTCTTGTGCTTAGCATAGGGGAGTCACCTATGCGGGCAATGTTGTTGGGTAGCGGATCTTCCTTTGATGGCGGTGGCAAGATGGGTGATGAAATGTGGGTTTATTCCCACATTCAACAAGATTGGAAACTACACTTTGTTTTTATTAACGCTTGCGCCGAATGAAAACATATTCCAATAATCGTCAGTATTGGTGAGATGTGTGTGATGCTTGTGGAGATTTGCATAGTTACTAGGTTTTACTTTACAAACTTGATGTTATAGATATGTATCTACTAGATGGATCTTAATACAATCGCCTATAAAATATCTGACAAAATAGGGATAGAGGAGGCGATACCTCTAATCTAATTTTTTTGGAAAAGAAATTTGCAAGAAATAAAACACTTTGAAATAAAATTCTGACAAAATAGCGAATGATAAAGTTTTAAACAAAACTATGTTTGAAAATGTAGACTGCAAAAACAATCAAATCACAAAATAATAATAATTTTAAAAAAATAATACCATTGCTAGTAGATTAGGTCCTATGGCTTGGTTTGCTAATTTTTGTTTACCTAAAAATACCTTACACTTAATATAGGTGAATTTAGAGTGATCATTTATCAAAAGAGACTCCTGGATGCAATGGTGAGGTTAGATCTGGCCCAAGACACTCCAAAAAACATTTCTCCATGGATCTATAAATAATCTCTCCTTCAAATGAAGCAAGATCTCTCTAAACCAAACATGTAATGGAACTCCAATAGCTCTGATACCATATAAGAGTTTTCCAATAGCAACAACCCAAGATATAGAGGCTAATGAATAGAACAAATGTAAGAGAGACAATATAGACAATAATGAGCTCTATTCTCATTAATGATGCAATAATCAAGCTAACTAAGCTACAATCAATGAGTGCAATGTAGATGTTCCTTCTTACATAGGCAAGGCATAATGACTAAGAGACAAGAAAGAGATAAATTATCTCCCACGCTAGGTGGAAGCACATGCCCACCAAAGGTGGATCATCCTCTATTGTGTAATGAAGTATGTGCAAAATGTGGAGGATGATAAGTGATAAGTGCACTAAAGGTGGAGACAACACATAAAGTGGAATGTGATAAGTGATAAGTGCACTATCACCACCTAAAGTATAATTTTTTCCTACACCATGGGAAATGAAATGTGCAAACTCCTAAGTGTCTCAAATGCAAACTACTATGTCGCATTAGCCTAAGTAAGCTTAAGTAAAGTGCAATTAGGTGAATAATTAGTTAACTCCATGTATTTGAAAGATTATAGTTAACTAAAGAGTGATCGTGACTCTTGGGATATTACTTATAGCGAATAGATTCAAATTTTCATAAATGGCAAAATTGTCAAAATTTGACAATTGACAAAAAATTGCTGACAGACGAGGAGAGAGAGAATTGACCAAAAGCCAGTGAGAAAGAAACACATAGAGAACATTAAGACATCTCAAAGATGTCCTTGTGCAACAACTTGAGACATGAGTTCCTCAATCCAGAATGTAATGTTGACAGACTCAAGCATAAGTAGTCTCTTTAGGAAGCAACACGTCTTACACACTTTGTTGTGATGCATAGTCAAGGTAGTTTGTCAAGAACATCCAAAGAATCAATAAAAATGCATTGGATAGTGGGTCTCAAGATATATTTCAATATCTTGTTGTAAAGGAACCCCAAATCCAACCCAGGTTTCCTCTACATCATCTAGGCTAAGACGTCATCTTTTATCATTGACTCACTTAGTTGTAACAATGTATCCTTGTCCTCTCCCAATTCAAGGAGAGACACTACAAAGAAAGATGACACATCTGTGATAACTCTATATCTTGTTTTAAAAAACCATAAAATCATCCCTACGGTTCCGTTTTATTGTTGTTATAAAAAATCTTATCTCAATTGCAAAATGGTGCCTAAGACACATGTATGATATTCTTCTTAAAAATGGGATTTTCCTTAAATTCGTTGTCAACCTTAGGGGTGTGTCTATGACTAAGTTGTTTGTCAGATACAAATAGGAAATTATATCTATTTTTACTTTATTTGGAAAATGAAATCCTAAGACTTTAAAGCCAAAAACCATTAAGCTCAAACGAGGGTAATGAAGAACAAAACATTTTCTTGCATTAATTCATTTGATATAACTGAAAGGTATTAAATTTGAGATGTGTAAACTTTAAGCCATATAAAGATAGTGATGAGGACCACTAATTTGCACAAGTTGGCATAAATGATATAAAGTTAACCACATCAAATATCAATCAAAATAATTAATTCATATAGGAGTCAACTTTCTATGTGTTCGTGGAAGAATTTGATATCACAACATTATGGAAGAACTCGCAACATCAATACCACCTTCAAAGTGGTGATATTGTGAAATTAGTTGATGTGGATGTTATTTAATTGATGTAGACTTGAGAGTTTTATTTGATTTGACTACTATATTTATTGATTTGCAATTATACAATTTTACATTTGTGTGAAACAAGCCTCTAGTGAAAACACATTGTTGGCTAGTCATTAGCCACCTTAGAATAAATGACACCTTCATGCTACCATGTAAAATATTATTTGTCATATGGTGCTATTGTGCCAACATGAAAAATAACATTTGATTGAGCCACTCACAAAGGTTTCATAAATTTTCAAAATTACTGGTGAGCCAACCAAGTTCAATAAGGTGAAATGCTCGACTGTAATGAACTCATATGCACCATAAAATGAATAAATATTTATGACGTATGTTCAATTCTAGGGAGAATGTTAGACACAACCTATTTCCTTCACAAATTCATCACAATCAAGGCAAGTGTCACCTTTACATTTCTTGATTCATCCACTAGTTTTATGTGTTAATGTTCTAAAACCATTTTGTCATAAATCACACAAAAAAGAAACTTCTCCTTCCAAAAAATATTCCAACTCCAAGTTGGCAAAAGAGTTAATTCAAGAATCAAGATGTTGGTAAGGGAAAAGGAATGGAAAGACCCTTTTCTATTTGACAGACGTGGTGGCCTAAATGGACATTACAATAAGATAGACTCCATATAATTAATTTTGTAAGGTGGGGAGAGTGTCTAGAGTAAGTTTAAATACGTCACTATTTGTGCTCTAAATTGGAAGAAAAAATAAAATCTTTCCACATCTTCTACTTCATTTTTTAAGACATAGAAGGAGCCTGAAAATGTCAAATAATTTATTCCCGTAAAAATAAAAGCATATAGTTTTATTATGGGGAAATGTATTTGAGGAAAGGTTGAAGAACATCTTCAATTTAGAGACATTGACTTCCTTAACAAGGTGTCCATTATTCTGGGGGATGAATTTCTATAAATGAAAAGTATATATAGAAAAAATGTAGATATGGCATCTCTATTTTTGGCTTGGTGCCTTGAGTTGGGCACCAAGGAATACACACACTAAATTAAGAACGAGTACATTTGATAGGAGTGGTGTGGGGTTCAAGCATATTTCATCACTATTGCAAGGTTAGGGGGGGAGAGGGGAAGGGGGGGTTGTGGCCCCAAGTGGTGATTGGTTACACAAGGTGGAATTCATCCCCTTACATATGTTTTTCATTTGGAGTGATTTGTGTAATAAGAAAGTATGATTTGTAGCTACATAAATTAGTTTAAATGTCATCAAGGACTATCCAAGAGCGTGGGAGGTGAGAGCCGTGGGAAATAGAAGGGTGGGTGGACCCTTTTTCTTTTTTCTTTTTGTATGAAAAAATGTATGAGTTGGGGTAGTTATAATATTTTTTGTATGTTTATTTGACAAATCAATAGTCACCATTAAGTGTTTCTAGATTTGATTGTGTTGTTAATTTTTTGCATCAAAATTTTGAATTAAATTCCTTAATTTATCATCATGATCACCATGAGCATAAGAGAGCAAAATGATAATGAATCACAGAGTGTGAATTTGAAACATTGATGCAAAAAATTTACAACACAATCAAATCCAGAAACACTTAATGATGATTATCAAGGATTGTGGAAATCTCTTCTCTTTGAAATCAATTGTCATCTAGGTTGTAGTAGATAAAAGAAATATTTAGTGTAGCTTGTGATGGTTTTGGACACATGAATTCACAATGTAAAATGGTTATTATAAATTAAAAATGCTCCCTTTACCTATCATATTTTTTTATTTGTATCCCAAGTTTATGGTGTATTTTATCATAATGCACATCAAACTTCTTAAGTGTTTATTTCAATTGTCACTTTTCTCCACGTACCTGTGTAATTTAACTAATTTTATGGTGACCATTTTCAGTTTTATTTGTCTTTTTAAGAAAAGGTTTAGAATTTAAATTTATTAATTTAATATTGATAATTATAAATAAGGGTTTTTGTAGGTTAAAGAAAAACTTCAAAAATTACACAAATGTGCACAGTAAAAATAATTATTTACTACAAATGAATAACAAAGTTCAGTAACAATAAAGCTGTTAAACCACAACCATTAATTAAATATTAATAATGAATTATAGTGTTACATGGTACATGATACATCCTTTTTAATAGTCAATTCATAGACTCTTAGAGAAAAGAACGTGCATACTTATGTATTATGTATACATGACATGCCATTTTTATATTTGATGTAATGACATAACTGATACCAATTTGCTATAGATATTATGGACTTGGGGATAGGTCATTGGATATCTCAATGTCCTCAAGGTACATGACACACTGGATAGCTCAATGTCCTAGATAGTGGAAAATTTTCTCACTACATAGCTCAATGTCAACATAATTGTAGTTTTAGGATTTGTGCAATGGTCTTACCATTCAACCTATTATTGTGAGAGAAAATTTGTTGTCCATGTCTCAAGAAAAGAATAATCCTGCAAAAAAGGGAGACAATGAAATTATTTTGTTCCCTTTTTCTAGCCCTCACTTCCCTTTTTCCATCTCTCTCTCCTACCTTATTCCACCCTTCTAATTCTTTCCAATTCCCTTCATTCTAACTGAATCTTCTCAATGGGTTCATCCCTCACCATAATGGTGTCCCTTAGGCGCATATGTATTGCATTACAGAGAAAGAAAAGCCAAAAAAGGACCTTTTAAAGTACTTAGCAGCTTTAGAGTTGGGCTCTCCATTCCTTTATAACTTCATAGTTGTATGTAGGAGAATTTATAGTAACCCCAACAATACAATGGTATAATCCTTCTTAACCTAATAGACCACTTATAAGAATTGAGAGGAGAGAAGTGAAAACAATACATTGAACAATAAAAAATAGCCATCTCTTGGGGCTCTTCATAGAAAAATTGTTCAGTGCATGTGTAAAAAAGTACTTTATCAATAAATAAAGGTTATGATTACATATCCTAAATATATTATATTTTGATTACATTAGTTCCTTGAAAAGTGTAAAAGGTGTTGGGACTTCAAATCTTTTACAAAATTTAAAATTACCATTGATAAGTCAAAAGTGATTATAACAAGTATATTTGCTAAGTTGTGGACTTCTGTGATTAGTATTTAATATGGCCATTTTTAGTGCCCTTAGAAAATCATTATTTTGCACACTAACTAATGTGCATAAGTGGCTCGCTTTGAAGGTTAATAACTCAATTCCTAATGTGTTTCCTCTCAAACCAACTGTTCCCTGCGATTTTCCTAATAATAAAGAACCTCTATGTTCATTTATAGGATCTCAAGGCCTTGTTTGATAATTTTCCCAAGACCACTTGATTTGCAATTCATTTAGTGTAATGTTTACACAGTGCAAAATTCATCAAATTGACCTTCTATGGAAATTCATATTTCACATCTAGATAACCTTCACATCTAACCAACTGGTTCATACAATTTTCTTATACTAACAAAACTCTTGTACAAAATTTTAGAGCCTCATCACCTCATCTGATATTTTTATTGTTTCACAAATAGATGATTATATTTTGTTCTTTGCACAAGATTAACCTTATCAGGTAACCTACTTTAGAGGTCTTCATTTTGAAACTAGTTTGGGGGTGAATGAGAAGGATTAATTCCTATTATTTACTCATTCAGTTGTATCCAATGCATGTTTGTGGAGCTTCTTTATTTAGTTTGATAATTTTTTAAAAAGAAAAGCCAAAGAGGATGTATTGAGGTTTAAATGTGTACTTTTGGGTTTGTTTCGAAATAGCCATTTTTTATAATTAATAACTTGTAGAGGAAGTTGAAGGAGACAAATCTCCTTGGCACATGTACTCACTAGGATTCAATGAACTTATTTATTCAATGGATACTCCTCAAAATCAGATTTGATTAATTTTCCAAGATAATTTTAGAGGCATTTCTTTCAGTTTTGGGGCCTGGAAGTAATGATCATGGATAAAAATAGAGGGAAAATTGTTTTGTCTATTAGGGTTCAGAATGGATTCTATTAGTGGTTCCATAGAAAAAATTATTTCAGATAAAAAACTTTTTAGTTGGGTCCACACATTGACCCAACACATAACATGACATACAAGGAAACCTCATTTGGCACACAGAGTTGCTCAAATGCTATCAAGCACTCTATGCCGAGGTGTCCCTCAAGGTGCACTTAGCATGAAATCGACGATCTTTAAGGGTTCATATCTCAGAGCTCATGCAATGTACCATTGAACTATTAGGTGCTACAAGACCGTGTTGCCGAGGCCTACAATAACCTATCTCAGTTTTCAGAGATTCAAGCTCATTTATATTTGGCACCACATACTTGGTTGATGTCAAAACTCAAAGTGTTCCTAAGTTGAAATGAGCAACATTGTGTATCTTTTAAACCGTCGATTGTAGCATCGAACCATCTACGCCAATAGCTTCGAATGGCCAGGTAAATGCTAGTGGCAACCTTATTTGACACATAGAGTCTCTCGAACACTGTCAACCACTCCAGGTTGAAGTGTCCCTCAAGGTGCACTCAGCATGAAATCGATAATATTTACAGGGTCATATCTCGGAGCTCGTGTGAGGTAGCATAAAACCTATTGCTGATGCTTACAATAATCTATCTTGGTTTTCAAATATTCAAGTTTGTTTATATTTGGAACCACATTATCAGTTGATGTCAAAACTTGAAGTGTTCCCTAGTTGAAATGAGCAACATTGTGTATCTTTCAAACTATCAATCATAGCATCAAACCGTCTGTGCCAATAGCTCTAAATGGTCGAGTAAACACTAGTGGCAACCTTGTTTGGCACACAGGGTCGCTTGAACGCCGTCGACCACTCTAAGTCGAAGTGTCCCTCAAGGTGCACTTAGCATGAAATCATCAATCTTTACAGTGTCATATCTTAGAGCTCGTGTGAGGTAGCATTGAACCGTCAGGTACTACATGGCTGTGTTGCCGAGGCCTACAATAACCTATCTTGATTTTCAAAGATTCAAGTTTGTTCATATTTGGTAACACATTCTTGGTTAATGTCAAAACTCAAAGTGTCAACATAATTTTTAGTGGCGAATATTTGCATTTTGGCAAATTCTGGGGAATACGTTCCATGAAATTGGTGAATCACGTAGGTATATGCTGGCCCATATTCACCCAATCTTGACACAGTAATTGCTAAATATTTATTGGAATCGCCAATTAGATTTTTTGTTTAACGCTATTGACCATCATATTTGCCTATAACTAATCTGACGTGGTTCTTTTAACGGTCTCTTATTCGCCAACAATATTAATAATGAATTGTATATAAAATTTAAAATAGCCAAATGGTTTATATTGTTATCTTAACCATGACCTATTTTGCCACCCGTTAATTAATTATTTTATTGGTCCCTGACGTATTTCGCCAACCCATTAATTGATTGTGTTATTGGTCCATGACGTATTTCGCCAACCTGTTAATTAATTATTTTATTGACCACCAAGTATTTTTTAGTTTTTGCCAAAAATAGCATTGATTAGGTCGGCACTCGGCACATTTTCACCAAAAACCTAGGAATTTAAAAAAAATAAACATTGGAAATTTGGAATTTGGAATCATGGATTGATATAAATTCAAATCAAATTTAGGAAAACTTAAAAGTAGTCTTATCGTGCGTCGTTACAAATTTTTGGAGCCGGAGGGCTAGATTTACAAATAACAATCTTGCAATAGTAAATAGAGGATTCAACATTTTAGAGAGTTAGAATTCAAAGGAAGCAGGACAAAGGCAAACAATTATTTGTTCACATTTCACAGTATTTCTATTAATTTTAATTCTTAGAGGCTAGAATCCTTGTGACTAGTGAGAGGTTCAAGTCATTGGGTGAAGATGTCAGACAAGGGTGACTATCCTGAGATTGAGTATCCTCAGGTGACTAATGCTGAAGGGATTTAGATATCAAGGGAGGTTGAGACTCAGACTTCTCACTGTGCTCAAGGCAGTGAAGAGATTGGAAAGCTAGACAAGGGTAAGACTCCTCAGGGTAGTGAAGGGCCTGGGAGGCCATCAAAATGCCCAAAACTTAAAGATACTACCATAAAGGCTTTCTTTGGAGTTGGCAATGTTTCTGCTCCATCAACATTTGCAATTGCGAGTGCAAAATCCATTCACAGTAGCTCACCAGTACCGGTACCACAAGTTGGGGTTGTCATTGAGTTAAATGAAAATCAAAATGCATCAAATGAGGATACCAATGGTGGCATGAGAGAAGATGTTATAAGGGATATGCACAACCAGCTGGAAGAAAATGCTAGCAATGAAGATAATAATGATGTTGGTAGGAACAAAAGAAAAAGGGAAGTAAAAATGGGGCGGGAGTGGGAAATGGCAAGAAATTTTAAGGTTGATTGGGTAGAAAAGTACTGGTTCATTGAACTAGTCCTAAGCAATGATCAACAACCAATAGAATATAGGTGTAAGATTTGTACCTGGAAACTTAAAAGAGACAAGAAGTTGTAGCTAAAGCTTGACACTATAAAAAAGCATATTGGTAAGGTTTATGAAAAATAGAGCATAGACGGACAAGAAATATTAGTAGTGAGATGTAAATCAAAGGAAGAATGTCTTCATGTTAAGCATGCCATAGAATATGAAGAGCATAACAAGAGAATGGTAGTAATTGCTAGTAGTGAAAATCCAATCAAGGCTAGGTTTAAACATGCAGCCAATGAAGCAAACCTGGCAAAGATTGTTCAAATGAGTGTTGCTTTTCATATTATGTCCAGAGGGCATCCTATGAGAGACTTCTCAGAATATGGTAATTTATTATCTTTTTTGAAAGTTCCTCACTATCCTATGTCACATTGGTCAACAAACTTTGGATGGGAAATGGCAAACTGTCTTTCTGAGGTGTAAAAGAAAAATTTACAGGAGAAAGTAAAATAGTCCAGATTCATTTCATTATCCATAGATGAAGTTAATGTAGTAGATAACACTGTTTGGGTCTATGTGCATGTCTATATAGTAAAAGAACATGTTCGCCAAGCTCATCTACTCTATGTTCGTAAAATGAGGGGCAATTCAATAGCAGAAAACTTATATTTTGAACTGAAGAATGCTTTGAATGAAGTTGCTGGTATGGATGATTTGACAATTGGAAAGAAGTTAGTTTTTGTTGGAGCTAATGGGGCTGCAGTAATGCAAGGCCAAAGGAATGGTCTCTATGTAAGATTACAAACTAGTATTGCACCTTACATGCTTGGCATACATTGCATGGCCCATTGAATGAATTTAGCATATAAAATTGTAAGCGATTTTCCTACAGTGTCAAAAGTTGAAGATCTAGTTCGCGACATATACTCTTACTTCTGTAGAAGTCCTAAACGTTTTGCAAAATTTAAGATTTTCTCAGAGGGAGTAACACCAAGAAACAAGCTTCTCAAGGATGTTGAGACTAGATGGATCTCTTTGCATGGACCAGTAGAAAGAGTTCTAATAGAATATCAATCCTTGATCGGAGTAATATATGAGAAATGCCTCACAATAGACAAAGCTCCTGATTTGTTACATAAGTTAAGTGATATAGAGACTTTGTTAACTTTAGCCAGTCTTCTCCCCATGCTGGATTTAATGAACAAACTTGTTAAGAAAGCCCAAGACAGGACTATGTATATCCATGAGTACTCAGATTTATGTAGAATGACATGCATTGCCCTAGATAATTTATACTTAGATATGATAACACTTCAAAGCCCAAATTTTTTAGGTGGCAAATAATTTCAGATTTGAATCATGCTGAGAATTTTTTACAATTCAATGCAAAAAATGATTTATGTGTGTTTGTGAAAGGATATGAAATACCAATGCACCAATCTAAGATGGCAAGCAAGGCAAACTACTTCCAGTTAAAAGGGTTGATTTTGATAGGTTTGTTAAATCTATTAGTGAGAATTTGAAGTCAATTTCCTACCAACTTTCAAGTGAGATTCGTGAAAGATTCCCTCAAGAAGAAATTCTTAAAGCCATGGATTGTGTGTTTCCTCATTTTTGGAAAAACATCAGAGATAGACAACTTGATGCTCATATGTTCATAAAAAAAATGATGAAATGATCAGAGAGTTTTCAAAACATGCAGATTGCAATGGACAACCAATTGATGGAATTATAGATTCAGCTAATCTTAAAAAACAATGTAGACAATTTGCATCATGTATGAAATTGTAGTTAAAAAACTTGGAGAATCCATTTGAACCTGGTGCAATAACCAGGCTTTGGAAAAGGATAGAGTAGAGTGAAATTTTGCATGATTCAATATCAGAATATTTCAAACTTGTTGATTTATGTCAAACAATGATATTGGGGTTGGTGGAAGATGAAAGAGTTTTCAATGCATTGGGGTTTTTGAAATCAAAGATCAGAAACAAACTAGACAGAAATTTGGAAACTTGCTTGAGGTTGTTTGTAACTCAGTACAATGTTAGAGACTTTCCTTATGATAGGGCATTGGCAATTTGGAATTCCCTATGTGAAAGACGAGGGATTTGAACACTAGTTCAAAACATGGTGGTTCTGAGACAAAGGATGGATCTTGGTCCCAGACTCAGAATGAAGATGAAGAATGTTTTGATTTTGAATACCCAACTCAGAATGAAGAAGAACCTCTTGCTAGTAGTAGTAGTAGTCAATTTCAGGAGCTGGATTCCATGTGGGATATAGAAGAGGTGGACTTCTCATTGACATTGAGTGAAGAGTGAAGTGATTTATAATTAGCATTCGGTTAATAGGTATTTATAATTTTATACATTGTATACTTATTACTATACTTGTTGGATAAATTGATAATGGACTTGATTCTGAATATTTATTATTGACAATTTGACTCATATTCAGCTACAAGTAATAAGTATTGTTCATGATTTTTGTAATTTGAATTTTGATTATTGTAATTTGTAATTTGAATTCATGATGTTTGTAATGTAGAATGTTCAAGAAATTTGTAATTTGAAATTTTGAATTCATATAATTATTAATGTCCTTTTTCGTCACTGTAAAGTGTAAATTGTAAATGCCTTGGCCCTCAATGCCTCATAGTCATGCAAGTTGCAGCCATGTTATTTCAAGTTTCAACTTCAAGAATAAGATTCAAAACTTAAGTTGGGCTGGTTGCGAAGTTACGCGAACAGTTCATCTAACCTTGTCTCAACTTCGCTACATGCAAATTAGAGGCCTTTCGAACCCTTCCGAAGTCACGGTAATGGACTGAAGGTCTTCGTAGTTCTTAACATCTCTGATTCTCCACTCTCATATAACCTTGCGAAGTCCTGCACAAAGCCTTTCGTAACCTCTCAACTGTTTAATCTTGTAACTGATTAACCTTTCCGAAGTTACGCCTTTCTGCCAAATGCTTCATCACAGCTTCGTAACCACCAACACTAATGGCCAACAAACCCTTGTGAAGCTCTGTAAACCAACTGTTCTTGACAAAGTGTCAAATATTAATCCATCTGTTAACACATGTCACAGTCCATTCATCCATGCTTTCCACGTGGCATGCAACTAACTGTCACTTTCAACACCATTACGCACTGTCACTTTTAACTAACTATCTCTTCATTTCTAAAGTTACGCACACCATTAGTCGGGAGTCCCTCAGAAGTTTAGAACTCATTAGCATCCTAACCACTTAACCATTGAGAAGTTACGAAACAACCTAGCATTACTTCGGAACACTGTCGGTGATCTATTAGTAACGCGCACATGCTTAAAGGTTATTTTAAGTGACTTGAAAAAGTAATGATGAAATAGAACCAATCTGAGCCTTTATAGGGTTTATTAGATTTTTAGAGCATATCTCAACCTAGCACTTAGGGTTTGAACATTTTGATCGAAAATTCAAAATTTAGGCCTTGGGGAGGAAAATTGCAAGAAATTCTCAAAGCAATTATGAAAACTAAAAATACTACCAAGTACCAACATGGTCAAAGCTTCCTGAGAAGATCACTTTGACTTCTTCTTCAAGCTCTTGGAGTAAAATTCTTGACTATGAGGGTATTCTGTTTCATTGTTGGAAATGCCACAAGACTGGTCATCTTGTTGCACGATGTGTTTTAGATAAGGTCAAACCTAAGAAATCATCTACTTGGTGGTCGACGGTTGTTGACCATCATTATACGATTCATAAAGCCTCAAAATTTGAGGGTTCGACTGATGGCTCTCCACCTTTTGATCAAGTTGTGGCTGATGCCTCTGTGGATGCCTCGGTTGTCTTTGGTGATTGTGTTGTTGCCTTTGCTCCTGCCTTGGCTGAGACTATTGCTATCTTTTCCCAGAATGCTAATACTGAATCTAGTTTTGTGCTGTCTTCTGGCACTGTTGGTCCTGCTACCCATGATGTTGTCTCTGATTTAGATGTTCATGGTGCTGTCTCTGCTTTTGCTATTTTGTTGGTTGCTGGAGATGAGCATCCTTCTTCCCTTGTCTCTCTTGTGAGGGGTCGAGAGATCGGTCTTGGTGCTTGTCATGCCCCTTCTCGGGTTCCTGATGACACCTTCCCTTTTGTGGGATCTTCTGGCTCTTCTAAGGTTTGGCAGAAGGCTATCAGTAAGATGGAGGATGGATGGACTACAGTTAAGGGAAAGAAATCTAAATCATCTACTCCTTTTGACATGAACTTACATTCACACAAGGCTAGACAAAAATGTAAATCTTGATTGTCCTTTGTTGTTCTTTCTTGGGTTGTCCTTTTTGGTAGGATCTTTTGTTTGATCCTTTGGCTTGCTTGGTGGGGCACCACAGTTGTATTATAGTTTTCCAATTTCTATACCTATTCATGCTTCTGTATAAGGTTTTGGGACCTTTCAAATCTTGTTTTTACTTAATGAGAACATGGTCAAAGCTTCCTTATTTCTTAGAAATTGCCATTTGTCAATTTATTATTATTTATTTGTCATAGTTCATAGTTCATACTCATTAGTCAATTTATTATTTGTCAATTTCCTAAATTCCTAATACCAAGCATTTACTTAATGTATCATCTTAAAATGGAAGCACTTCCATTTGGATAGGTTTAGCACCCTCTTTCAATGCATTTATTATGATAAACCTGCATTTAGGATGCATTTGTATGTCTTGGGTGAAATTAGGGTTAGGATCCTAAGGATTCTCCTTAATTCCCCTCTTCTATGACCCTAATTTCTAGGTAGGATACAGAAATGGGTCCTCCTAGTCTTCATCATGTCAATCACATGATCTTTTATCTATCACAGACATTCTATTCTTATCCAGCTTCATTTCTAAGTTTCTGGGCATCCTCGGGGCCTTTAAACTGCATTCCGGCAAAAGTTAGGGTTTTTGGTCAAGGTCGACCTTGAACCTGACCAAGTCAGGTTCAACCTCGACCCTGACCAGGTCAGGTTCAACCTTGACCCTGACCAGGTCAGGGTCGACCTTGACCTTGACCTCATCTTGCCAGGATTTCAAATTTCAAATTCCCGCTTATTTAGCTTTCGGGATTATTAACTTCCCGCCTTTGGGATAGCTGTTTCGGGCTCCGAAACGGTAAATCCTTTAATTACATTTAATTTAGATCCATTCTCTAAAGGTTAGGACCTAATTGGGATTTAATTCTTCAAGGTGGCCCTTCTAGAGGAGTGTGACCTAATTCACTATAAAAGGAGGCCTTCCTCTCTCATTTTCACATCTCATCTCAAGCAATCAAGCTCTCAAGTTCTCAAGGTGTTCAAGCAAGCATTTCAAGTTTTCAAGCATCTTCAAGCATTCATATTTGGAGTAACAACTACAGATTGTGAGAATGGTAAAAGTACTTTAGCCTTGGGGGCTTGGTATGATTTTCTATCACATTCAAATCTATGCATTGTTATTTCATACATATTCATGCTAGGGTTTTAATCTAGAGGGTTAGATCTTAGCTTTACACTTTCAATATACACACACACATACTATTTTAATTGGCTATTCGTGGAGATGGGAATCACCAAAATGGGGGTTTGACTAAGGCAAAACCCTATATAGCCACCCCAAAAACCCCTTTTTCAGATATCTGCAGGTGTTGTTTCAGGAATTAGAGGATAGATTGGAGTACCCTTTTCACTAAACTTTCAGGATCTGCGAACAGAATCGGAATCAGACTTTGGAATAAAAATGTGGTCTTTGACCTTTTAAAAGGTCAAAGTCAACCTATGTGAATCTGGAGAAAAGATTTCTGGGTTTTGTCTGCCTCGACATTTCCAATCTAGAATAGGTGACGGAATTTTCCAAAACTTCATACAGACTTCAGAAAATAGGTATTTTTAGACTAATATCATGATGAGGTATGTACTTTGATCTAATTAATTTCTGAGCATTTTCAGATCTATTTATGCTTCTAAACATCCTTTCTAAATGAATAGGTGATGAATGTTATGTATGTTACTATGCCTCCATTTTCACCTTATTCATTTTGGTGAACCCGTTTATGACAACTCTTTCTTTTGTGGTGTTAGATTTAAATCTTGTAGATTCCTTTCTTGCATTTATATTTCAAAAATACAAAAAAATTGCAAAATTCCTTTAAAAATACAAAAATATTTCTATTTTTCATGCTTTTAGTACTGTCTTTGTATTCAACATGTATGATTCTTGTTTTGAGTACTTTGATGATGCTTTTATTATACAAGAGGATAGAATCCCTAATGAGGAACATGGTAGTGAGGATGAAAATGGTTCGAATATGGTCTCCATGGATCCTATTCCTATTTCACTCTCCTCCACAACCTCTCCAATTGACCTTTACCATAGGGTGTGTGTATGGTTACCTTCATGTCCCTCTGTTTGCAACATTAATAAACCAAAAATGATATTTCCTAAACCTTTGATGATAGTAAAAGGATGTCCTCCTATAACAGTTAAGGGTAAACCTAGAGATCCCTTGGATTTCTTTGATAACACTGATTCCGTTTCACATGCTTATCATACATGGAATAATCCTCAGCCTACTATTCCAATTTCTTTACCTCCTTCTCAACCTATGCTTCCCCAAGCACTTAGGTATCCTTCTACCTTTAAGGAGTACAACTTAGTTGATCAATTACATGCTACTCCTACCAAAATATCTCTATGGGAATTACTTCAAACCTCCCCGACATATTATGAGGCTTTGCAAAAGGCTTTATCTACTCTTCCTGCTACACCTCCTAACCAAGAAAACATTCATTTGATTTTGGATTGTATGCATGCTATGCCTTCTGTACCTCCTATTGTGTTTTCTGATGATGAATATGAAACTATTGACATTGACATTGATTTTCTGAATATGTTTTCATCTCAATTAACTCTTACACCTAGTATCGAACATAGTGATTCTCAAGAGGATCCTTGTTTGGAACTAGCTATCATTCCTACTATATTGGATATAGTCCCTCTTGCGAGTTACCCACCTACCCTAAATGATATACAACAAGATGGGGAAAGTAGGCGGCACGCTTGATCGGCTTGTCCTTCATGGTAGTTTGAACTAACAATTGAGATTCTTACGCTCAAACATGGAAGTGCTGCTAAATAATCTAGATGGTTATTTCATACATATTCATGTGATATTTTGAGTGTATGCCCATTAAGAGTGTATGCCCATTATTAGTAACAACATTATGCATAGGTGTATCCACAGAAAGTAGAGATCTTTAAGCTTTAGCATGAGCATGATGCTTTTTACGATGTTCATTAGCAGATCAGTTACATTTTGATTTATTTGAAATAGGATGAGAACTAGGAGGAACAATCGCATGATCCTTCATAGGTTCTTTAGGAAGATCAATAGGATTATCAACCATAGGAGGAGCAATCACAAGATCTTTGATAGACTTAGTAGGAGGAACTTGATTAATAGAACAAGAAGCCATAGTTGAAGGAGGTATCGAAGGTGTAGGTAAAAGACCATGATTAAGATCCATATGAGGTATGCTTAATTGAAGAATCTTATGATGCTTATAGGCTTGATATGATTGAAAAAGATTATCAGGGGGAGAAGGACATGAATTAGGTAAGGAAGGCCAAAAGAAATCTAGAGCAGCACAATCTCTAGGCCTAGAAGGTCAATATAGACTATGATTGATCGTCTTCACTTCACCATCATGAATGAACTTAAGACACTTATGTATAGGTGAAGCAACAGCATGCATGGTAGTTAACCAAGGCAAACCTAGCTTAACTTGAAATTGAATCAAATGAGGGATAAAGAAAACCATTAAAAGTTTGAATCCACACATCTAATGTATCATAGAAGTTGCATTGTAAGCTTTTCATAAAAGGATTTTCTTCAATGATAACATTGACTAAGGAGGTAGGATCAACAAGACAACCACGAGTAGGTATCTACGCAACCCTAGTAGCAATATAAAGGGGAACATCAGGAGCCTTAATAATCTCAGAATCATCAAAGGTAATCAAAAGTTCTCGAGGTCTTTTATCCTTAAATTGTTGTTGATGTTTAGGTTGAGGTTTTACTTTAGGTTTAGATTTAACTAGAGATTGAGATTGAACTTGCGGTAAAGGTTGAGGTGGAGATATAGACTTAGCAACATGCTCCACTTGATTAATGACATGATTAAGATCATCCATCTTTGAATCATATACAATTTCCATAGCAGATGGTTGAGCAATAGTATTAGTATCATGCATAGGTAAATGATTCGTATAGATTTGAAGGTTCTGATTAGGAGGAGAGACAAATTGATTCCCACTACTATCCAGATTATCAATAGATAAAGCTTTAGCATCAATGAGATCTTGGACCTTATGTTTTAAAGAATAACATCTCTTAGTATCATGACCATTCTGATGATGATATTGACAAAAAGCATTTTGATCAAAAGATTTAGATGCAATTGTAGTAGGTAAAAGAGGTCGAATAGGAGGTAAAGTAATCATATTAGTAGCTAACAACCTATTCATAATAGCATGTAAATTTTTAGAAAGAGGAGTAAACGTACGATTTAATCAAAAAGCAGTGGATGCAGAAGTGGCATTATGAGATGCAACAGCAACCTGATCAACAACTACATTTGCTTGTTTGTTTATCTTGACATAATTATTGAATTTTTGAAACTTATTTGGATTAGGAGCAGCATCACTCTTATCAACCGGAACGAGAGCCATTGGAGTGTTGCTCTCAAATTGACTCACTTGTAATTGATAATGATGAAGCACTGCACAAAGTTGTTGAAAAGAGGTAAATTCAGTAAGCAAAATCTTATCTCTAATATCCTTTTGCAAATTTGAAATAAACATACGTTGAATATCAATATCAGGAACATGATAAGAAATTTGAGCATGCAAATGCTTAAATCTACCAATAAATTCAATCAATTTTTCTTTAGCACTTTGTTTACAATGCATTAAATCTGTCAAAGACACTTGTGGACCAATATTGTTTTGAAATTGTTGAATAAAGGCATTAGCAAGTTGTGGAAAGGAATCAATTGAATAAGGAGGCAAGGAACAATGCCACTGTAAGGCCTTGTCACAAAAGGTTTGAGCAAACAGTTTGGCTAAAATCCTATGGTCATGAGCATAATCACTACAAAGGATTTGGAATGTTTTAACATGATGAATAGGATCTCCTTTTCCATTATAATTATCAAGACGAGGCATATCGACTTGCTGAGGAATAGGAGTTCAAATAATATCCCTAGACAAAGGACTTCCCATGTCACATGTAGGAATACTAAACTTGTTTTGAGTTAAGGAAGCAAGTTGTTGTTGTAATGATGATATAGTTTGAGCCAAACTAATGATGGTGGAATCAGTAGAGGAAATAGGAGGAGTAGCAACATTAGACACACTAGGTAAAGTGTAAGAAGCTGCAGGAATAGAAGACACAACTAGAGGAACCCTAGGAACTACAGTTGGAAGTGGAGTGGAATAAGTGAAAGGAACACTATGATATGAAGGTTGTGATGTAGGAAGGGACACGGGAGGAACACTCATAGGAATAGAGGGAACTGTCACAGTCACTAGAGGAGGAGTATAGATAGGAATACTAGGTAAAGGATTAGAAGGAGGTTCAACACTAGTGATAGAAGCAGTGAAACCTAAATCTTGAGCCTCTTGAGTTAAAGGTTTAACATTGGAATGCACAAGATGAGTAATACCATGCAAGAGGTTAACACCTTGATCACTATCATGGAGAACTTTCTTAAGAGCCTCTATAGCTTGAATAGGATCTTGACCATGGTTTTCTTGAGGAAGCCAATTACCCATTTTATCAAGTTTGGTGGAAATTTTTCAGACTTGTTCAGGAGGAACCCTTAAAGGATCATCCTCATCATGAGATGAGTGAGAAGAGTTTTGCTCCATAGTAGGATTAGAATCATGAAGAATCAAGTTATCATCGGGGATCCTAAGGAAAGGAGAAGATTTAGGCTCAAAGGCACCCATGAGTCTACAACTTCTTCTAACCGGAATGTTATAAGTAGGACTAGTGGTAGTAAAACTCATAAACCAATATAATGTAAATGAACTAAACTAAGAACACATAATGCATGGACATGAAATCTAATTAGCATACAAGATCAATCACAAAGGACAAATCTAATACTAACAAGATAAAAGGAAATCTAACACCAAAAAGAAAGAGAGTAAGCTAGTCGGGTTCACCAAAATGAATAGAGGTAATTTGGAATCACCACTATTTGTGTAAGTGTGTGGGGAAAATGTAAGATTCACTCCTAAATCCAAATTCGCAAAAGAGAGATCCAATTTGATTAACCAAGAGGTTAATACACAATCGAATCAATCTATGAAGAATATAAAAGAAAGAATAAATCCTATACTTCCCTATAGTTGGATTAAGCTTGAAATCTAAATTAATTAAAGTGCAAATATTAACCTTGAATTAGGGCAGATCTGGAAAATGCTGAATTCTGGATTCTATATGAACTTTCTAAAGATTCTATCACCTATTTTGGACTGGAAATGTCAAGGTGGACAAAACCCAGAAATCTTTTCTCCAAATTCACACAGGTCGACTTTGACCTTTTAAAAGGTCAAAGACCACATTATTTATTTGAAGTCTGATTCTGATTCTGTTCGTAGATCTTGAAAGATTTTCGAAAAGGGTATCTGAATTCTCTCTCAGATCCAAGATTTCACACCTGTACCTACAAGAAAATGGGGGGTTTGCCTTAGTCAAACCCCAGTTTAGGAATTAACCTTGAAATTGAATTGAAATATATTGTGCATAAACAAAGTAATTGAAACAAATCACCTCGCTTATGTTGAAGTCCTTGTAGAGGATTCGAATCCTCAAATCCACAAGTAAGAATGCTTCAATGAATGTAGGATGTCTCCAATCAATGGTATTTTGATCTTCAACACCAATCTTGATTTGATCTTTGCATATGAGAAGGTTTGAATGAATGGAGAAGGATGGATCTTCAAGGGGGCTCCAAGGAGATTGAATCCTTCAATAGCTAACAATGGAACTCCTTGATGGATGAATGCTTGAACACTTGAATGCTTGAAGACTTGTTTGCAATTGAACACTTGAGAGCTTGATTGAGAAAACTTGATGATTGAGTGATGTGAAAACTTGATATGAAAATGAGAGAGGAAGGCCTCCTTTTATAGTGATCTAGGGCACACTCCTCTAGATGGGCCACCTTGAAGAATTAAATCCCAATTAGGTCCTCACCTTTAGAAAATATATCTTGATTAAATACCATTAAAATATTTATCATTTCGGAGCCTGAAACAGCCGACCTGGAAGCAGGAAATAACTTTCCTGAAAATTAAATTATCGGCAAATGAAACTTTGAAATTCTAGCAGGAAGAGGTCAAGGTCGAGGTCAACCCTGACCTGGTCAGGGTCAAGGTTGACTTTGACCTCAAACCCTAACTTTGCCAAATTTTGCAACAGGAGTTCCAGGGGTGCTAGAAATGCAGAATTTGATGTTAGAATAGGACCCAGTGTTAGGAATAGACAGAAAATCCTCTGAATGATGTGATGAAGGACTAGGAGGTCTCATTTCTAAACCCTACCTAGAAAATAGAGCCATAGAAGAAGGAAAATTAGGAAAGTCCTTAAGACCTTAACCCTAATTTCACCTAGAATGAAGAAATCAAGTGCGGAGAAGAAGTGGAAAGCGGGGAGAAAGCCAAATACATGAAAAGACCCAATCAAGGTGCTTAACATGACCCCAAACCACTTACTCGAAGGGCTAAATGCTCTTAACATGGAAGTGCTTCCATTTTAAAATGATACATTAAGCCCCCACTTTAGCAATAGTATGAACTCGATGCAAACTCTTGGTAAAGGAGATAAAAGTAACAAGATAATCTTATCGTAATCTAAGGGACAAAGAGAAATCCCAAGCCCCTAGGGACTCAAGTCTTCATCGACTCTTAGATCATAGATAAGAGAGACATCTCTAAAGAGAGAAAGAAAAGTGTGATTACCTCGCCCAATGAGAACTTATGTCCCATTGTGAACCACACAGGAAAAAGGTGCAACCGGAAAGATGGAATTGAACCGCCTAGTGAATGTGGCTACTCACTAGTCAATCCATCAAGGATTTATCCTTAGGAATATTCTATTCCATAAGAATAAATAAAAAATAAAAGAGATCCAGTCTTAAGGACACTTTCGACCTTAAGGGATCACAATATAAGTGTATTTGAAACTGGAGGGATCAAGAGATCCTAATATAAATCCATACTTTAAGGATTAGTTCTTAATCCAAAAAGAAAGATTGAAAAGTAAATTTAAAGTGCGTGTCTTCCTCAAGATTTAGCAACTTATGTGCATTACCTTTAGAAGATTTAGCATGTTTTGAATTTTTCATAAGTACGTGTGTGTAATAAGTGAGCAGAGCGTATGCCCATTCATTAGTAGCACTTCCATGTTTGAGTGTATGCCCTAAACATACACATGTGATTCTTTCCCGTATAAACATGAAATATGTATGCCCATAACTTCCATGTTTGAGCATGTGTCCTTATTCGCTTAATTAGAATTGAGATTCTTGACTTGAGCCAATGTGCTCTTTACAAAATTACACAGGCACAGTGACAGAAAAATTGAAAATTACAAAATATCTATGTATTAAATTTAACTTCCTTGAAATTTATACATCGAAATTTCAAATTCAAGAATCAATGATCATAGTACCAGTAAACAGACTCAGAGGTGAGAGGATAGAGACTTGAAGTCTCAGACTTCTATGATCTATCAAAAAATTACAAAATATCCTTATATATTTGTATTAACTAAAACTTCCTTGAAATTTATACATCAATGTCAATGATCAATGATCAGAAAATAAAAACTAACATTGGCATTTGGCAAATTAAACAAATTTGGAAATAGTTATTAGAGTGATAGCTAGCAGCCTGGATTCTTCAAAATCAGTCTTGATTTGCACCAAAGGTGTATCCATAGCAGGTGAACCACAAACATAAGATACCCTATTTGAATTAACTGACCTCCCTCTATTGGCTCTTCATCTAATACCAGAACCATCTCAACTACTTCCATCATCCATGTCAATATGGAAAGACCAAGGCTTGAATCTCTCCAATGTTTTCCCATGCCACAATTTCCCTCTTTGATGGCCAAGTTACCTCTCTAACTGTCTCCAAGTCTTCAAGGCATTTGTTCTACTTGGCATCCATTGTGGCTCGAGATTCAGCATCAAACTTAATCATGTCAATCTTCTGCTTGTACAATTCATCCACAACTTCATAAAAAGTTGAAGCCACCTTGCTACATTCCAAAATTTGGTTGAAAGAATCAACCCACTCCTACCATTCCTTCAAGTGTCCTTTGTCCATAATAGTAGGGATATATCCTTCAGAATCTTCAGCAAAAACCTTAAGCTTTGCCTAAACATTTTGTAACTTGCCAGTGAAAAATGCATACAAATCCTTTACTAATAACACCATTTCCTTAACATCAATTATTTTGTCAGGTAACTCCATTTTTTTTCCCATTAGTAAAACTAACCTATCAAAGAATTGCAAGTATGGGCCCCAAGTATTAAATAATGGGGTTAGTACAGACAAGGCATTAGAACATTGATATTTTGTCCCTTGTAAAGAAATGAAAGTACTATGAAGGATTTGAGACTTCCCTTTTAAAATATTTACTCTGTGCAATAATACCTTCTTCAAAGTCTCCTTTTTAGCAATTCTAGTATCAGCAGGCTCAGACTTATCAATGTCCATTATTATCTTTTCTGTTACAAGTTCTGGAGCTAAGCCCCCCTCATGCTCAGTTTGGACCCCTGCATCATAGACCTCTGTAAATGCCCTGGACTGATTTTTTAGAGTATTTATTTCATCTTTTAGCTCCTTCATAGTCTTATCTAGGAAATAATTCTTCTTCAGTTCCTCTTCAAACTTTTTTCTAGTTGCCACATAATCTCTGAATGTCCTGGCTAGCCTATTCTCCAAGTCCTCAACCACTACTTTATTCATGGAGGATGCATGATGTAGGAGATTTGCTATCTCTAATCCTGTAGTGTCCTGCAACCTCCATATTAATAAGCTACCCTGTGATGTGTCTTGGATGTCAACCAATCTGGGCTTACTAGATTCTGGGGCCACACACCATACTGCTAGTGTCTTAGTGTCCATATTGAATCCAGAACCCCTCATGAGTCCATCAGGGCCAAAAGATTCATAATTTACAGCTTTATCTTGCCTCTTGATTTTGTCAATTAGGAATGAGGACTCCGAGTCCCATCCAGGGCTTAGCAACATGCCACTTCTCTTTACAAGATCTCTTGCCTCCTCTATAGTTAATGTTTCACTATAGGGATCATAGGCCTATAATTTTTTAATCATTTCAATAGTTTTTTCCTGTGATTCCCTTGGTTTCAAAGACAGTGTTAATTCATTCTACTTAACTCTAAAGAGAAAAATTTTAAACTCATCAGACTTGATGAATTCATCATCATCTATAAACTCTTTAGCTTGGATGACCCTGTCATCCAATCTAGTTGCAGCCAATTCTAACTCATCTAGGGCCTTTTCTCCCTCATATGCCATTGATGTCAAAAAAAATTTTCTTAAGTCAGCAAAGTAATGGCTATTACCTGGTAGGATTTGTAGTGCCTTTTGCCTTGCCTTTTGTGGTACATTCCTCAACTTTTGTTTCTTTGATGGCCCCTGCTCAGATGTGGTTGGCTCAGCTTGTTCTATTTCTACCATAAACACCACATCAGGTTCAACTTCCTCAGGGTTTATTCTATCCTCCTCCTTCTCCTTAGGGATGTCTGGAAATTTAGACATAATATCTTCATAATTCTCTATACACATGTATATTCTCTGAATGTATTTGAGATTAGGAAAGAAACTGAGGAAGGTAGGGTCTGCCTTTTTCAATTGTTCCTCTACCCTTACAATATTTTTCCATTTACAGGTTCTCTCTTCATAGGTAACTTTACTATAAACATTTATAATAACATCCTCCTCTGCCATAGGCTGATTTAGAGCCAAATTGTGATTCCTCATTTCTCTCAATGCTACTCTAACGACATCTTCGGGGTCATACATCCTTGCTTTACTAGAGGGCAATCTCAATTGTCTCAGGAATTCATGGATTTGGTCCACAACATCTTTACCTATAGAGAAATCCCCTATTTGAAACCTTCTTGCCAGAAAGGTTCCCTTATGTCTTTTAGGGCCTAAGTGCTCTCTATCCATCATGATAAGTTGCCACATGAATTCTACTATTGCCAATCTTTCTAGGACAAATTTTGGCAGTATGTGTGGAGGTTGAGGGCAAGCATACACTCTTATATAGTAAAATTCTCAAAAAAAAACATATCACCCCAATTGTGCTTAATGTCATTGTCAATATTAAATGCTAAGGGTCTAAGCAATTTTCTTACAAGTAAAGGAAATCTTTCCCTCACAATACCTAACATGTTCATTACTGGATCCACAAAATCACTATAAAAAGTAATGGAATTAGAGAAATGGTAAGTTCTATGCCATAACCTGGTCCACAGCTGAACCAGAACGGTTCCTCCTGCATTCTCAGTCTCATCAATGAACCCTAGGTTGATGTAGCCAATATTGCAATAGAGGATCAGGTGCATCAACATGGAGTAGTGATTGAACTTGAAGCTTTTCAAATCAGTCTTCATATTCATCAACTCAGTGTGGATTACATTGATTATGTGCCCCACATAATCATACTCCTTGTTGGTGTACAGGTCCTGAACATCTGTAGCCATGACAAAAATGTCAGGAGTCACTGTCGAACCTCCATCTAGTCCAATAACTTTGTGTAGACTGTAGATGGCATTCTGGAAATAGGGAAAGTAAAGCTCAATATCAAATGAATCTGCAACCTTCTTCGGTAACAACCTTGCCTCTTTCTTTTCTCTAGGAGTATGCCTCCTCATAACCCTTCCATGGTAGTAACTTTTCTATCTATTAAACAGGGTGTCCTCTTCTGCTAGGTCAATATCCACACTCATAGGTCCCTGAAGGTTGAAAGCTTGAGTAAAAGTCGCTCTATCTAACATGCAGAGTATAGACTTGTCATGCTTGTGGAAAGCTTGTGTCACTGGATTGTATGCTTGTATTAGCGCTTTCATGAGGTCTACATCCAAAAATACGTTAGGTACTATCAACTTTCCCAAGTTCTAGTCCCATGGGTTTGAAATAGGAGGGCCTCTAATTCTATTGTTATAGAAAAACATGAAGAGCTCATACCCAATTGTGTTTGGGCAGTCAACATCCCTGCAGAACACATCAAGGTCCCTCCATTCATAAGCGTTAGCTGATTGCAAATTTGAGGATCCAGGCAATAGTTTCATCCATTCTTCAACGTATATGTTTGGCCTCTTTATTCTTGAATGCATAACGACACTCTTTTCTGGTACTGCAACAACATCATGAGATCCTTGTTCTGCCATTCTTTTAAGTATACTAAACTCTAAGCAGTAAGCTCCTTTTATGTCTGCGCTTAAAGCCAAAGGTTTCAACTCTCTGGTTGCTCTTCGACTCTGGAAATTATGGATGCTCTGTGAAGTCACTGAAGTGTGAACTCTATTTAATAACTAACAAGTAACAAGCAACTCACAAGTACAACCAGGCTACCAGCCACCAGGCCACCTACTCTATTAAAAATTAAAATCTCATCAAGCACACACGCATGAAATTAGTAATTACCTTTTTCAGAAAAGTGTCACTGTCAACTATCACTTCCAGCATAGATTTGGCGGCGATCCAAGAGAAAATAATTAGCGTGTTGCCGAAGTGATGTTAACGCTACATCTAACCCTAGGTCCCTATCTCAACTTTGCTAAATTGCTACCTGTAAATCAGGGGCCTTGCCCCTTGGCCGTTTGAATTTGAAATATGAAAATTTTGAGACTTGCGAAGTCATGCAACACCTTTTCAAAACTTCGGGACTGTTAAACTAACTAGAAAAATGAAACCTTGAGATGTTATGACATAGCCTAGCATGCCACATGACACTTGTACTTCACACTTTCCACATGGCATGCAACTTACTCTACGTCTCTCACTTTTCAACACCTTACGAGGTTATGCATGAAGTTAGTCAGGACTTCAGAACCCCTAACCATCATAATAAATTAATCATTGAGAAGTTACGAAACAACCAGACGTAACTTCAGAACTAATCACCATCATAATAAATTAACCGTTGGGAAGTTACGAGATAGCCAGGCGTAACTTCGAAACCGATCACCATCATAATAAATTAACTGTTGAGAAGTTATGAAACAACCAAGCGTAACTTCAGAACTGATCACCATCATAATAAATTAACCATTGAGAAGTTATGAAACAACCAGACATAACTTCAGAATAGATCACCATCATATTATATTAAATGTTGAGAAGTTACGAAACAACTAGGCATAACTTCGGAGCTTGGAGTGGGTTCCAATTTATTTAGTACTCTGATTTAACATTCTGATTTACTAATTACAATTTACATATTTTTCAATTTATAAATAATAAAACTATTGTTTAATTTCATGATTCACGTAACATGTTACTGTATTAGAATTTAGTGTATTAGCTATTGAAATTTAAAGTATTAGCAAATAACGTGTATTACATAAAACTAAAAATGGTAACACTATTTGAAAAAGCGTATTCTGACTTCTCAATGTTTCATTTGTATACAGTATTACAAATTTACAAACTACAATATTACTATGAAATTCAAAAACTGGTATACAATATATTATATACATAATACTGGTAACTTAAAATGAATCACGGATTCACAATTTCACTGAACGGTTGTGGTTTCCCCAGAAGGAGAAGCGACAAGCTTCCAACTGTTTCCAAAACCAAAATGAAAAGTACATTCGATTATTTCATATTTACAAATTACAACTTACAAGTAACAAAAATTTTCATAAGATCCACAAAGAAAAAAAGATTAGTCGATGTGCAAACCAGCAAATAACGGGATCATCTGATTCATCTCCTCCTGGAACACCTCCTGGTCGAAGCCATGATCATCAAAAATGGCATGCATCTCTGCTTTGTCATGTTCTACTTCAAGTTCGAACATATCGCTTTGGTAACTGACATAACTGGTAGCCTGATCCCATGCTATAGACATTAGATAATTGAGGACATCCTGTTGAATCTCCTCCTCCATATCCAAATTTGGTTGGATAACAAGTTCTGGGTTCTTATTTGATGATCCCTCAACTACTGGAAGACCCATTCTGTGAAAGCACCCAGAAAATACAAATAATCACCAACTTGTCATCCAAATTTAGAAATTTAGAAAGTGCCCATGCTCTGCAATTCCACTACTAAGAAGTATATAAAGAAAATAATCACCAACTTGCCAGCTGCAATAAATTTTGAAGGAATGTTTCACGTAAGGTGGCTTACCTAGGAAAAAGAAATTAATGAATATCGGTAAAGAAAAATTGCAGACATTGTAATATCCTACGTAACTTGGCTCTGAAGTCGAAAAGAAGAATAATGAATGTTGATGAATCACAGCTCATATCTCATAAAATTATCCTTTTTAATGTCTAATCAAAATCCTAGCCTAGATTATGTACCACTCAAGTTACACAAACTGCCAGCGTTGCCTTGGAAACACCATATCCTAGCTGCGATTTTAAATTTTGAACTGACAACTTGGAAGCCGCATTAAACTTTCACGTAATGTGACTTGGCTTCGAAAAGAAAGATAATGAATGTTTACGATTCATAGCTGAGATCTTGTACAAATTAACCTTTTTTAACATCTAATCAAAATTTTGTCATCATTAAGTCTCATTAATTGTACTTCAGTGTTCAATGTCACTGTAACTTCACGACTAAGTTACGCAGATTGCCAACATGGCCTTGGAAACCCCATATCTTACCTACGATCATAACTTTTGAAGTCACACACACTATCAACCTGTCCTTTGCATATCTTCATGGCCTTCAACTGCAAACTGTCAGCATAACCACCGAAGTCACGCATGCTGTCAACCTGACCATTATGTATCTTTGTAACTGTCAGCATTGACCCTCCTTTTACCCTGTCAAAACTATGCACACTGTCACCAGTCACCACAAACTATGCCAAAGCTACACAAATTCCAAATTATCAACCACAAACTTACTTGAACTTTGCGTATCTTCGTGGCCTACAACTCTAAACCGCAAACATAATAGCCAAAGTCACACACACCATCAACATGATCATTGTGTATCTTTGTAACCATTAGCCATCAACCCTCCTTTTAGCCTGCCAAAGCTACGCAAAATGTCCTCACAAACTGGTCATCTGTAAATGACACATAGCACCCAACTTGACACGTAGTCCTATCACTATGTTTTGAATATTCGCCAATTTATATTTTTTATAATATAAATACTATTTTATATTCGCCAATTTATATTTTTTTATAATATAAATACTATTTTATATTCGCCAATATATATTTTGGTAGTTATGAAACAAAAACACAATTCGCCAAGATAGTTTCACATAGTTTTAGGGAGCATCAATGATTTGCCAATTGAGATTTTCTTTTTTCTTTGAAGAGAAAAAAAATTTCGCCAAATTTTTTTTTCTTTCTAACTTTCGCCACTTTTTTACACCTTTTTTGAAGGGGGGGTTTCTTAAAGATTACCCTGCAAAGTGTTCCTCAGTTGAAATGAGCAACATTACGTATCTTTCAAACCGTCAGTCGTAGCATCAAACTGTCTATTCCAAGAGCTCCAAATGGCCAGGTAAACATTGTTGGCAACCTTGTTTGGCACACAGAGTCGCTCAAAAGCTTCCGACCACTCCAGACCAAAGTGTTGCTCAAGGTGCACTTAACATGAAATTGACAATATTTATAGGGTCATATCTCGAAGCTCCTACAAGGTAGTATCAAACTGTTATGTTCTACAAGACCATGTTGTTGAGGCCTACAATAACCTATCTTGGTTTTCAAAGATTCAAGTTCATTTATATTTGGCAACACATTCTCGGTTGATGTCAAAACTTGAAGTGTTCCTTAGTTGAAATGAGCAATATTGTGTATCTTTCAAACTGTTAGTCATAGCATTGAACCATCTGTTCCAATAGCTCTGAATGGCCAAGTAAACACTACTGGAAACCTCATTTCGCACATAGAGTCTCTCAAATGTTGTCGACCACTCCGGGCCGAAGTGTCCCTCAAGGTGCACTCAACATGAAATTGAAAATCTTTACGGGGTCAAATCTCAGAGCTCATGCAAGGTAGCATCAAACCATTAGGTGCTACAGGACCGTGTTGCTGAGGCTTACAATAACCTATCTCGGTTTTTAGAGATTCAAGTTTGTTTATATTTGGCAACACATTCTTGATTGATGTCAAAACTCGAAGTGTTCCTCAGTTGAAATGAGCAACATTACGTATCTTTCAAACCATTGGTCGTAGCATCAAACCGTTTGTTCCAACATCTCTGAATGGCTGGGTAAACACTTTTTTGCAACATCATTTGGCACATAGAGTCATTCGAATGCTACCAACCACTCTGGGCCGAAGTGTCCCTCAAGGTGCACTCGGCATGAAATCAATGATCTTTACAAGGTCATATCTCAGAGCTCGTGTGAGGTAGCATCAAAGTGTCGGGTTCTACACAACCGTGTTACTGAGGCCTACAATAACCTATCTCATTTTTTTGAGATTCAAGTTCTTTTATATTTGGCAAGACATTCTCGGTTGATGTCAAAACTCGAAGTGTTCCTCAATTGAAATGAGCAACATTGTGTATCTTTCAAACATTCGATCATAGCATCAAACCATCAGTTCCAACATCTCTAAATGGCTGGGTAAACATTACTAGAAACCTTGTTTGGCACACAGAGTCATTCGAATGTTGTCGACTACTCCAGGTTGAAGTGTCCATCAAGGTGCACTCAGCATGAAATTGATGATATTTACAAGGTCATATCTCAAAGCTCATATGAGGTAGCATCAAACCATTATGTTCTACAAGACTGTGTTGTCGAGGCCTACATGTGTTACATATTAAATCAGTTATTGTATTGTCATTGATGTCAACTAGCTTTGACTATACTTATCATGATAGTTACAAACATCTAAAGAAGGAAATAATGGTGAAGTACATCTCTAATTATTTAAGATATTATTTCTATTGAGCAAGGGGTTTTTGTGTTAGTTTAGGAAGTATCTTAAGCTATTCTTATTGGTCATGAATTTAATAATTAAGAGAAGTATCCTAGCTATGAAAATCAAAATCCCTATGATGAAGGATTGTAATAGTTTAGTCGGAACTTTTTTTTATAATTTATAGATAAATTTGTCTTTAGCTCTGATTCATTCAAATTAATTATTGAGAGTATCTTTAGGAAAGTTTTTAGTAAAAATTAATGGATTACCAATTGACTTATTTTCTCCTAGCAAGGTTTAAGACAAAGGGATCATATTTCCTCTTTTATTTTCATCATTATGAAAAAAACTTTAAGTAGAAGTATTGTGATAGAAATTTTGAGGGAAAATGTATTAGGGTAATTGATAATGTTGCTACAATTAATCACTCTTTGTTTGTGGATTATACCTTAATGTTTGATATTTTAAATTATTAATAACTTTTGCAATTTGTAAGAAACTATCTTACAACAATTACTAGGTGTCATAGCAATATATCAAGGGTAAATTTATAAAATTCTTTATCAGTATTGTTGCAGGCATTATGAATTAAATTAAATTAACATATTGAGCTATAAAAGGGATGTTCCAAGAACATATCTTTGAATTTTCTATTCTATTGAGTACGATAATATGTTGGGATAAAGTGATTTCATCCATTAAATCTATGTTATCCTCATGAAAAATTAAGTTGTTTTCATTGGGTGATGGTGCTGGGGCGATGCTGGGGATTCATCGATCGTTGGTGCGTTTGTTGGGGGTCTGAAAGTCATTGGGGATTTTGTTGGTGCTGGAGTGAAGCTGGTTGCTGGGGGTTTGCCAGTCACAAGTGCTTCTACTAGGGGTTCACAGGTCTCTGGTGCTTCTGTTGGGGGTTCGATGGTCGCTAGTGTTGGGGCAGCACTAGTCGCTAGTGGTTCGCTAGGTGTTGATGCTTCTATTGGGGGTTCACGGGTCGTTGGTGCTTTGCAAACTACTGGTCTTACGCTGGTAGACTTAGCTAGGGTTCTATCTCCTGTTGGAGGCATTCTTGGGAAGTTGCAGGCCTTGAAGGTTTCTAGAGGTTCTAGGGTTTTTCTAGATGCTAAGGTGATGCTAAGTCACCGGGGGATTGCTGGTTGGTAGTACTTATGCTGGGGGTTCATAGTTCACTGGTGTTGTTGGGGCGATGATGGTTGATCTAGCTAGGGCTTCTATGACAGTCAATGTTCGATAGCCTACTGCTGCTCGGAAGGCTATTGTTGCTCCCACTTACTCTATTGTTAAAGGCATTCCTCATAGTGCCTTTCCAGTCAGCCCCCATATTTTTGTTGAGCTGGATGAAGATACTCTCTGAGATTAATGTGACAACCTCTATTTTTTCTGAGCATGGGTTGATTTGCAGATTCAAGGGTTTTTAGCCATCACTACCTGATCTTTATTCCTGGATTTCCAGTCATTGGGAACCTCTAATCTTTGGTACAGTCTATATTTTCCCTATGGCTAAACGCTTTTTCGTGGCTAAATTTGATAATGCTGAGGATAGAAATATTATTTTGTGTGAAAACTTCTTTAGCTGGGAGGATCATTTTATGCTATTGTTGAAGCCATGGCATTCTGATTTTTCTCCATCTCCCGAATCATTTGATTTGCAACCTATCTGGGTTAGGCTTCCTAATCTTCCTCTGCATCTTTGGATTGACTCCGTTATGGAGACTGTGGAGGATGCTATTGGGGAAATATTAATGGTGGATGAGAAATCTTTGGATTTATTCCATTCTAGTTATGCTCGTATCTTGCTGGATATTGATAACCCAAAAGGCCTGCCTTTAGAGACAAAACTTTTTTTCCCAAGGGTAGAAGTTGGATTTAGCAATTGGACTATGAAGGCCTCCCCTTCAGATGTAGAAGATGCTTTAAGACTGGTCATGTTGCCTCTCAATGTGATCTTCAAAGACATAATAAGACTGCTTTGTGGTGGAAGGGGGCCTCTTCTCAGCACTATACAGTGCAAAAGGTTTAGAGCTTCGCGCATGTGGTTGAGCAGGTTGTTGGCCCTGTCTCTAGTCCTATGGTTGTTCCCGTTCCTTCTCCTACTTTGTTTGTTGGTGTTACTTCTGCTGGAACTACTAGTTTGTCTGCCAGTAATTCTTTTGATGTTGGGGTTACTCCAGCTGCTTCTGTTCTTGCTGGGGTCTCTGAGTTTTTTGGTTTCTATGTTGGTTCTGTTCTTGTTGGAAGTAATACTTCTGTTGCTAGTGTTCATCTTGATGCTTCTGGCTCTACTGGGTGTACTATTCCTTCTGCTGGTAGTACAGGTGTTGGATTCTCTACTGAGGCTATTAGGTCTGCTAGCCTCCTTCCAACCAGTTCTGTTTCGGAAGCTCCCTTTGGTGTTGGGAAGTCTGGCACCAATTGTGTGGCTGTTGTAGGTTCTATCTAGACTTCTCATGCTAGTTCTATTGTAGTTGGCTCCTCTCCTACTTCTGACTGGCAGGAGAAAGCTTCTTTGGTAGAGGAGGGATGGACTACTATTATAGGTAAACAAAATAAAAAGTCCCCTCTACATTTTGATATGACTCTCTGTGGTGCAGGAGAACCACACACAACCAAGCCAAAGTTGAAGTTTATGTAGACCTCAAAGACCCTCAAAACAAATTAGAAGGATGGACTGTATCAGCAGGGTCATCAGATCAATTGGAGGATCTTAAGACCTATAATGAAACTAAAATAATGCAATTCCTCAATCATTTTGTAATGTCCTCAAAAGGACTAAAAGTTTGTTGTAAGTGGACTAATGTTGTCCAAATCACAATTATGTTTTCAACAAGTTTAGAATGGGAATGGGATAGGTATAGTTCATGAAGGAACAATTAAAAAGGAGTTAAATATTCAAATAAAGCCATTATGGTTTTAAATTTCAAATATTCAAATGTTCAAACATCAACGACTAGTTTAGGGATTTAGAGGGAAGCTTTTGTTTTCTTAAGACTAACTATTCAACTCAATGAAAAGTTGGTTGAATTAGTTATTAAGAATTTATATAAGTTGAGTCTTTGTTACAGGACAAGGAGGAAGAATTTGGATGTACGGACTATGGAAGCAATAGGAAATAAACTCTTAGCTTTTGCAACTTCTTTCATCTTTGAAACCTTCAATTGTTTGGTCTAATGCATAAATGAGTTAACGGGGTTTGTTTTATCCAATTTTCAACTATTTTGAATGAGTGTTAGATTGAATTGAAATTGTTGTTGTGCCAGTTATATTAAAAGTGGTGTTTCTTTAATAGATTTGCTGTTACAATAGACTTTATGGGAGATAGGAGTCATTCCATGAACATAGAGGTCTAATATTCATGGAATGACATTTTCTAACTTGTATTATAAATCTCTAGCCTTGCATATGTAGAGTTGAGTGAAGAAAAGGTGATCACGGTCAGAATAGAGAGGGAAAACAGTGAAAATGGGTGCCAAAGTACAGCAGTGAGAAATCTGTCCAAGCAAGGGGTGGATTTTATGTTGGAAAGTGTTCTAACATGTTGAATGGTTGGTGAATCATGCATCAATTCATTGCAGGAGTGTATGGAGGCATGACCTTAAGAAAGCCCTAGTTTCAAGGGTTTGGAAGTACTATTTTGGGGTTTTTTGTGTTGTAGCAACCCTAAGACCAATTCGTTTTATATTTGATCATTTTAAAGCATAACTAAGTACTGTCTAGGAGTTGGAGTCATTAGGAGGACTCAGTCTCATAGTTCCTTTGTTAAATTGGTCAATTTTATGCATTAAAATAGGGCACCAGTCATGAATAGGTGTATTGGTCCAAGGTAACCCTATAAAAGCTTTTGATATGTCATAAAACTCTAAAAAGGGTATCTGTAAATGACCCTAACTTGTCAATTTTTTTGAGAGAAAAGAAAGTTATTTCCATTCCAAGTCTGTTGTAGGATTATTATTAGGCTTTTGAAATAGTTTGAGAGAACTTTGAGAATTGGGAGTAGGGGGGTTGATTTAGAACCTTAGAATTCCTTGTATCTAAGTTATTACTAGCCTACAACACCAACAATATCATTTAGGGGTATTGTGGGAAGCCTTGATAAGCCAAGTCCGTGAAGTATTTAAGATTGTTGATAGGCCCAAGTGCCTAAACCCCTAAAATTTCAAACTATTCTTGTCTATTTAAGACCACCACCTTCCCTCTACATCAAGTGGTATCAAAGCAAGGGAAAGGTCTTGTGGAAGTTGCATTGGTCTTGTGAAGTTGGTTCTTGAGTCCTTAGACAAGCTCTTACAGTTGAACTATCTTGGGAGGAGTAGCCCTAAGTTGATATTTGCACCAAGTTGAACAAGTAACCATGGCTGATGGAGAAAAATGGAGAGTTGCCTATCCAGATGACCAACAAGGAGTTGGCAAGGATTGTGAAGGAGCAATTGGGTGATAACAAGAAGCTTAAGGCAGCCCTAGATCAAAGAGACAAGGAGAGTCATGAAAAGGATATATTGATGAGAACCATGATGGAGAGGATAATAGCACTGAAGAATAGGGATAAGAGCATCAGGTAGGATGAAGAAGTAGTAGTAGAAGAAGAAGGAGGAGAAACCCAAGCAGAGGAACCGGTAGATCCTGAAGATGCAAGGATGGCTAAACTGGTGAAGGCCATAAAGAGTGGAGATGTAAGGGTGAGGACAGACTTACCTATGTATGGAGGAAAGATGGATGATGAAGAACTGATAGATTGGTTTAGTGCAATTGAAAATTGCTTTGAGTGTGAAGGGATAGAAGAGAAGGACAGAGTGAAGATAGCAAAGTCCAGGTTGAAGGGACATGCTTTTTTGTGGTGGGATTGTATCCAGGCAAATAGATGGAAGAATGGGAAACCCAAGATCACTTCTTGGTATACCATTATGGACAAAATGAAGGCAAAATTTTTTCCAAGAGATTATAGAGTACAGTTGTACAAGAAGATGAGGGATTTCAGGAAAAAGGAGATGGATGTACAAAAGTACACCAAGGAATTCCACAAGTTGGATATTAGAGTGGATCATGAGGAAGAGATGGAAGAAAAGATTGCAAGGTATATGGGGGGGCTAAGGTTCAATATCTAGGATGAACTTAGTCTTTCTACCCCAAGGTCGGTTGATGAATGCTATCAATTAGCCTTGAGGGCTGAAGAGAAGATAAGAAGGAGACAAGAGAAGCAAAGAAACACTAGAGGTGGATCTTCCATGAGAGGAAGAGGGGGAAGAGGTACTACTGATTCTCAAGGCAGCAATGACAAGGATAAAGACAAAACATTTTTAGAATCAAGAGGGGGATATAGAGGTGGAAGAAGTGGAGGTAGAGGAAGTGGAATCTTCACAAGAAGATGCTTCAATTGCAATGAAGTAGGCCACCAATCCTTCAGGTTTCCCAAGTGGAATGAAGGCAAAAGAGTGACTTTGGTGGAAGAAGAAACAAGCAAGGAGGACAAACAAGAGCCTGTCTTGGTACTACCAGAAGAAAGTGAATATTTGTTGCAAGGAAGGGGACAACCAGGACAAGGAGCAAGCATTTTCAAGACACAATGTCTGATCCAAGGTAAGATTTATAGTTTACTTGTTGATTTAGGTGCTTTACACAATCTAGTTTCAAAGGAGGTCATCAATAAATTGCACCTACAAACCTTTCTACATGCCAATCCATACTATGCTACTTGGGTGAGTAAGGATAATAATCTACTTGTGAATGAGCAAGTTATCTTAAATTTTTCAATTGGGCAATATTCTGAGAGTATTTTGTGTGATGTGTTGGATATGAGTTGTGGGCATGTTATCTTGGGTAGACCTTGGCAATGGTCTAGGGGGACTGTGCATGATGGTTTCACCAATACCTATTTAGTGCACAAAGAGGGGATCACTTACAAACTGAAGCCACTTCTTCAAGGTGAGATGTAGCATGTAGTTATGTATTTTGGCAAGGATGTCTTAGTGCAGGGACAAAATCAACCAGTGGATACCAGTTGGGAGCAAATAGATAGGATGAATATTGAGGCAGGGCAGGACAATCTCAAGAAAGATGGGTTGTTGGCACCCATGTTTGTAATGGTGGGGATAGTCAAGTGTCCTATTGGAGGACAGATAGATGAAGTTGCACTGGTGATAGCAAAGAACCCAAGGGAATCTATTTAGAGGACTAAAGTACAAGACTTCAAGCAGCAACAACACTATCATGAATCAAGATAGTCAAAGACACCTAAGTTTTGTTCTAATTCTTTTTGTATGAATGTAGGAAGTTTGAGGTAGAGGCAGGTCACTTTGGGGGACTATTTCATCCCTCAGTAGCAGATGGGAGCAAGGAATAGTAGATCACAAACACAGGTCAACTCTTGGGGCAAGAGTTCTTTTCATGGTGAGGAGTATGGTGCAGGAGTGCCACACACAACCAAGCCAAAGTTGAAGTTTATGGAGACCTCAAAGACCCTCAAAACAAATCAGAAGGATGGAATGTATCAGCAAGGTCATCAGATCAATTGGAGGATCTGAAGACCTATAATGAAACTAAAATAATGCAATTCCTCAATCATTTTGTAATGTCCTCAAAAGGACTAAAAGTTTGTTGTAAGTGGACTAATGTTGTCCAAATCACAATTATGTTTTCAACAAGTTTAGAATGAGAATGGGATAGGTCTAGGTCATGAAGGAACAATTAAAAAGGAGTTATATATTCAAATAAAGCCATTATGGTTTTAAATTTCAAATATTCAAATGTTCAAACATCAACGTCTAGTTTAGGGATTTAGAGGGAAGCTTTTGTTTTCTTAAGACTAACTATTCAAATCAACAAAAAGTTGTTTGAATTAGTTATTAAGAATTTATATATGTTGAGTCTCTGTTACGGGATAGGGAGGAAGAATCTGGATGTACGAACTGTGGAAGCAATAAGAAATAAACTCTTAGTTTCTGCAACTTCTTTCATCTTTGAAACCTTCAATTATTTGGTCTAATGCATAAATGAGTTAACAGGGTTTGTTTTATCCAATTTTCAACTATTTTGAATGAGTGTTAGATTGAATTGAAATTGTTGTTGCGCCAGTTATATTAAAAGTGGTGTTTCTTTAACAGATTTGCTGTTACAATAGACTTTAGGGGAGATAGGACTCATTCCATGAACATTGAGGCCTAATATTCATGGAATGACATTTTCTAACTTGTATTATAAATCTCTAACCTTGCATATGTAGAGTTGAGTGAAGAAAAGGTGATCACGGTCAGAATAGAGAGGGAAAACAGTGAAAATGGGTGCCAAAGTACGGTAGTGAGAAATCTGTCCAAGCAAGGGGTGGATTTTATGTTGGAAAGTGTTCTAACATGTTGAATGGTTGGTGAATCATGCATGAATTCATTGCAGGAGTGTATGGAGGCATGACCTTAAGAAAGCCCTAGTTTCAAGGGTTTGGAAGTGCTATTTTGGGGTTTTTTGTGTTGCAGCAACCCTGAGACCAATTCCTTTTATATTTGATCATTTTAAAGC
Source organism: Chamaecyparis obtusa (assembly GCA_027943335.1). Taxonomy (NCBI): domain Eukaryota; kingdom Viridiplantae; phylum Streptophyta; class Pinopsida; order Cupressales; family Cupressaceae; genus Chamaecyparis; species Chamaecyparis obtusa. The sequence goes on from BSBK01007362.1 coordinate 1,842,118, forward strand.
ATAACTAAGTACTGTCTAGGAGTTGGAGTTATTAGGAGGACTCAGTCTCATAGTTCCTTTGTTAAATTGGTCAATTTTATGCATTAAAATAGGGCACCAGTCATGAATAGGTGTATTGGTCCAAGGTAACCCTATAAAAGCTTTTGGTATGTCATAAAACTCTGGAAAGGGTATCTATAAATGACCCTAACTTGTCAATTGTTTTGAGAGAAAAGAAAGTTATTTCCATTCCAAGTCTGTTGTAGGATTATTATTAGGCTTTTGAAATAGTTTGAGAGAACTTTGAGAATTGGGAGTGGAAGGGTTGATTTAGAACCTTAGAATTCCTTGTATCTAAGTTATTACTAGCCTAAAACACCAACAATATCATTTAGGGGTATTGTGGGAAGCCTTGATAAGCCAAGTCCTTGAAGTATTTAAGATTGTTGACAGGCCCAAGTGCCTAAAACCCTGAAATTTCAAACTCTTCTTGTGTATTTAAGACCACCACCTTCCCTCTGCACCACTATGCTCCCAAAAGAAGGGAGGCAAAGGAAAATCCTAGGTTTGGGTTTTTTAGTTTGTTTGGGTTAGCATGAAGGTTGTTTCATACTTTGTCTCATCCAAGTTGTGGGTGCGTGCTGTAAAACCATCACTTTGGTCTTGTGATGTTGTAAAGCATTAGCTTTACATGTTTGGCTTCAGCAGCTTGAGCCTTTCTATGTATCTATCATTTGGCTACTGTTGTTTTGCTTGAATTGTGCTGCTGGTAGTTCTATTGGCATTATGTGCTGGGGGGGCGCTGTAAGGTTTTTCTTTTTCCCCCAGCTGTTTCTCTTAGATATAAGCTAATTCTTCCTATTATTCCTGGGGTTATAGTTCCCTTTAAAAACTGAATGTATATGGTTTCGGGGCCCATTCAAAACCTATTTTTACCATAATAATAAAAAAAAAAAAACACTACTTGTTAAGTCTATTTAATTAGAAATCCCTACTTACATGATGTCTCATTTCTTTATGTCATAAAAAATTATTTATTTCATGACAAAAAGTATTCATGAGATCTTGTTTATAAAGTGGTAAGGGTGAAAATAATAATTTGGCTTTTTTATTCCTCTAGTAGCCTATAATATCTCTCTAGGCACAAAATTAGCATCAAAACTTTTCACTTCATTGGGAATTAAATGGTATAAAGTTTTACCAAATAAGTATGTAGATTTTATTTAGTGTAATATATTTTCATAATTTCCAACCCACCTCAAGGTTACTCTATGTAGGACTTTATAATTAAATGTAGGGATATTGTAACTTCAAATACATCATGGATTATGCACAATGGAAAGTTAGGTTCTATTTTGATATGATACTTGAAATCACTATGTGTTGGTTGATATAAGAATAGATATTATTCAAGCAAATCCTATTTATTAATACAGTGGGGGAACAATGTGGAAATTTAGTCAACAAATGTAGGTATAATGCACATAATATTGCTCTTAGACATGCATGCACACAACACATACCTATACTGAAACACCATCTCCATATCCCTCTCCCTCACCTTCACTTGTACCAAAACTAACTCTCTCTCTCTCTCTCTCTCTCTCTCTCTCCTCTCTCTCTCTCTCTCTCTCTCTCTCTCTCTCTCTCTCTCTCTCCCCCCCTCCCCCTCCCCCTCCCCCTCCCCTCTCCCTCTCTCCTTATCAACCACCACTTCCACTCTCCCACTCCCCTCTCCCTCTCTCTTTCTCTCTTCCTCTCTACCCCTACTCTGCCCCCACTCTCCCTCTCCCTCTCTACCCCCTATCTCCCTCTCTCCTTATCAACCACCACTCCCACTCTTGCGCTCCTCTCTCTCTCTCTCTCTCTCTCTCTCTCTCCTCTCTCTCTCTCTCTCTCTCTCTCTCTCTCTCTCTCTCTCTCTCTCTCCTCAGCCTCACCCTCTCCCTCTCCCCCTCCCCCTCCCCCTCCCCTTCCCACTCTAACTCTCCTCTCTCCTCTCTCCTCTCCCCCCTCCCTGTTCCTTATCTCCCTCTCTAACCCCTACTCAACCCCCACTCTCCCTCTCCATCTCCCTCTCTACCCCCTCTCTCCCACTGTCCCCCCTCCCCATCCCCCCTTTCTTTCTCTTGCTCTCCCCTAGCCCTAACCCTGACTCTGGCCCTCTCCCCCTCCCACTCCTCTCACTCCCCCTGACCCAACCTCTATCTCTATCTCCCCTATCCCCTTCTCATCTCCCCTCCCCTCCCCTCTCCCTCTCTTCATCTCTCTTTCTCAACCATCCCTCCCCTTCCCCCTCCCCCTCCCTTCTCTCCTTCTCAACCCCCTCCTACCTCTCTACCCCTACTTTTCCCTTCTCCCTCTCTACCTTTTCTCTCTCCCTACCCCCTCACTCCCCCTCACCCTCACCCTCACCCTCCCCTACTCTCTTTCCATCTTCCTCTTAGCTCCATCTACTCAGTCTCGCTCTCCCCCTCACCCCCCTCTCTCCCTCTCAGCCCCTTGCTCCTCCTTCCCCTCCCCCTCCCCTCTATCTCTATCTCCCCTATCCCCTTCTCCTCTCCCCATCCCCTCGCCTCCCCTCTCCCTCTCTTTGTCTCTCTTTCTCAACCATCCCTCCCCTTCTCCCTCCCCCTCCCTTCTCTCCTTCTCAACTCCCTCCTACCTCTCAACCCCTACTTTTTCCCTCTCTCTACCTTTTCTCTCTCCCTACCCCCTCACTCCCCCTCACCCTCACCCTCCCCCACTCTCTTCCCTCTTCCTCTCAGGTCCATCTACTCACTCTTGCTCTCCCCCTCACCCCCTCTCTCCCTTTCAACCCCCTGCTCCTCCTTCTACCCCTCCCCCCATCCCCCCCCTCTCTCTCTCTCTCTCTCTCTCTCTCTCTCTCTCTCTTAATCACCTCTCCCCCTTTGTTCCTCTCTATCCCTCTCCATCTCCATCTCCCCCTCTCTCTCCCCCTCTCCCCCTCCCACTCCTGCTCTGACTCTCCCTAAACCCCCCTCTATCTCCCCTATCCCTCTCACCCTCCCCCACTCTCTTTCCCTCTTCCTCTCAACTCCCTCTACTCCCCCCTCTCACTCTCCTCCCCTCACCCTCTCTCTCTCTCTCTCTCTCTCTCTCTCTCTCTCTCTCTCTCTCTCTCTCTCTCTCTCTCTCTCTCTCTCTCCTCCCCTCTTCATCTCTTCATCTCTCTTTCTCAACACCCCTCCCCCTCCTTTCTATCCTTTTCAACCCCCTCCTCCCTCTCTACCCCTACTTTTCCCCTCTCCCTCCCTCTTTCCCTTCTCTCTCTCCCTACCCCATCACTCCCCCTCACCCTCACCCTCACCCTCACCCTCACCCTCCCCCACTCTCTTTCCCTCTTCCTCTCATCTCCCTCTACTCCCCCCACTCTCACTCTCCCCCTCACCCTCCCCCACTCTCTTTCCCTCTCCCTCTACTTCCCCACTCTTGCTCTCCCCCTCAACCTCTCTCTCAGTCCTTCCCCTCCCCCCATTCTCCCTCTCCTCCTCCCCCCTCGCCCCCCCTTTCTATCTCATCCCTCCCTCTCTCAGTCTCAGTCCCCTCCTCCCTCTCTACCCCTACTATGCCCCTATTCTTCCCCCACTCTCCCTCCTCCCCCCTCTCTCCCCCCTCACCTTCCCCCTCTCTTTCCCTCTTCCTCTCTACCCCTACTTTTCCCCCTCTCCCTCCCTCTTTGCCTTCTCTCTCTCCCTACCCCCTCACTCCCCGTCACCCTCACCCTCACCCTCACCCTCACCCTCATCCTCACCCTCCCCCCACTCTCTTTCCCTCTTCCTCTCATCTCCCTCTACCTCCCCCCACTCTCGCTCTCCCACTCACCCTCCCGCACTCTCTTTCCCTCTTCCTGTCATCTCCCTCTACTCCCCCCACTCTCGCTCTCCCACTCACCCTCCCCCACTCTCTTTCCCTTTTCCTCTCATCTCCCTCTACTCCCCCCCACTCTTGCTCTCTCCCTCACCCTCTCTCTCTCAGCCCCCTCCTCCTCCTCCTTCCCCTCCCCCCATCTCCATGTCCCCCCTCCCCCCTTGCCCCCCCTTTCTATCGCCCCCCCTCCCTCTCTACCCCTACTATGCTCCTATTCTTCCCCCACTCTCCCTCCTCCCCCCTCTCTCCCCCTCACCTTCCCCCTCTCTTTCCCTCTTCCTCTCTACTTCCTCTACACCTCCCTCCACTCTCCCTCTCCCTCTCTTTCCCTCTTCCTCTCTCCATCTCCACCTCCCTCTCCTCTCTCTCTCTCTCTCCAAAAATTATCAATTAAAAAAAAATTATAATTAATTTTTTTTCTTATAATCATTTAAAATGATAATTTTGTTTCTCAACTTCACTACAGAGTCAAATTTTAGATCTATCTTTAAATTGTTTTTTGCAAAATATCAATGCTTTTAGTCATTTGTTTTATCATTTTATGTACAATCATACTTATCGAAATCAACTATGTCAAAACTTATACTCATCCAAATTTATTATTATATTGTTAAACCAAATCTAGAATCTAACAAAGTAAATGCTAAATTCAATTTTGGAGTTAATTCTCACAAATGAAATCCCATAATTTATCCACAAACATACCAAATATAAACATGTTTAATAAAAAAATATTTCAAACAACACAAAGTAAATGCTAAGTTCAATAATGTCAAACTACAAACATAGACAAAGTGAATCCCAAAGTTCAAACAAAGTTATCACACTCTTCACACAAAGTGAATTGGAGGGTTCAAATATAGATACACCAAAATGGCTATCAAAGTTTAAACATAGTTCAGATGTTGTTTGTTCATTTCCCACACAATTTGTTCAAACACACACTTCACACACATACAAAGTAAATGTTAAAGTTTAAATATATCAAAAGTTAGTTCAAACATACCAAAATAAAAACACAAAGAGGTTTAAAAAAAGTTACTACATTTAGAACATGTCCAAGTACATACAAAAAATGTGATTGCTAAAGCTCAAACACACAACTAAAGAGGAGAGTTTACAGTGAACGAGCTCTGTAGTTTTTTCAAAGCTGGTGATCATGTGAATAACAACCATAAGGGTGCTTCTATCATGGTTGTTAAAAATGAAAAATCTTTTTTCAAATGATGGTTTTTTTTATAATCAAAGAAGATATTCATGTATTTGTAACATTGTGAAATAACCTCATGGGTTACTAAATTAGATGCTATGAACTACATGATTTTGTGTGACTGGTTCACACAATTTTTGGTGTAATTTAAAAGTTGAGAGTGATAGGTTTAAGGATTTTAAGGGGTGTTCTAGAGTCATCGGAACTTGTCATTGGTAAACTGAAAATATTTAAAAGAAAATTTACCAAAGAATGAAATTGTAATAGATCCATGGTGTTTAGAAAAAATTTCTACTAAGCATGACTTAGGGAAGCTCTTCGTTTGGGGTAGGTAGAGCTACGCGCTTGTTGATAGGAGAAATATCCATGGTGGTGGGACGCCAACAACTACCACAAGTAAAATAACCAATTTCAATGCTTTTAAGGTGCATAGAATAGCAGAATGCAAGTAAGTTAATTTTACTACAACTGCAAATGAGCAGTAACTTTGCAAGCACCAAATAAGTTAACATCCCGTATTACAAATAAGAGAAAAAATTCTAACAAGATAGCCTATAAATTGAAATTAACCATTTATATTGTTAGTTCAGACAACAAATTGTGTTACACTATATTTCAGACCATGTTTTACATTGAAAATAAATTTTAATAACAAAACATACATTATTTTTATATTAAAAATAAACTTTCTACGATCTCCAAACTAATAAAAAACATTCCTAATATTCATTTACTTCCAAATGGTTATAAAAGCAGAGTGCACAAAGTTAAGACAATGCACTTAAATCACAAAGAGCAATGCAATAGGATATTGTAGTCTATCTAAAACATGAGTAGAGGAATTAGAAATTGTATAACCAAATTATTCTGCAACATGTTTTTTGGTGGAAAATGTCAGTCAGGATTAGTGAGGATGGTTTGCAGGGTCAGAAGAATGTAATGGTAGAAATCCAACGTAATAAATCTATAAACCATTTGGAAGATGATGACATCCAGTTTATGGGAAGGAGATTTTTTATTCTAATGAAAAATGTCAAGATGATGTGAGGACAGTTTGCAGGGTCAGAAGAATGTAAAGTCTATAATGAATGATAGGGATCAGAAGATCAAAAGATCATGATAAGTAGTTCTAGTGAAATGGAATTGGAATCACTATGTTGGGTAATTAGTGTACAGGTTATGTTAAGAAGAGCATAATGTGGAATACTAGTTCTGGATGAGAACAACTTGGGTTTGGAAAGGAGAATGACAATATTCATAGAAATGGACAATCAGAGGGAATGGATTTGATGGGTTCAAAAAGTATTGGACAATCAAAGGGAATGGATTTTGATGCCCTCCTTGAGAAGTTGGACAACCAAACTAGATGCCCTTGTGGAGAAGTTGCAATGTTTTTGGTAGAACAACTTTGTAGGTGGAATACCCTTGGGAAACTAGATGGGAAGGATGTTTTACTTGCAGGTTACTTCGATTAAAATATATGATCCTACATGCTATTGCGACATCAACATAAATTCACTGAACATGGATTGGGACAAAATCGGTTCAGGAGTATTTGCAAATTAGCTGGCGCAGATCCAGACATCATTGAGAGTTAGATTAAAGCATCTATAAGAAGTGGGTTATGCACAGGGTAGAAAAATAAAATAGAAGATGTGGACTACAAGAAAATGCAGAGGCACATTCAAGCCTTAATATAAATCAATCTAATATGGCAGCATAAATTTTTTGGCTTAACAAAAACCAAATGATTACAAAAACAATTTGGACATGGGTATTTGATACATACCTGAAAATATTAATTGAAGCTCCCAGTCGTTGTTTCTTGCATTTCTCCCAATGATCCCCTGAAAAACTCATCCAATCTCCTTGAAATAACCATATCTTTAAAGAATCGGTCTAGTATCTTTAAACCCTACAAGATACCCAAAACCCTACAGCTTTGAGATTGCCAGCATCCAATCTCACCTATAATAGGCAAATCAACCTATTATAGCAGGTAATGATAAGTACCTTGGCTCGTGCCATGGCATTTGCCAAATTTAGGTTACATCTTACATTTTTTCCTAACAAGCAAATTAAGATTGAAATGGGAAGCATGGAAGGAAACAGTTTTTGAAGTACTACTGTTTGATCCTCCAGGGAAATCAGGAATGGGAAAATAACAAACATTTGGAAATAATCTAGAAATGCTGAATATTTGAAAACAACCAAGTTATGGAACAAGACAATTTTGTATAAATAATCGTCTAAACTTGATCTGTTTGACATCCTCTTCCCCCGCTCAAGTGTTTCTCCAGCTGGGCGTCAATCCAACCTAGCGCAGTTAACAGTTAACATTGGGCATTCAGAAAATTCAGCCTCATCATTCACCAAGAATTCACACTAGCATTCAATCTCATCAAATTGAGTCTGCAAAGTCTCTAACTCAATAGCCATGGTGGTGGGATGCCAACAACTACCACAAGTAAAATAACCAATTTCAATGCTTTTAAGGTGCATAGAATAGCAGAATGCAAATATGGTGATAAAAGAGTGTAGATGCCATAATAAATAGACCTTGACTGAATTAGCATGCCAGCGAAAGGGCTCAAAATGATGGAAAGGTATGTGAAATTTGGAGAACTGTGCATACCTGATCAGATGGGTTGATGGAGAAACCTGTTTCATGAAACTGAACTAGTTTCAGATCTTCCCTCAATTTGTATGAACTACTTCACTTCCAAAGTGTGAGACATCTTTGACATCTTTTTGCTACACTGAAACTAAATAAAACCTACCCATCTCACCATGTTGTGTTACACACTATCAAAATTATCTCCTGGCATGCTCCACATGCCATTCGAAATGAAAGCATATGGGATATCCATATACAGATTATGTCATTATCTGAATGTAATATACAGATTATGCATCGTTGAACACTTGATCAGTTTGTCTAACTCAAAAAATTACTCAAAACTAAATTTACTGTAACTGCAAATGAGCAGCAATTTCGCAAGCACCGAATAAGTTAACATCTCGTGTTACAAATAAGAAAAAAAAATCTAACAAAGAGCCTATAAATTGAAACCAATTGTTTATTGTTAGTTCAAACAACAAATTATGTTACACTCTGTATTTCACAGAATGTATTAAAAAACACTTTCTTCATGTAAAAACATCAACCAGAATTTTAATAACAAAACGTACATTTCTTTTTATATTAAAAATAAAATTTCTACTATCTCCAAACTCATAATAAATTGTTCAAAAGCACAGTGCACAAAATTTAGACAGTGCACACTTAAATCACAGAGAGCAATGCAAGTGGGTGACAAAGGCTTTTCCAAAATATATATATTAGGACACATTAGAAGACAGTTATAAATTGTATAACCAAATTATTCTGCAATCTGTATTTCGGTGGAAAATGTTAGGATGAATGTAGTGGTGGAAATCCAAGGAAATAAATCTACAAGCCATTTGGAAGATGATGACATCCAGTTTATGGGAAGGAGCTTTTTATTCTGATGGAAAATCTCAGGATGAGTGAGGATAGTTTGCAGGGTAAGAAGAATGAATGATGGTTGTGGAAGTTCTGGTGAAATGGAATTGGAAACACTCTGTTGGGTAATGGAAGTGGAGGAATGGGTTATGTCAGGAATACTGGTTCTGGACAAGAACAGCTTGGGTTTAGAAAAGTTTTGGACAATCAGATGTGGGTATGGGAGGTAGGAGTAATGGATTTTGACAAACCAACACTACAGATTCACTCCTAGAGAATTTGCAATGCTTCTGTAGAATGAGTTTGTAGGTGGAATACTCTTAGGAAACCATAATCCAAGGTATGCAATTGTTGGGTTAAGGAATCCAAATGTGCTACCAGGGGAAATGAATTAGGAAAGTCATGGAAGAGTGTTGCCAAACTTCAGTAATATTTTGCTGGCAATCCTAAATTTAATATTAGATCCTAGATTGTAGATCGTCACTGCAGAGTGCAAATATGAGCTCAAATGCGAACAAAACCTTTCTTTCTCTGTTGGCATCAAACTAAAATATGATTACATTCTCATTTTTCTCGAGGCCAATCAGAATGATTTCCTCAATACTTGTCAAAAGCTATATGTGGCAGAAAACAGAGAAGAAAATCTAAGTTGGAGACCATTTTTGAGTGTTCATAGTACAAGATCCATAGTGTAAATTTATAATCTCATTCATCTATATTTATAATCACTGTACTAAATAGGCACTTTAAAATGACCAATTGGCTGGTGCAAAAAATACCTGACATTTCAGCCTCAGAATTTCCTCAACTTAAGCTTGGGTGGCGTTATTAGATTTTTAACCTTTCATTGTAGGTACTTTGAGCCTTGGATTATCTTAGACCCACAACAATGATTTTAATGGGGTCAAGACTTTTATTCCTGGATCTAGAAAGTTCACATTCATGCTTCTGAAACCAATGTATCAAATTTCTCTTTTCCTGATCTGCATGCTAATTAGTATCATATTTATTCCATTCTTGCACATTTATCAGCTGTCTTGAAGTGATACACATGCTTATTAATAATTGATAAATTACATATTTTCACACTATTAGATTCTTCTTAACTAGTGTTAGTTTCCTCTGCATCTAGCATGATTTACATGTTTCGATGTTTCAATATGGAGGCAATCTTTATGTGTTGAATATTTTGATAATCATGTTCATCAATATTACTTTGGCTAGAGCAGGACTCTACATCTGCATTTTGAGGAGGGCATGGTTGGCCTGCCATTTTGTGATTTTGTTGGAACAAGAGCTGAGAAGGCCATGATGATGGTGTTGAATATATTTATAATCATTGAGAGTTAGATCTACAAGATGTGGGTTACGCACAGGGTAGCAAAATAAAATAAAGATGTGGACTACGAGCCAATGATGTGAAGGGGCATATTCAGGCCTTACTATAAATCATTCTGATATGGCAGCTATGCTAAACTTATCTCCTAATTGCATATATTTCGGGTTTAACACTTAATGCAATACTAAATGATTACTAAAACAATTTGGGCATGGCTATTTGTTACATACCTGACCATATTACTTGAAGCTCCCAGTCGTCGTTTCTTGCATTTCTCCAATCTCCCTGCAATAACAATATCTTTAACATCCTTTTCCCCTTCTAAAACGGAAAGAAATTTGAGTTTTATACCATGGGAAGAATAGGGCGTAAATCTCTTCGCTGTTATCCTTTGGAAGTTTTAGCCCAAAGTAATTTGCATGCTGTGCTTTATCCTTTCTTACCCCACATTTGACAAAGAAAAAATGGGAAAATCATTACTCTCTGCTGGCCAATTAAACATCCTCTTCCCCTGCTCAACTGTTTCTGCGTCAATCCAACCTAGCACAGTTAACAGTTCACATTGGGCATTCAGAAAATTCACACTAGCATTCAATCTCATCAAATTGAGTCTAAATCAAAGCCCATGTAATTGTTTTTTCATCAACGGTATAATTGTTTTTTTCCTTCAACGGTATAATTGTTTTTTTCCTTAATTGTTCTTTTTCTTTCTAAATAAATGCATGGGAATTTAACACTCTGCCATGCTATCTAATCGACTTTTAAATAGCCAGCTAATCAACGCCCCTCAAATAACAAAGCACAATTTCTTTTGAAAAAGTTATTCAAACGTGGAAGATAAATTAAAAAAGTTAATAAATAAGTAAAATTGTTATATTGTTATCACGATTCAATTGTATAGTTTTTGAGTCAAATTTATCAATCTATAATCTTAAATAAAGTAAATAATTTTTTTTCGAGCAAAAGACATTAAGCCTAAATCTATTATAATAATAAAGATTTACATAGTTTATAGAAAGGAAAGTCTCTCAAAAGCCAAGATTTGTCCAAGTGGTCAATGAAACTTGAAGTTTTTGCCTCTACATTGAAACAAAATTCCATGTTGCCTTCTTTTTCTTTGATGGATTAGGAGTTGCAAGTTACCAAATTTAAGGTGGTGTTTTATCTCCTCTCATAATGGACCATACGGTTTTAGAGTTTGTTGTAACTTCTTCCTCGGAGATTGTGAGGGTTTCTGAAGTGTTTGATGCTTCTTCTCCAAAGATTGTGTGGGCGGCCTAGGAGTTCGATTCTATTTTTTTATTCTCCTAATGTTGTCTAGAGGAATTCATAGGTCTCTTCAAGTTGGAGGATTGTGATATGGATATTGTTTATTCTTTGGAGCATGGTGAGAAGGGTGGGAAACAATATTATGCTTTTGAACTATTTCTTTTGTCACTATAAATTCTGACATTGGTGGTTCAGGCTTTGAGGAAGTGAAAATTTAAATATATGTTCTCAATTCTCTTTCGAAAAAATTTAGTGCTTGGTTGAGGTGCTTTCTTAGTGAGATTCTATGGTAATTTCCCTAATATTGATATTATTGGGAAATAGATCCTTTGAGTTAGGAAACCTTGAGGCTTGGTTCAATTTTTTTCTATCTTGAATGGCTTTTCTTCTTTGTTCTCTTTCTTAAGAGAAGGATTGTTACATAGGATCCTTCTTGATGACCCATGGGTTATGAGTTTGAATGGTCTTAGCCTTCAAAAAATGGTCTCCAAGTTTTAACCTGTGGAAGGAAATATTCTGATATTGTGCCAATGATAAGATTACTTGATTTATGAATTTCTTTTTATTTGTTATATTTTGTGCTCTTAAGGAGAAATATCAAGTTCTCCCTACCCAATCGCCTTATCATTTAAAATTGGTAAAAGGGTGCAACAAATTATATTTGAAGACTTGTTGGTTATTTTTCAGGTTGCAATATGGTGGGTCATACCCATAATTCTTTATTGGAAAATAAGAAATGGCATTTTGTTTGGACAAAGGATCTTATATGTTGTTTTATAAGGAGCCCATTACCACAAAGGGTCAAAAAATTGAGTTCTCAAGAATAGATAACTCTTCAAGGTCATCAAAAGGATGTGTCATAGATTTTATGTCTCCTCATTATTTTGAGAAGCTTAGATTTGGGAAGGAGGAGCTACTACTGCAATCAAGTAGAATATTGTAGCTCATTTTTTAAAAGCATCATTATTTTAGGCTAATTTGTTTATATTTAAGGGATCAAGGCCCTTTCAAATTCCATGCCTATCTAATAAAAATTAATATGATGAGTGCACTTGTAATATGAACACACACACACACACACAATTTAATTCAATTACAAATGACCATATGAATAGGTAACTCATTCCACTCTTGGCCATACAATTGACTAAATGTTTTCCAAGCCTCTTTGATTGTGGTACATTTGTCAATATCAAAGATAAGGTCATTTGATACATACTTTCTCAAAGTTCCAAGAGCCATATAACAATCCATTATAATTGAGAATTAGGATCATTTGATGTTTTTTATTGTTCCATCAACTTATTGAATTAATTGTTTTTCCATCATCTTTCTCTATGCTTTAATTTTTCATGATGCATAGCTATGTGGAGTTAAAAGTTGAAATTTAGGAGAAGCCATGATGCAAAAATGAAAGAGAATAAGAGACAAATAGGAACAATCAAATAAACCCCCTCAACCCTCCCCTCCCCCCCCTTAAATGATGATTTTGGCACTTTATATATAGTGCACGTATAATTGCCACTTACCAAATACGAGCTAAGTGGACTTATAATCTTGACAATTTTACAACTGCCTTGATGAGGCAAAATCAGACTCAAATTAATATTGCTAAGGATATAACTAAAATCTTAGCATTATAATGATCATAAATGGCCAAAAAAGACCAAGTTCTAAAAGTGATATTTCTACCCACAATGGCTGCAAATTGATAGCAAATTTAGAAAGTAGAAAATAATTATGCACTTTAAAAAATAGCACCTCAAAATGTGTCTTTATGAGCCTGAACAAAGCCCTAGAAGTTGCAAAATTGAGGATTGGATAGGTACAGTCACAAAAAAATGCGACTTGTGAAAAATCTGTCATCCACTAGTTTTATGTGTTAATGTTCTAAAACCATTTTTTCATAAATCACAAAAACAAGAAACATCTCCTTCCAAAAAATACTCCAACTCCAAGTTGGCAGAAGAGTTAATTCAAGAATCAAGAGGTCGGTAAGGGAAAAGGAATGGAAAGATCCTTTTCTATTTGACATACGTGGTGGCCTAAATGGACATTACAATAAGATAAACTCCATAGAATTAATTTTGTTCAGTGGAGAGTGTGTCTAGAGTAAGCTTAAATATGTCACTATTTTTGCTCTAAATTGGAAGAAAAACACAATATCTTTCCACATCTTCTAATTCATTTTTTAAGACATAGAAGGAGCCTGAAAATGTAAGATAATTTCTTCCAGTAAAAATAAAAGCATATAGTTATAGTATGGGGAAAAGTATTTGAGGAAAGGTTGAAGAACATCTTCAATTCAGAGACGTTGACTTCATTAACAAGGTGTCCATTACTCTGGGGGGTGAATTTCTATAAAAGAAAATTATATATAGAAAAAATGTAGATATTGCATCTTTTTTTTTTGCTTGGTGCCTTGAGTTGGGCACCAAGGAATATGCACACTAAATTAAGAACCGATACATTTGAGAGGAGTGGTGTGGGATTCAAGCATATTTCATCACTATTGCAAGGTTGGGGGGGGAAGGGGGCATTGTGGCCCCAAGTGGTGATTGATTACACATGGTGGAATTCATCCCCTTACATATATTTTTCATCTGGAGTGATTTGTGTAATAAGAAAGTATGATGTGTAGCTACATAAATTAGTTTAAATTTCATCAAGGACTATCCAAGAGTGTGGGAGGTGAGAGCCATAGGAAATAGAACAGTGGGTGGACCCCTTTTTTTTGTATGAAAAAATGTATGAGTTGGGGTTGTTAGAATTTTTTTTTGTATATTTATTTGACAAATCAATAGTCACCATTAAGTGTTTCTAGATTTGACTATGTTGTTAATTTTTTGCATCAACAGTTTGAATCACACTCCTTAATTCATCATCATGATCATCATGAGCATAAGAGAGCAAAAGGATAATGAATCACAGAGTGTGAATTTGAAACATTGATGCAAAAAATTTACAACACAATCAAATCTAGAAACACTTAATGGTGATTATCATGGATTGTGGAAATCAAATCTCTTTAAAATCAATTGTTGTCTAGGGTGTAGTAGACAAAAATATTTTGTTAGTGTAGCCTATGATGGTTTTGGACACATGAATTCACAATGTAAAATGGTTACTATTAATAAAAAATGCTCCTTTTATCGATCATATTTTTTTATTTGTATCCCAAGTTTATGGTGAATTTTATCATGATGCACATCAAACTTCTCAAGTGTTTATTTCAATAGTCACTTTTCTCCATGTACCTATGTAATTTAACTAATTTTATGGTGAACATTTTCAATTTTATTTATGTCTATTTAAGAAAAGGGTTAGAATTTAAATTTATTAATTTAATATTGATAATTATATATAAGGGTTTTTGTAGGTTAAAGAAAAACTTCAAAAATTACACAAAAGCGCACAGTAAAAATAATTATTTACTACAAATGAATAACAAAAATTAGTAACAATAAAACTGTTAAACCACAACCATTAATTAAATATTAATAATGAATTATAGTGTTACATGGTACATGATACATCCTTTTTAATAGCCAATTCATAGACTCTTAGAGCGAAGAACGTGCATACTTATGTATTATGTATATGTGACATGCCATTTTTATATTTGATGTAATGTTGTAACTGATACCAATTTGCTATAGATATTATGGACTTGGGGATAGGTCATTAGATATCTCAATGTCCTCAAGGTACATGGCACACTGGATAGCTCAATGTCCTAGATAGTGGAAAATTTTCTCACTGCATAGCTCAATGTCAACATAATTGTAGCTTTAGAATTTGTTCAATGGTCTTACCATTCAACCTAGTATTGTGAGAGAAAATTTGTTGTCCTTGTCTGAGGAAAATAATAATCCTACAAAAAAAGGAGGCAATGAAATTATTTTGTTCCCTTTTTCCAGCCCTCACTTCCCTTTTTCCATCTCTCTCTCCTACCTTATTCCACCCTTCTAATTCTTTCCAATTTCCTTCATTCTAATTGAATCTTCTCAATGGATTCATCCCTCACCATAATGGTGTCCCTTACGAGCATATGTATTTCATTACAAAGAAAGAAAAGCCAAACAAAGGACCTTCTAAAGTACTTAGCAACATTAGAGTTGGTCTCTCCAGTCCTTTATAACTTCATAGTTGTAGGTAGGAGAATTTATAGTAACCCCAACAATAAAATGGTATAATCCTTCTTAACCTAATAGACCACTTATAAGAATTGAGAGGAGAGAAGTGAAAACAATACATTGAACAACAAAAATTAGCCATCTCTTGGGGCTCTTCATAGAAAAATTGTCTGGTGTGTGTCTAAAAAAGTACTTTATCAATAAATAAAGGTTATGATTACATATCCTAAATATATTATATTTTGATTACGTTAGTTCCTTAAAAAGTGTAAAAGGTGTTGGGACTTCAAATCTTTTACAAAATTTAAAAGTACCATTGATAAGTGATTATAACAAGTATATTTGCCAAGTTGTGGACTCCTATGATTAGTATTTAATATAGCCATTTTTATTGCCCTAAGAAAATCATTATTTTAAACACTAACTAATGTGCATAAGTGGCTCCCTTTGATGGTTAATAACTCAATTCCTAATGTGTTTCCTCTCAAACCAACTGTTCCCTGCAATTATCCTAATAAGAAAGAAAACATATGTCCATTTACAAGATCTCAAGGCCTTTTTTGATAATTTTCCCAAGACCGCTTGATTTTCAATTCATTTAGTGTAATGTTTACAGAGTGCAAAATTCATCAAATTGACCTTCTATGGAAATTCATATTTCACATCTGGATAACCTTCACATCTAACCAACTGGTCCATATGATTTTCTTATACTAACAGAACTCTTGTACAAAATTTTAGATCCTCATCACCTCATCTGGTATTTTTATTGTCTCACAACTAGATGATTATATTTTGTTGTTTGCACAAGATTAACCTTATCAGGTAACCTACTTTAGAGGTCCGCATTTTGAAACCAGTTTAGGGGTGAATGAGAAGGATTAATTCCTATTATTTTACTCATGCAATTGTATCCAATGCATGATTGTGGTGCTTCTTTATTTAGTTTGATAATTTTTTAAAAAGAAAAACCAAAGAGGATGTATTGAGGTTTAAATGTGTACTTTTGGGTTTGTTTAGAAGTAGCCATTTTTTATAATGAATAACTTGTAGAGGAAGTTGAAGGAGACAAATCTCCTTGACGCCTGTACTCACTAGGATTCAATGAACTTATTTATTCATTGGATACTCCTCAAAATCAGATTTGATTAATTTTCCAAGATAATTTCAAAGGCATTTCTTTTAATTCTGGGGCCTGTAAGTAATGATCATGGATAAAAATAGAGGGAAAATTGTTTTGTCTATTGGGGTTTAGAATGCATTCTATTAGTGGTTCCGTAGAACAAATTACTTCAGATAAAAAACTTTTTAGTTGGGTCCACACATTGACGCAACACATGTCATGACATACAAGGACATTTCTTTTAGAGTTCTAATATTTAGTTAATTTGATAATAATATGCATAAATATAGTGAGGAAATAAGTTGGTTTTCATATTTGTTTTGAGAAAGAGATTTTTGCAAGTGTAGATGGGTAAAAAAATGACTCAATCATACTTACAAATTAAGTGAGTTTCAATTAGCAAAATATTACTAGAACCATGTGGGCCCCATATTTTCTTACATGACAAAATGACTTTCATTTATTAAATTGGAGGAACAAAAGTTGGTGGGTACCCTTATTTGTTGGACCAACATTGATAATTCTTCATCGAACGCAAAAAGATGTTTTGAAAATGATTAGATAGAGAGTTAAAATGTCTCCTCAACAAAGAAATGTCTCAAATTGAACATAAAGTCATTGACAAGACTTAATAATTGCCAAGACTTAATAAAGGTTCTTTGATGAAGTATCATGTCTCACCATGAGAGCATGAAATAGTATATGGATGTCATGCAAAAAGGGTTTTTGATCTGAAATTCCTTGACCTACAATGAAAGTGGATCTACTAAAAGGGTTTGAAAACTCTCGAGTAATGTGCAGATATAATAGCTAGAAGTCACAAACTTTTCTAGTATCTTCCTTGATTGTTCTGATATGGAAGATTTTAAACAATGTATGGACATCCACCTGAGCATGATAAAAGGATTTTTTAGAAAATGGATTGGAATCCATAAAAAAATTGAGGATATAAGATGTTTTCTTTATGTTGTGACATACATGTAGGATAAATGCAAAATCATCTAGATTGGAATAAGGATTTTGAAGCAAGGCACGAGCATGGATATTCATGAAAGAATAAGGAGCAAAGTTTTTTCAATACCCTAGTGGATACCCCATAAAACTCTTGTCTTGAAAAATTAGTTTAAAGGAAAATTCCCAATGGACATAGTGTTGTATGGGGTTCAATGACTTTGAAATTTTATAGTAAATGAAATTGTTGAAAAGGATTTTGAATACTACAAATACAATCAACATGCACAAAACTGATATGATAACCTTTTCCATTGTTTCTCTACCTATGTATGGTTGAGAACTTTGTGATGGGTACAAACATTCTTCAAAATATATAATGAACCGATTGATAGGGCAAAAAAGTTTTTTTAAAAGCGCATCAAAGATCACATGAAATGTAATGAAATGCACAATGTGCATTGAATAGATTTGTTGAAAGACCTTCAAAAACTTTCAAGACAATGTAGTTGGAAGCAGTAAAGACAAATTCCACAACCTACACCACTACCTTCCTGTGCGCACCAATGTGAAGCTTTTGGAACAAAAATAAAGAATTTATCAAGGCACCATAGATTTCTATCAGATTTTATATAGTTACTATTCTCTTATCAGGGTTGCAAACAATTAGATACTTTTCAAATATTATTCAAGATGGGAATCTCATTAGCTAGAAAGATCTATGGTAGAAGTTTGAGATTCCTAAATCCCAATAGAGAACATACTCCATGCTTAGAGATGGTTGTCGTAAGTTGAACACCCCTAGGATATGTGAGATCAAAGATAATAGGATCTCTCTCCTCAAATGACAACATGATACCATGCTCCATAACACCTAGGTGAAACTTATATATAGATTCCTCATTGATTTCCATGAAGTCATTGACCACATTAACTCCTATTGGAAACTCAAACTAGAACCTTCTACCTCGACTAGATATTTAATGGGGTATATGGCATAGACCAATTGAACCTAAAAAGTCTTGTTTGTTGTGGCGTCTTTTCTTGCATAGATTACATATTAAAAATCCTATTAGGGAATATATAATTTGTTCTTTTTGTAGGTCTTTTAAATCCATACATCATGTTTTCTTTGATTAGTTTTTTACCAAGGAAGTGTGGGGTCTCTTTGGATTTTATTTACATGATAACTTTAGTTTGATCCATGTTCTTTATGGGAAATTCTTGAGATTAAAAAAAATAGTAGTATTTTTTGGTCTATACTATCTACAGATATATTATGGGCTATTTTTAAATTGAGAAATGATGATTACTTTAATGGCAAGCCAAGGAACCTTATTGAGTCTCCCAGGAGACTCATATTTCACAATGTTGCAATGCAAGTCACTATCATACTAAAGATCGAGGAGAATAAGTTTGTAGACCTGATCAATGACAGAGCAAAAAAGATGATAAAGAAGGAAATAGCATATGGTTGCACCACTACCAGAATGTGGCTAGAGAGAATTCCATTTGAGAAGGCATTGAACCAATTTAATAAAGAGCTAACTAAAAATAAAGAAAAAGAAAAATAGGAACTT
This sequence comes from Chamaecyparis obtusa, assembly GCA_027943335.1. Taxonomy (NCBI): domain Eukaryota; kingdom Viridiplantae; phylum Streptophyta; class Pinopsida; order Cupressales; family Cupressaceae; genus Chamaecyparis; species Chamaecyparis obtusa. The sequence goes on from BSBK01007362.1 coordinate 1,861,083, forward strand.
GAAGAACTAGTCCAGGCCTTGGCACTTGCATCCATCCCAACAATAGTTGTTCCACAAGAGAGAACAACAAACTTTGTACACCCTTACAATGTGTTTGTTCAAAATGAAAAAATTCTAAAATGGATGAGAGGTCCTAATGGTTGGACCACTTGGGTAGATAGAGGAGGAATTGAACTATGACTTTAGTTTTTGGGCCATTATTTATTATGATATAGTCACTCACTATTGTTTTGTATATTCTGCATAACTTATTCTCTGTTGGCTACTCCTTAGACTAGGAGTCTACTTATTTTATATAGGCATATCCATAAAATGGTTCTATTTGTTCCTTGATGTTACATAAATTATAATCAATAGAGAAAAATATTCATTCTAAATAATTTAAAAATGAGAAATGTTCATATCTTGTCATTTAACCTTTAAAAAACATAAAATAATTAAATTCACTAAGTTTCTAAATTCATACATATACATACATACATACATATACATATACATACATATATATAAATATATATAAATATGTGTGTGTGTGTGTTCAAAAAAATCATTCTAAAATATTTGAAAATTTAGACACATTCATATCCTATCAAATTGTCACAAACATATCAAATTTAATGGCTTGAGATTTTATTGATAGACATATGTACATCCATATGTGAGTATAATATACCTCCCAATGTAATTAATGCAAAGTAATGATTTTAGGTTTAATAGTGCGTAAAAGAATCCTCAATGAGTTAACCTTTTAGACATCTCCCATCAATCACAATGGTCATAGGGGTGGGAGAGTCAATCCTCTTAAGGAGACTTCAATCCTAATCACTGACTATGACTCCAAACCCAGTCTCTGTTAAGAACACCAGTTAATTACTTTGCCTTATTAACAAATAAAATATTGAAACAATTGCGTGGAAAGGAAAATAACAACCAAGAAAATGTCCTCACATCATGATCCAATCCTTACACATCACCAAAACATGCTTGAAAACATTGCTAAGGCTGACTATACCCATAGGACAATACACAGTTTGCGGAGAATGTTTGTTTATTCAATGAACACCATTTGAAAAATGGTTCTTTACACACACCAACTCCACATACCTATCTCCAAATTCATGGATCCACCATGAAATAGACTCAAGCTCTAAAAAAAACCAACAAAAACCATATAACTAAATCTAAAACTAGCTAATAACAGTCACAAACTGACTACTGCAATCAAAATATGATCAAAAGTTGTTGTCAAGTTGAAAACCTATGTTGTCAACTCAACAAAATGAAGCTAATACTCCTCTTAGGACTTTGATAAAGGTTTAAATACAACCTTCTCAAACCACACTAGTCCTTTAACCCCTTATGTGCCTTATAGGCCATGATTGCATTAAAATGCAATTTTACAGCTTTTAGCATCTTTTGCACATTTAAGTGTAATTACATATTTTAATGGCATAAATGGCCATAAAAAAACCCTAGATGACCTTATAGGTTATTAACCTTCACATAATTCCTTGGATCACCCTAGGATCTTCAGTGACCTTGGTATGCATCCATTATTCAGGCTCTATCCTTGGTGCTCTTGCACCAGAGTTAGTCTCAACTCAAGGGTCAAATAGAGTACTCTGAATTTAGACAACCAGCACCTCAAAAATTTTGAACAAGTTCACTTCTTCTAATCCCTTATTCCAACTTCTCTTGACATCAAACATTCACGCAAGGATCTCAATCTATGCCTTCTCCCAATGCACCTAGAGCCTCCAATATGTCAAATCTTCTAACAAGTCTTCCACCCTGGTTTTAAATTCTTAGAACACCTTAACATGGTCCATATGCAATGTTCCACCAGCCCTCAACCCAATCCACTCCATTAGCCTTCTAGGCTAGTAGCCCTCACCAACCACAAATCATCCTTTTTCTCCCAATCCTCCCAAACAACTAAAGGAACTCTTGATTGTTTTAGATACCCTTTTGGGTTCTATAAATCCTACCCAAACCCTAAGATAGACTCCTTTGGACCATCTAGTAGATCCAATACCCTAGCAGTCACCAACTAGGCCTAATTCCATTCCCATTACAAAGAAACTCATAGAAATATTCACTCCCCAACCTACCAACCAAGAAACAATATTTCATAAGGTTTAAAAACAAAATATTTTCAATATTTTAAGGTCTCAACACCTACCCATTCGTCTAGCCACCAAACCCTTGTTTCTAGGGTCACACAACTAGGGCCTACTCAAATGGAACCTTACAACTTCTTCCAAATCAAAAAATTTGATCAAAAAAATTAGTGTGGATCCCAAAATCCATCATGCACCATAAAAAAATCCACTCTTAAGGATTTACACTCACCAAAATGACTGGTGCCAAAATAGGGCACTCCTCACACAAAAAACTCCTTCATTCAGTGATCTCTCCAACACAATCCATCATATCCCTTCACCAAACATTATATTATAAGGATATAATACATATTCAAACCTCTCCCACCAATCAAAGTGATCACAAGGGTGGGAGAGTCAATCCTCATAAGGAGACCTCAATCCCAATCACTGACTATGACCCCAAATCTAGTCATTGTCAAGAACACCAGTAATTTCCTTTGTCTTAAATACAATAAAAACATTGAAATGAATGCATGGTAAGATAAATAACAACCAATGAAATTTCCTTACATCATAGACCAATCCAAATCACATTTTATGGAAATATTTTAATTCACTGGTCTTGGACTATACCATGGGATAGTGTCACAGTATGCAGAGAATATTATTATTTCTTGATTGAAAACTATTTCAATGCTCATTCATTCCATGCCCAATTCCACTTCTCTTCTTCCACTCACATGGATCAATCTTAAAATAGACTCAAACACCCCAAAAAATGACTGTAACTATTTAACTACCCAAAAAAAAGTCTCTAAATAGTCTAAAACTAACTATCTTAACAAAGCATGACTAATATTTGTTGTCAATGTTGTCAACTTGAAAACATGATTCTAAAACCCCTCTTAAGAATTTTCTAAAGTTTTAGAATAACCCTTTCAATCCATACAAACCTTCTAACCCCTAGATGACCCTGCTAGGCTAGGCCATAATTGCATGAATGCAATTTCACATCTTCTTTTGGTATCTTTGCACTTTTGGTATCTACACCAACAACTCGTATTGGTTGGGTTAACTCTAGTGGAAACCTTGTTCAACACACACACACACTCAAATGCTACCAACCACTCCGGGCTGAAGTGTCCCTCAAGGTGAACTCAACATGAAATTGGTGATCTTTACAGGGTCATATCTCAAGCTCGTATGAGGTAGCATCAAATCATCAAGTTCTACAAGACCGTGTTGTTGAGTCCTACAATAACCTATCTCAGTTTTTAGAGATTCAAGTTTTTTTTTATTTGGCACCACATTCTTGGTTGATGTGAAAAATCAAAGTGTTCATGAGTTGAAATGAGAAACATTATGTATCTTTCAAACTGTCGGTTGTAGCATCGAACCGTTTGAGCCAAAAGCTTTGATTGGTTGGGTTAACACTAGTAGAAACCTTGTTTGGCACAGAGACAAGCTCAAACACTGCCGACCACTCTGGGTCGAAGTGTCCCTCAAGGTGCACTCAACATGAAATTAGGGATATTTATGGGGTCATATCTTAGAGCTCATGTGAGGCAGCATCAAATCATTAGGTGCTATAGGACCATATTGCTGAGGCCTACAATAACCTATCTTGGTTTTCAGAGATTCAAGTTCGTTTATATTTGACACCACATTCTCGGTTGATCTCAAAACTCGAAGTGTTCCTCAGTTGAAATGAGAAACATTGGGTATCTTTCAAATTGTCGGTCGTAGCATCGAATAGTCTACACGAAAAGCTCTAATTGGCCGAGTAAACGTTAGTGGAAACCTTGTTTGGTACATAGAGTCACTCAAACGTTGCTGAATAATTCGGTCTGAAGTGTCCCTCAAGGTACACTCAACATGAAATTAGCGATCTTTACAGGGATATATCTCAGAGCTCATGCAAGGTGGCATCGAATCATTAGGTGCTACAAGACCATGTTGTCAAGGCCTACAATAATCTATCTCAGTTTTCAGAGATTCATGTTCATTTATATTTGGCACCACATTCTTGGTTGATGTCAAAACTTAAAGTGTTCCTCAGTTGAAATGAGAAATATTGTGTATCTGTCAAATTGACAGTCCTAGCATTGAACTGTCTGTGCCAACAGCTCTGAATGGCTGGTTAAACATTAGTGGAAACCTTGATTGATACACAGATTTGCTTGAATGATTCTGACCACTCTGGGTGGAAGTGTCCCTCAAGGTGCACTCAACATGAAATTAGCAATCTTTACAAGGTCATATCTTGGAGCTCGTGTGAGGTAGCATCAAATCATCAAGTGCTACAGGACTATGTTGCCAAGACCTACAATAACCTATCTCAGTTTTCATAGATTCAAGTTCATTTATATTTGGCACCAAATTCTCAGTTGATGTCAAAACTTGAAGTGTTCCTTAGTTGAAATGAGCAACATAGTGTATCTTTCAAACCGTCAGTTGTAGCATTGAACCGTTTGAGCCAACAACTTCAAATGGATGGCTAAACACTAATGGAAACCTCATTTGGTACACAAAGTCATTTGAATGTTGCTGACCACTCTAGGCCGAAGTGTCCCTCAAGGTGCACTTACACTAGTATATTTTAGCTTGTTTTTCGACGAGGATTAGTCAATTTTTAGATGACAATTGGTCGACCAAATGACCATAATTATTGTCGAACTTTTTTTTGTCGATTATTCAACACAGTATATGGTTTTTGAATATTCAACCTCCAAAGTCATCAAAGTATCCACTATTCTACCATCGAAATAATCTCTTGAGTCTGGAAGAATTATCTGGCATACCTTTTATCTCTTCGACCAATGTTGGTTGAAATAGCGATGCTTTCTGGTCGGAATATTCATTGAATGCATAACACTCTTGTCGATCTTATATTCTTTGGTCATTGAAAAAGTGATATCAAATCCAATATTTTTAAAAATTAAAATATATTATCAAATCTATTAACATTTATAATTTTATAATACTATACTATATATTATATACTAATATTATATTATAATTCCTTCCACTTGATGAGGTAATTTTATAATACTATACTAATATTATATTATATTATACTATTTATACTAATATTACATTTTAACAAGAAATTCCTTCCACTTGATGAGGTAATTTGAGTATGTAGAGTGGGTGATGGAAGACAAAGCATTGTAGAAGTTTTAAATCAATAAAACTTAAATTATTCTTTGCAAATCCTTTCTTTGTTCCATGGGTATAGTTAGGAACAACGAGTTCCAATGTTAGTTTAGAGTGAGATATTGGTGTAGGAATGATTTTGGATATTGCATTTGTTGTATTTTACATTCCCTTGCATTATTTTTATCATTTTATCATGGTTTAGTTCAAGAACTTTGAACTAGTGCATTTGAGACAGTGATTGGTAGTGTACAACTAGTCTTGTAATTTGAAGTTTTCTTTATGAAATTGTAACTCTCCCACCCTCTGTGGTTACTATATTTGGTGGGAGAGTACAATCATGTAAGATAGTCCTTGTTTCATATCTATCTTGTGCAAGATATTGGAGAATGTAGTTGAAGATCCACAAAGTGGTTGTGGTTGTTGACAAAGAACATGCCCTGAATAATAGACACCAGTCGAATGGGAAGTGGATTGCTTCAAAGATGGAAGGGTTTGGTGATGGATTATTCATGTAGGGGTCCATAGTGAAGTGTTTGTGTAGTTGGTTTGGCTTGGAGTGGATTGGAGTGGTCTTTTTTATCAAACCCTCATGCTGTGACCCTAAAACTGAGGGTTTAGTGGCTAGGTAAATGGGTAAGAGATAAAGTCTGATAAATTCAAGAATCTCATGTTTTGAAACACTAGGAAATATTTTTTTAGCCTTTGGAGTCATGAGTGTAAGTGGAGTTAGGGGTTGCTTTGTAAATGAGGAGAATTAGGCCTAGTTTAGGGGTTAGAAGGGTATTGGATCTTGGGTATGATCCAAAGGAGATGATATTAAATCTTGGGGAGGTTTTGAAGATCCCAAACGGGTCTCTAAATCATGTTTTAGTTTCCTTAGTTGTTTGGGGAATGTTGGAGAAAAAGACAAATTAATGACTGGTAAGGGCTACTAGCTTTAAGGGCTAAATGTGTGAGTTGAGTAAGGGATTGGTTATCCAGAGTTATTGGGTTGATGGAACATGGTAGATAGGCCATAAGGAGATTATTTATGAAGTTGAAAATAAGGTTGAATTCTTGGGTGAAGATATGGTGTTTGGGACGCACTAGGTGCACTTGGGGTAGCCTAGAAGGTGAGTCCTTGAGGGGGGCTTTGGAAGTAAGAAGTTATTACATCTTGAGGTAGATTGTTGTTTGACATGTTCGATCATCTTTTTTGGGATATTTGCTATGTCTAGTTTCCTTCTCTCACCTTTTGGTGAAGGCTCCCACTATGATATGGTGAGAATAAGTTTTTTATAATAACTTGTTCAAAACAAAATTCAAATCTAAATATATGAAATTCAAAAAAAATAAAAATATATAGAAAAATTTCTGTTACTTGAATTTCATCCTCATTAAGTGAAAAAATTGTAATAAATTAATGTTTTGCAGCCTTTGAAGCAAATTTCATTAACCCATGAATTTTTGTTTCTTAATTTGAGTTTGGTGTAAAAATTAAGAGAATACTCAAACAAACGTGGTGCATCATTCCCACCAGTTATCTCACTCATCTTCTATATTGAGCCTTGTTGGACAAGCCATAGGAGGAGTTCAACTTTGATCACTGAGTCCTGCTTAGAATACCTTGCGAGGTGAGCATACTTAAGCAAGTTTGTGGTTTCTAGTCAATAGAGACAAATCATAGCATTCAGTGGGTAAGAAAAATCATCAGTTCTATGATAAAATCAATTGTATAAAAAATTTCATATGAAGATTATAAAACAACTACTCACAAAAGGTTTACATTGTTACTAACCTTTGTCATGGTTGGATATCTTGTTATTAGTTGAAAGTAAATACTTGACACACAACATCTACATAGTTAAAACGAGTCATTGTTATCGTATTACAGAATCAAATGCATCAATCTACACAACAAAAATAGCATTACAAGATGGTTCATAAAATTATTTGAAACATAGTTAACTGAAGAATGCAAAGAGAGTAGGAGTGCAAGATGGGTTTCTCCAAAACTTGATAAAAGTAAATTATATATGATGTGCACAATTGTTTATGAGACCCATATCCAAAGACAAGGAACGAAAGGACAACCTTTACCTTTGCGGATGAATATTCTTCTCAAGAAATAGGGATGTATGATTGTGCCTAATTAAGCTTTAAAGCCTTCAATCAAAGCATAAATGTCGGTGAAGCAATTCATGAGCAACAAGCTATGTTGTAGTGCGAATTTTCAAGTAGAACAAGAATTTTCTAAACAAGAAAAAAGGATTTTCATCAGTAAATAGCAGTCCATAATGAGTAAGCAATGAGATTCATTCAAGAAACAAAAATAAATAACAATCTAATAACAACTTACATTATTTAGCGTAAGTTTCGGATGCAACTCCCAAAATGTCACATACAAAATAAAATTTGGCAAGCGATCCTTCTTAGCTATTGTTGTTCATATGTATTTTAATCTAAAATAGCAGCAATTAAGAAGGATCGCTTGCCAACATCTATTGAATAGAAGGTACTCCAACCATTTCCATCATGATAACTCTCCACCATTGATTCTGATCATCATTGACAACTCTATTTTCTCAAAGTTTGGATATATAAATTAAATCCAGTGTGCTCTAGTATGATAAAAAACCTCCAAGGAGCAAAAGGTATGATGTCAAATGTGTTATCAAGTACTGACCAAATGATCACTAGCACATTTTGTGCATGGATGAGAAACAGTATCCAAAATTTCTAAATTCTGAGAAGAGGTATGAGTGGAGGCCAAAGAAGGGATATTTGTGAAGGTTTTATAGAGCTTCTCCTTAAATTATTGAGCTTCTCTTTGTTTTGAGAATAGTTTAACATTCTCTATTTAATAGGGCCAACCACGTGAAGGTGGAAGCTCATTTGGCCCCTCCTAGGAGCCTCTTATGACCCTTTACGACATTTTAAGACCTCTAAGATGTATTCTTAGGGATCGTAAAGGGTCATAAGGGGTCTTGGGACACAAAAACTGAGAAACATAAATGTAGGCATCATGGTCACAATTTTTTGGAAACACAACATAATTGAGTGGTATACGCAAACGATGCAATGCAACCACTACTCCTCCAGTTCCAAGACGACACTGTAGGACCCAAAAACCATAGATAAGAAATAAATTTAGAGAGAAGAGGAGAAGGGCCATAATGAATGAAATAATATAGGGACCATGTATTATTTTGGTCATTATGGCCCTCCTCCGCTCTCAAAATATATTTCTTATCTATGGTTTTTGGATCCCCTAGTGTCAACTTGGAACATGAGGAGTAGTAGTAGTGTTGCATCATCTAGGTATACCATTCAATTATGTTGTGTCTCCAAAAAATTGTGACCATGATGCCTACATTTATGTTTCTCAGCTGTTGTGATATCTACATTTATGTTTCTCATCTTTTGTGTTTATGTGCATTTTCTTTATGTGTTTGGCTTCTCTCCCTCGCATCCAAAATAAGATTTTCCCACTCTGAATCAAGAATGCATGTGCAACAGGTATGTATGTTTTATGAAACACCTATCCACAACAGAATGGGAAGACATCTATCTAGCCTGGGCTTGGATCCTTCAATAATTAGCTCGATAATAAGGTTAAATTTTAATTTTGTTTAATTTCATATTGAAAATCATAACAAAGTCATAAACAACAAAAAAATTTATGAGTTTATCACAATATATCCAACGTATCTACTTGGAATTCTAAAAAAAATTCAGTATCTACAATAGCCCTCTGTTAACCACATTTACACATATGGTCCCAACAAAGTAGTCCACAAACTACACAAAGAAGGCATCATAGAAATATGATTTCTTCTTTCGCCATTGAAGCAATCTTGGCAGCACTAGCTGCCTCTCAAGCCTTGCACAAGTTGCACTCATTTCCTATATCAGGTATAGATGTAGATGGGGTAGATGTAAATGTGGTTTCATCGACCCACTAAAAATATTGACATCCACTATTTCCCCACAATACCAAATGTACATTAGTTCTTCATAAAATGATTAGTTTTCACATCATTTTTAAACATAAAATATAATTACATTTCCAGACCTTTTTCCTATTTGGGCAAACCCAAAATTGACACCCAGGATTACTTGTTGTGTGTGACGTCTTCAACATGCATAGGCCAACACCACATTGACACATAGGCACATTGACCAAATTCATCGATGCTATTTCAACAAATATTGCTTTATCACAAATATTGCTTTGTCATTATTTTGTTCATTCATACTAATTATAATTATAATAAAAAGAAACATACTAATGTAGACTTGCACATTTTTTGGCTAAGTCGAAGTCTTTGATTTAAATCAATAGACACTCAAAACCAAATGACAAACCAAAGACAACCATGCATTAAAAAGAAATTACTAAGAAACCAAGGAACTAATTATAATTGCAATAAAATGTAACATACTAATGTAGACAAAATCTCAAATCAGATTGCAACATGAGAATGTTCAACAAGCCTACTACTTTTATTTTCATTTTTACAATTCCTCTCATAACTTCTTCTCCACTTCATAGCTTTCATAACTATTTGTCAAGGTTTCAGCCTGACAACAATCTTTGGTTTATTTGGTTGACAATCAGTTTAGACTATTTAGGAACAGTTAAAAAAATAGTTAGTTGGTGTTTCAGATTTCATTTGTACGGACTGTGTCTATTCGGAAGCAATAAAAAATTGATTTCTGGAATTTTTTTGAAGTTTTCTTGATTTGATATCAACCACAAGCTTGCTTATGGTTGTATGATAGGTTTTAAGACCTATTAGATCAAGTTTGAACCTCTGTAGCTTTATTTTATTAATTTAGAGTTGACTATCATATAGAAGTTCACAAGTTTGCTTTGGTTTCCACCATGGATTTGTAAGATCCATCCCCTTTATGTACATATTGTAACTTGGGGATGGATCCACATTTGAAACATGTATTTCTAACATGAATAATGCAGAAACAAGAGGAAGTTTGCAATGATTAATGTTGGAGAGTCGAATGGACAGTATTAGAGGGTTACATGCATGGTGCATGGTTAATGCAATAGGATTTTGAGCCATTGGAGGGGCTATTTTTGTGGTTTAATCCACTTATTTATGGCCTAAGGATGGTGAATCATCTCTTTATTTGAAGGTATAGCATTGGGAGGTCATACATTGAACAAGCCCTAGATTATAGGGGTTTTAGAGGAGCAAATTAGGGCTTTTGCATATGGAGAGGTCTGAGGACCAAATTGGTTGTACAATCCATGGTTGGGGAGCATTTGGTAACTCTTTTAAAAGTATCAAGGCCTGGGATGAAGAACTATTAGGGGTTTCTTTGTATAATGAGTAGAATTAGCCCTCCTAGTTCAGGGACAGTGTCAGATTTGAGAGGATTGGTCCAAAAGCACCTATGGTTGATTTTTGGGTATGTGGTCAAGCTTCCAAAATGGTATTAGAATATGTGATTGGTTTGCATATTTTTTTGGGAAAGGTTTGAGAAAATATTTGAAAACCCTCGCTGTTGTACTGGTAGGACTCTACCAGATTGGGTAGTTTGGAGAAGTCAAGGGATATATTGCTTTCAAGAAGGAGTTTAGATGTTTGTGTGAAGATGAATGAAGCATATTGTGATGCTTAGGAATTTAGGATCACCTTGTAAACAAGGTCCATGTGTTTGGTTGATGAACCCTATTTTTTGAGGGGTGCACTTGTATGGAGCATGAAGTAGTATTGACTAGTTTTTCTTTTAAAAATAAAATATGTTATCAAATTTATTTTTTATGAAGCTAATTGTCGAATGATCCAAACCTAGGCTATAAATATTTCTTCCCATTTTGTTTAAGCCATATTCCTTGTTCTTTTCAAATGCAATTTTAAGCCATAATTGCATAAAAATGCAATTTTAAACCATAATTGCATAAAAATGCAACTTTACATCTTTTTGGCATCTTTAAACTTTGAAGTGCAATTACATGATAATAATGGCATCAATGGCCATATAAAAAATTTAGATATACTAATAGGTCCTTGACCCTTACATAAATCCTTGGATCACTCAAGTGACCCCATAAATCTATACCGTGTCATAAATCTCCCATTTTGACATAGGATAGGTGTATAGTGATAGTCAAAGATAGATCCATTTTGTGCATAACCTGAAGCCATTGTATTCCATGAGAGTGCATCTTTTGAGAATTTTTTTTTAACGTTTCAAGGGACCAGTAGTTCTACAATTAAATCATCATAACTTTCCCATTACTTAACCATTACACATGGCACAAACTATCTTCAAAGTGACAATACATTGCATGTGTAGTACAAAACTATTATTAATTGGAAGATTAAAAGAAGATAATTACTAATAGATTAAGCATAGTATTACTAATAGATTAAGCATATTATTACTATGCTTGATATTCCATTTAAATTCTAGTATATAAAAAAGATAATCAGAAGACAATTAAGATTTGTCTGACCAATATTCAACCTAGGGCATCCTTGTTCAAAAAGAAAACTAACATTCCCAACTCTGAGATTTTGAACTCTTATAAAGTATTTCCTTAAATCACCTTTCACACAGTGGCATTGAATTCCAATGGTGAAAATGTGAGTTAGGGCCACATCTTCCAACAAAGATTGTTTGCACACCAAGCACTGTACAGGAACAATCAATAAAAGGATTGAAATTCTTTGAATTTAAGACTTCAAAACAATCAAATCAGTGCATGGAATGATCAAAAATTATAATACCAATCAATGAATGCTTTTCCCATCAATGTTGCATTGAATAGAGAGTTTAATAATATAAACACCAAACTGTGTCTTCACGAGCAGAGAAGTGACTATTTGTAAAGAATTAAAAGTTTATTGCTTGGTAGTTCATTACATTGTCTTCTTCGACCATACACACCTCCACACAAGAAGGGATAAAACCAAACCATAGGATGGTCTAGGAATTTAGAAGACATCCTTTATTACAAAGCAAAAAAAAATATAGAACTCAAGTCCTAAAGTAAACCTAAATGAACTAGGTGCCCTACACCAATACACCCCCCACGTAAGTCAATATTCTAAAGTCCTTGAATCCAAGCAAATTTAAGTCAATAACACCAAATATATCACTTAGAAGTCTTGTGAAGAGTCTTGCTGAGTTTAAGCATTTTGAAGCACTTTAGAAATATTGAATACATCATTGCTTGCCAAATATTTGATAGAGCCTAGGAAATCATTGGTTCTTCATGACAAATATTGTTTACACGCTAAGCACTATACATGAATAGTCAATAAAAGGACTGAAATTCTTTGATTTTAAGACTTCAAAAAAATATAATCAGTACATGGAATGATCAAAACTTATAATACCAATCAATGAATGTTTTTCCTATCAATGTTGCATTGAATAGAGAGCTTAATAATATAAACACCAGACTGTGTCTTCACGAGCATAGAAGTGACTGTTTGTAAAGAATTAAAAGTTTATTGCTTGGTAGTACATCATCCATAAGAGAATGTAGGAGGTACATAATCACTTTTGGAGTATATTCTAAAGTCCTTGAATCCAAGAAAATGTAAGTCAATAACACCAAATATATCACTTAGAAGTCTTGTGAAGAGTCTTGCTGAGTTTAAGCCTTTTGAAGAACTTTAGAAATATTGAATACATCATTGCTTGCCAAATATTTGATAGAGCCTAGGAAATCATTGGTTCTTCAAGACAAATATTGTTTGCACGCTAAGCACTGTACATGAATAGTCAATAAAAGGACTGAAATTCTTTGATTTTAAGACTTCAAAAAAATATAATTAGTAAATGGAATGATCAAAACTTATAATAGAAATCAATGAATGTTTTTCCTATAAATGTTGCATTGAATAGAGAGTTTAATAATATAAACACCAGACTGTGTCTTCACGAGCATAGAAGTGACTGTTTGTAAAGAATTAAAAATTTATTGCTTGGTAGTACATCATCCATAAGAGAATGTAGGAGGTACATAATCACTTTTGGAGTATATTCTAAAGTCCTTGAATCCAAGAAAATGTAAGTCAATAACACCAAATATATCACTTAGAAGTCTTGTGAAGAGTCTTGCTGAGTTTAACCATTTTGAAGCACTTTAGAAATATTGAATACATCATTGCTTGCCAACTATTTGACGGAGCCTAGGAAATCATTGGTTCTTCAAGACAAAGATTGTTTGCACACCAAGCACTGTACAGGAACAGTCAATAAAAGGACTAAAATTATTTGATTTTAAGACTTCAAAAAAATATAATTAGTACATGGAATGATCAAAACTTATAATAGAAATCAATGAATTCTTTTCCTATCAATGTTGCATTGAATAGAGAGTTTAATAATATGAACACCAGATTGTGTCTTCACGAGTAGAGAAGTGACTGTTTGTAAAGAATTAAAAGTTTATTGCTTGGTAGTACATCATCCATAAGAGAATGTAGGAGGTACACAATCAATTTTGGAGTATATTCTAAAGTCCTTGAATCCAAGAAAATGTAAGTCAATAACACCAAATATATCACTTATAAGTCTTGTGAAGAGTCTTGGTGAGTTTAAGCCTTTTGAAGCACTTTAGAAATATTGAATACATCATTGCTTACCAACTATTTGATAGAGCCTAGGAAATCATTGGTTCTTCAAGACAAAGATTATTTACCCGCCAAGCACTGTACATGAATAGTCAATAAAAGGACTGAAATTATTTGATTTTAAGACTTCAAAAAAATATAATCAGTACATGGAATGATCAAAACTTATAATACCAATCAATGAATGCTTTTCCTATCAATGTTTCATTGAATAGAGAGTTTAATAATATAAACACCAAACTGTGTCTTGGTGAGTTTTAAGTGATATATTTGGTGTTATTGACTTGCATTTGCTTGGATTCAACATGATTTTGGATAATTTCTTGACATGAGTGGATGGGTGTGGATGGTGGGATGGGGGGTGTATTGGTGAAGAGTCTTGGTAAGTTTAAGCCTTTTGAATCACTTTAGAAATATTGAATACATCATTGCTTGCCAACTATTTGACAAAGCAATGATGTATTGTAAAGAATTAAAAGTTTATTGCTAATAGATTAAAGAGATTATTACTAATAGATTAAGCATATTATTACTATGCTTAATGTTCCATTTAAATGCTAGTATATAAAGAAGACAATCAGAAGACAATGAAGATTTGTCTGGCCAATAGTCTACAGAATTAGACCTTTATTTTAAATGCATTTAACACAAAAAAAATTACAAAATTGAACCAATGGCATGTTTACAACAAAGAAATAGAATGATAATAATATGCTGAAAATTCTATTCTGTTTAATACACGCCAAAGGACCAGTCCCAACAATTCTTAAACATACTTTATCTGATATGATGAATTCTTAATAAAGGTTTAATTTTGTAGACTGCTGGCACGAAGGAAGATTTGACCTAGCCAAATCTTCCTTGTACCACACAAAAAACTATGTGATAACTATGTCTACTCCAACCTTAATTGTTTAAGAATTCATTATATCAGATAAAGTATGTTTAAGAATTGTTGGGAGTTCTATTAGACCTTTGTTGTAAACATGCCATTGGTTTAAATTTGTAATTTTGTTTTTTGTGTTAAATGCATTTAAATGGAACATTAAGCATAGTAATAATATGCTTAATCTATTAGTTAAGATGAAATACCACCTCTTTCAACACTCCTTTTCTCAGGGACTATGCCAAAATGAAATGTGGTGGTAGGCGGGATATATGTATAAAATTTGAATTTTTTTTTACTTCTATTCTTGTGTTGGTTGGAATTACTTTATTTGATATGATGAATTCTTAATAAAGGTGGTGCAGGGGCACCAAGGATCAACAAAGAATTCATGAAGCCATTCAAGGTACACAAGAAGACTATGAAGACTTGGGAGTCACCTAATGAAGATCAGTGTTCAAAGAAAGACTATTGGGTTATAAATGATGTAAAACCAATAAATTATAATGTGTTGGCTTCTATAATGGTTTGATGCCATGATGTGGCATTTGAATTTAGGAATGAATTTATATCCTTAAAAGGATTAAATAAATGTAATTTGGACCATTAGTGTCCAATAGATGTTTTAGGGTAGTTAGAAGTATAAGAATGATGCTATTAAGTCTCCTAGGTGATGGAAAACCTTTGGAATTCTTAAAAATCTAATTTAATAATGTTTTTCAAGCATTTTATAGTTTAAAGTTTCAAATATTCAAAATCAAACGACTAGTAGCCATTTAGGGGGGAAATTAGTATTTTAATGTTAAATCACTTAACTAAACCCTCTAATTGACCAAAGAGGTTGAGGAAGTCATGTGAGGATTATTATATGTAATTGGAGAATCTATTTTATAGTAGATTTAAGCCTAGAGTGTATAGAGGAACAAATTTTTTCAATGAAATATAAGTTTTAACCTGAAAATCTATTGTGTATGCATTTTTAAAAGGTTTCAATACTTATAATTTTGGTTTTTACTTTCTTGTTGGAATAGTAAGCAATCTCCACTCATTCATTTCACTATTGAATGTATTGAGAGTCCTCAAAGCTCATTGTTCCTTGCGTTTAAAACTGGTGAAACCAGTGACTGTTCCAAGTAATGTCTTTATTTCTTTGAAGTTTCCTTATGATCCTAATGTAGTTTGGTTGGATTAAGCATTTAGAGGATCCAATAAGACATTAATAGAGTTAAAAACATGTTTTGGAGGCTTTGAGGAACTTTTTGCATGACTGTAACTTCTTGGACAACAACCTAGACTAGTTTTTATTAAGTTTCTTTTGGTGTTTTGAAGTCTAACTTGTAACATATACCTTTGCATGGGCTCAAAGGCCTATGATCCATGGAAAGATGATTTATAACCATGTACCATAATTCTAATGATCTTTATTTGCAAAAGAGTTGACAATTGAAGTGATCACAACCTTATTAGAGGAGGTTTCCTAATGAAATTGGTGGCTAAGGAGTAGCATTGGGAGATCAGGTTGAATAGCCTATTGTTTTTATGACTTGAATAGTCTTATATGATGGATTGAAATGTGAATCAATCACCAAATAAGTCTGAAAGTGTGTGGGAGGCCGAGATTGGAGAAACCCTCAAATTAAGGGTTTGAAGCAATGAAATTTGGTATTTTGAGTTTCCCTATGAACTAGGTTAAATTCCTCTTAAATTTAGAGGTTTTGAGTCATTTAATGACATTGCCCAAGGCTTGAGAACTTGGAGACATTCTTATGCTATAGTTTCTTTGTTAAATCACCAAATTCCTAGTGTATTTGCAGGGGTATAGGTAGAGTACTCTAAGTTGGTCCAAAGTACCAATACCTGAATTTGATATATGACCTCTTACAATAGATATCCTTCAATATTTGACTCCTAGTAAAGTCATTAAATTATCCTTTGGGGATTGGATCTTATTGAATTCAACTATAAGAGATGAATCATGATCTACTATGGGAGGGGGTTTAGGTGGAGAACTATTAGGCAAGGAATGTTGAGACCTAATTTTCAAAGAGGTGTTAAGTCCTAAAATCAGACTTGTAAATAACTGTAACCTAACTAGATCATTTAAATCCATATTTCTAGTGAACAAAGATACTAATCTATCAGGATTGAGCTGGTTATGAGAGATACCACACATCACATACCCTCTCACAATAGTTTCTAAAGTGGTCTAAATTGTAAAGCTCATAGAGATTCACCACATCTATAGTTTTAGAGGATCTTATCATAAGTAAGCTTCATGTCAGGCTCACCAAGATGTGGAGAATAAAAAAGTACACCAACCTAGAGACTGGTTAAAGTCTCAAGGGCTAGATTGTTCCCTTACACCACTTCACTTTGCTAACTAGGAGTGTTAGGGATATTATATGTGATAAGTAGTTTTCTAACATTCTTCTTGGTGTTTGAGTGTTAGTTTTTAAATGAAGATTAATTTATTAGATACAAACAGATGATTACAACAAAAATAAATGAGAAACTATAAGTGTTTGGACTATCAAAATGAAAAATCTAACTATGAAGAAAAAATACCAAGCTCCATAAGATCACTACCTGAAAAAACAATGTGAGTCCACTACTATAGTACATAAGTCAAACATCAACATAGAATATTGAAATCTTGTAGGGACAGAGTGCAAATAATAATGATGAAATGTAAAACTAAAATGGGAAAATGTTATCTAATAATGTAATAAAAAAATAAATCAACATAATAGTAAGCTATTGATAGGAAACTAAAATAGATAGAATAACGAGATAGTAAAAGTTTTTTTTATGCAATATAAATGATGAGAAGAGAGAATGAAAGGAGGAAGTAATCGCAGTCAGAAAAAAGAGAAATTGTGTTGAAATTGATGGGATGAGTATTGCAGTAGCCATTTGGATCGAACAAGGGGTATATTTTATGTTTGGAATTGCTTTAGTATGTTGAGTGGATGGTGAATCAATCACCAATTTGAAGCAGAGGCATTTTGAAGTCTGACATTTAGAAAGCCCTAGTTCCAAGGGTTTGAAGTGACCAATAGATGGTTTCATCAATGTTTTAGCTTTTATTTTCCGCTCTTCCATGATATATCACGCCACCATTAGAAGTGGCCCGTGAATTTCTAGAGAAAGAGAGCAACAAATCAACTAAGGGTGGGTTCTTTGTTTCCTAATCAACTGAGTTCAAGGTTAAATTGATGCTACTTTTGGTTTAATTGCAACACTGTATGTTAATTGTTTGACTAGAAGATGTGCTTGTTCTAAAGTCTACATCACTTGCATTTCTGCCATGGGCTTTGGCACTTGGCATGTTCCATTGTTGTATTAATGGATGTCCCGCTTTCATATTTCATCGTTGTCCCACTCTTATAAAAAAATGTTGAATAAGTGGTTGAAACACAATTAGAAGTGTAGAGATTAGGGTTTCAAACAATTGACAACTAAAAACAATTTGAAAAAAAAATGTACCCTTCATTAAGCAAATTCTAAAAAAATTGAATCTCTTACCAAGGCTACAATGAAATGATTGAAATCGAATGCCTATTCCTCTTGATGCTTGCTCAGGTTTGAGAATAGTAATGTGGAAGACTAGAAGGAGATGCTAGAACTTACAAGCTAGATGCATATAGGGGGTGTCGACATACAACTTCCCTCCTTATACTCTCCACCACTCCTTTTCTCGTGGACTATGCCAAAATGAAATAAAATGAAATGTGCCGGTAGGCAAGATATATGTATAAAATTTCACTTTTTTATTTTTGCTTCTATTCCCGTGTTGGTCAGAATTACGACCACTCTTTAGGGTCTTAATTCTGACCAACATGGGAATAGAAATTAAAAAAATCAAATTTTTCTTCTATAAACCGACCATGCAAAATCATTTTATAACTTGGTCGGAAATATTGGTCTAAAAAGTGGGTCAAATGTACTAGTGTTAGCATGAAATTGGCAATCTTTATGGGGTCATATCTCAGAGCTCATGCGAGGTAGCATCGACCTGTTAGGTGCTATAGGACCATGTTGCTAAGGCCTACAATAGCCTATCTCAGTTTTCAGAAATTCAAGCTCGTTTATATTTGGCACCACATTCTCAGTTGATGTAAAAAATTGAAGTGTTCTTAAGTTGAAATGAGCAACATTGCGTATCTTTCAAACTATCAATCGTAGCATCAAACCGTCTATGCCAACAGCTTCAAATGGTCAATTAAATGCTTGTGGCAACCTTGTTTGAAACATACAGTCGCTCCAACACTAGTGACCACTTCGGGTCGAAGTGTCCCTCACAGTGCACTCAGCATGAAATCAATAATATTTATGGGGTCGTATCTCAGAGCTCATGTGAGGTAGCATCAAACCTATTGTTGAGGCCTACAATAAACTATCTTGGTTTTCAAAGATTCAAGTTCATTTATATTTGGAACCACATTCTTAGTTGATGTCAAAACTTAAAGTGTTCCTTAGTTGAAATGAGCAACATTGTGTATCTTTCAAACCTTTAGTCATAGCATCAAACCATCTATGCCAACAGCTCCAAATGGCTAGGTAAACCCTAGTGGCAACCTTCTTTGACACACAGGGTCTCTCGAATGATGCCAACCACTCTAGGTCGAAGTGTTCCTCAAAGTGCACTTAGCATGAAATCATCGATCTTTATGGTGTCATATCTCAGAGCTCATGCAAGGTATCATCGAACCGTCAAGTACTACATGACCGTGTTGTTGAGGTCTACAATAACCTATCTCAATTTTTAGAGATTCAAGTTTGTTTATATTTGGCAACACATTCTCAGTTGATGTCAAAACTCAAAGTGTTCCTCAATTGAAATGAGCAACATTGTGTATGTTTCAAACCATCAGTCATAGCATTGAACTGTCTATTCCAACAACTCCAAATAGTTAGGTAAACATTTCTAGAAACCTCATTTGGCACACAGAGTCACTCGAAAGCTGTCGACCACTCCAGGCTGAAGTGTCCCTCAAGGTGCACTCAACAAGAAATTGACAATATTTACAGGGTCATATCTCAATGCTCGTACGAGATAGCATCAAATTGTTATGTTTTACAAGACCATGTTGCTAAGGCCTACAATAACCTATCTTGGTTTTTAGAGATTCAAGTTCATTTGTATTTGGCAACACATTCTCGGTTGATGTCAAAACTTGAAGTGTTCCTTAGTTGAAATCAGCAACATTGCATATCTTTCAAACTGTCGGTCGTAGCATCAAATCGTCTATTCCAACAGCTCTGAATGGACAAGTAAATGCTATTCAAAATCTCATTTGGTACACAGAGTTGCTCAAATGCTGCTGACCACTCCGGGCTGAAGTGTCCCTCAAGGTACACTCAGCACGAAATTGACAATCTTTACAGGGTCAAATCTTGGAGCACGTGTGTGGTAGCATCAAACTGTTAGGTGCTACATGACCATGTTGTTGAGGCCTACAATAACCTATCTCAGTTTTTAGAGATTCAAGATTTTTTTTATTTGGCAATACATTCTCGATTGATGTCAAAACTCGAAGTGTTCCTCAGTTGAAATGAGCAACATTGCGTATCTTTCAAACCGTCAGTCATAGCATCAAACCCTTTGTTCCAACATCTTTGAATGGCCAGGTAAACACTACTAGAAACCTCATTTGGCACACAGAGTCATTTGAATGTTGCCAACCACTCTGGGCCAAAGAGTCCCTCAAGGTGCACTCAACATGAAATCGATGATCTTTACGGGGTCGTATCTCAGAGCTTGTGTGAGGTAGCATCAAAGTGTCAATTTCTACAGGACCTTGTTGCTGAGGCCTACAATAACCTTTCTCATTTTTTAGTGATTCAAGTTCATTTATATTTTCCAAGATATTCTCGGTTAATGTCAAAACTCAAAGTGTTCCTTAGTTAAAATGAGCAACATTGTGTATCTTTCAAACCGTCGGTCATAGCATCAAACCATTAGTTCCAACATCTCTGAATGGCTGAGTAAACGCTACTACCAACATCATTTGGCACATAGAGTTGTTCAAACACTGCTGACTACTCCGGGATGAAGTGTCCCTCAAGGTGCACTCAACATGAAATCGACAATATTTACAAGGTCATATCTCAAAATTTGTATGAGGTAGCATCAAACCATTATGTTCTACAAGACCATGTTGCCAAGGCCTACAATAATCTATCTTGGTTTTCAGAGATTCGAGTTCATTTACATTTAGCAACACATTCTCGGTTGATGTCAAAACTTGAAGTGTTCTTTAGTTGAAATGAGCAATATTGCATATCTTTCAAACCATCAGTCGTAGCATCGAACTATCTATTCCAAAAACTCTGAATAGATGAGTAAACGCTACTGGAAACCTCATTTGGCACACAGAGTCACTAGAAAGCTGTCGACCACTCTGAGCTGAAGTATCCCTCAAGGTTCACTCAGCATGAAATTGATAATCTTTACAGGGTCAAATCTCGGAGCATGTGTGAGGTAGCATCAAACTGTCAGGTGCTACATGACTATTTTGTTGAGGCCTACAATAACCTATCTCAATTTTTAGAGATTCAAGTTTGTTTATATTTGGCAACACATTCTTGATTGATGTCAAAACTTGAAGTGTTCCTTAGTTGAAATGAGAAACATTGTGTATCTTTCAAACCATCTATCGTAGCATCAAACAATCTATTCTAATAGTTCTAAATGGCTAAGTAAACACTACTGGAAACCTCATTTGGCATAGAGAGTCGCTTGAATGGTGTTGACCACTCTGGGCCAAAGTGTCCCTCAAGGTGCACTTAGCATGAAATTGGCACCTAGAGTTGTTCAAAAAATGTTGACCACTCCAGGTCGAAGTGTCCCTCAAGGTGCACTCAGCATGAATTTGGCACACAGAGTCATCCGAACACTGCTGACCACTCTAGGTCGAAATGTCCCTCAAGGTGCACTCAACATGAAATCAAAGATCTTTATGGGGTCATATCACAAAGCTCATGTGAGGTAGCATCAAAGCATCAGGTTATAAAGGACCGTGTTGCCGAGGCCTACAATAGCCTATCTCATTTTTTAGAGATTCAGGTTCATTTATATTTGAAAAGACATTCTCGGGAGATGTAAAAACTTGAAGTGTTCCTTAGTTGAAATGAACAACATTGTATATCTTTCAAACTAGCGGTCATAGCATCGAACCGCCAGTTCCAACATCTCTAAATGGTCAGGTAAATGCTACTAGCAGCCTTGTTTGGCATGTAGAATCACTCAAACATTGTTGACCACTCCAGGCTGAAGTGTCCCTCAAGGTGCACTCAGCATGAAATTAGTGATCTTTCTGGGGTCATATCTCAGAGCTCATGCGAGGTAGCATCAAACTGTCAGGTGCTACAAGACCATGTTGTCGAGGCCTACAATAATCTCTCTATTTTTAGATATTGAATTTTGTTTATATTTGACAACACATTCCTGGTTAATGTCATAACTCAAAGTGTTCCTCAGTTCAAATGAGCAACATTGTGTATATTTCAAATCGTCGATCGTAGCATCGAATCGTTTGTTCCAATAGCTCCGAATGGTTGGGTAAATGCTACTAGCAACCTTGTTTGGCACACAAAGTTGCTCGAATGCTTCCAACCACTCTGGGCTGAAGTTTCCCTCAAGGTGCACTCAGCATGAAATTGATGATCTATATGGGGTCATATCTCAGAACTCATGCGAGGTGCTACAGGACCCTATTTTCAAGGCCTACAGTAACCTATCTTTGTTTTCAGATATTCAGAGAAAGAAATTACTAAGCAAAACAGACTCAGAGGAAACAAAGGAATTAAATTGAGTTTATTGGCTAGAGGTATTTTGAGCTTAGCATAGATATGAAAATATGCAAAACAAGTTTTATTTGAATCAGATCATTACTATAACATTCTAACCATTGCTACAGATAAATCTCTTAACTGAGTGGACTTAACAGTCTTATTATTTCATTATGACATTCAATGAATGTTGATTATTTTTCTATTGACCCCATAGTGAATGTTTGGTCACAGAGAATTGTTAGTGATAAATCCTCTAACTAGGTCATACCTCATAGTGTGTTTTGTAACCTTTAACAGGGTTGGCTCTTAACTGAGCTCGCTTCAGAAGAGTGACTTATTTTGGGTTACCGATCCCAGGCAGCTTTTCCCCTAACATGGTTTCTACATTAAAAAATCAAAGTGTTGTATTGTGATAATTGTTAGATAATTGAGGGGGGGGGGGGGGGGTGAATCAGTTAAGTTCAATTATCCTATAGTCCCAAACACTTCTAGATAAATAAATCAAAACTTTCAAACAATTTAATCAACTCGGTAAATAAGGGAAATTAATATTTCTAAAAATCCAGTGATGCATGCAAAGACAAAGCATATAGCTATAACGTATCACTACTTGAGGGAGCAAGTACAAGAATAACAAGTAAGATTGAAATATGTGAATTCACAAGAACAACTTGCTAATATATTTACTAAACCCTTACCGAAGGACAAATTTGAGTACTTGAGGAGTAGACTATGGGTCCATCCCCTGTCTAATAGTCACTAAGGTGATTAGGAGGTTGCATCAACCTATACTATATTAGAAGATCAAATGATGTTGATGCATGATGTTCACACTTACGATTTCATAAGGTTGTGAAATGTGAAAAACAAACTAAAACTCCAAATTAGTACATGTAAGGTACTTGAATCTGAACTAAAAAATTGAGATATATATTTGGCTACTGAAGAGCTGATTTATTTTTGGCATTACTATCAAAGGGAGAGATGGTTGCATGAAATATCTATCTACATGGAGAGACACTCCTGAAAGGGAGAGACATTGATGATGTGTAGTGATTAAACATAGTTGTGTAGTGATTAAACATATTAAATGCCTAATCTAGGGAGAGCTTACTGAGTGACAACATTTTCATAAACAGTTGTAGAACAAATGTTTGGTATTCTATGCCATATTTCATATTGTGTTTCTATCAATGCCAAAGGGAGAGATTGATAGACTACAACTGATTGAATATCTTGAAGGAGAGTTTGACAACTGATCGGATATTTGAAAGATAGTGATTGATGATCACCAAATTACAAAGGTACATGTGTTACATATTAAATTAGTTATTGTATTCTCATTGATGTCAACTAGCTTTGACTATACTTATCATTATAGTTACAAACATCTAAAGAAGGAAATAATGGTAAAGGAATGAGATATCTACATGAAGATGAGATGGATGAGAAAGATATCGATATAGTATTCATTGGGTAACTTATTGGTAAGTGTATGACATTATGTTAGTGATTTGATTGGATTACATAATTCTGTTATGGATTGAAGATTAAAAATCTACAAGTTTATATGGTCGGTAAATGAAGAATTTTGTATACACCCAGTTGGAATAGTGTACACCAAGCAAGTGTAGTGTATACCGAGTATAGTGTTAACTGAGTTACTGTGATGTCGTAATGAATAAGTGAAAGAAATAAATGGAACTAATGACTGCCGACTAAAGATGTTGAGCTGGAAAATTATGAACGATTGTGAGCTAAAAGATAATGTTTGTTATGATGATCAAATGACTGACAAAATTCAATGATGATTGGATGAAGGAGAATGAAACATGTTACAGACACAACTCCTAAGGATGATTAAATCAGAAAATTCAATGGTGAAGATTAAGAGGCAAAATATATGGCTGGAAATAAAATGGTTTATGATATCTATAAAAGGAGATGAGATTCATTATGAATTCAAGAATGTGTGTGAGAAGATTGCATTCATGCGAGCTGGTCAAATAGGTTGAAGACAGAACCGAGAAAATCTGCAGACAACATTGAACATTAGAGTAAGGAATTACCGAGCATAACAAACTTGGAGGAAACAAAGGAATTGAATTGAGTTTATTGGCTAGATGTATTTTGAGCTTAGCATAGATCTGAAAATATGCAAAATAAGTTGTATTTGAATTAGATCATTACTGTAACATTCTAACCATTTCTATAGATAAATCTCTTAACCAAGTGGACTTAATAGTCTTATTATTTCATTATGACATTCAATGAATGTTGATTATTTTCTTGTTGACCCCATAGTGAATGTTTGGTCATGCATAACTATTAGTGATAAATCCTCTAACCAAGTCACACCTCACCGTGTGTTTTATAACCTTTAAAAGGGTTGGCTCTTAACCGAGCTCACTTGAGAAGAGTGAATTATTTTGGGTTACTACTCCCAGGTGGTTTTTCCCCTAACAAGGTTTCCATGTTAAAAATTAAAGTATTATATGTGTATGGATGTGTTGAATTTTTATTTTACTTTACACATTATTATAACTAGATTGATCGATAGATATATTATTTAATTTACTGGTATTCGGTAGATGAACAGAAAGGCATAATTGATATTTTACCGAGTTGATTAAATTGTTTGAAAGTTTTGATTTATACATCTGGGAGTGTTTGGGACTATAGGATAACTGAACTTAATTGATTCACCCCCCCTCAGTTATCTAACATATGGCTACCCCAATGATAGATAAGGAAAAACACTCGTATTTGGGTCAACCTCCCATTCCTAAATATTACTTACAACCTTCAATAGAAAGAATACTAACATAATTAACAAGTTGAACAACCCTCTCTTTGATCTTATTGTCAAGTCATATAATTCTAATACTTCTAAGTATTTCAAGCTCATTTCCTTGTGAAATTCTACTTAAAAGATGATTACGAAAGGTCTAGAATACATACTATCTCTAATTATTTAAGATATTATTTCTATTGAGCAAGGGGTTTTTGTGTCAGTTAAGGAAGTATCTTAAGCTATTCTTATTCGTCATGAATTTAATAATTAAGAGAAGAATCCTAGCTATGAAAATCAAAATCCCTATGATGAAGGATTATAATAGTTTAATTGGAACTTTTTTTTATAATTTATAGATAAATTTGTCTTTAGCTCTCATTCATTCAAATTAATTATTGAGAGTATCTTTAGGAAATTTTTTAGTAAAAATTAATGGATTACCAATTGGCTTATTTTCTCCTAGCAAGGTTTAAGACAAAGGGATCATATTTCCTCTTTTATTTTCATCATTATGAAAAAAACATTAAGTAGAAGTATTTTGATAGAAATTTTGAGGGAAAATGTATTAGGGTAATTGATAATGTTGCTACAATTAATCACTCTTTGTTTGAAATTAAGAACCATCCTTAAGTTTTCAGTATTTGGTTGTGTAAGGTTCCACCCCATAGTAATGGAGAGTCAATGAATGTGTGGTTATCAATTAGTACTTTCTTACTATCCTTTTATCTGTTATTCAAACCCAGTCTTTGGTGTGTGAAGTATAATTTATACTGAGTTAGGTGCACCTGCCTTGGTTTTGCAGAGCCAGAAGAAGAAGAGGGTAGTCTTGTCCCTATAGTTGGTCCAGTTACCCTAAGACCTCATAACATTTTGGAGTTAACCATTCCTAAAATCCATCTGAGGGTATATTGGCAGCCTAAAGAGCATAAGCATCATTTTGAACACCAACAAGATGGTGACTCTACTAGGGAAGTGTTATACATGTTCATCCTAACCAGTAGGTCATCATTGGAAGAAATAGGGTTGTTCTTGTCCCTTGTCTCTCTAACTCATTTGAGTATTTCTAGAGTGAAGAAACTATATTGTGATATTCCCAATACACTTGGGTGGTGACTTAAACATCTCTGAAGCAGTGCTAGTCAGTATTTATTTTGCAAGATGAGTTATAGAGGTACTAGGTCTCGGATAAAGGAGCATCCTAAAGATATAATGGAAGAAGGCATTCCAGGCACTTCTAGGCCTAGTCAGACAAGGGGAGGAAAGAAGAGAAGAGGTGTTTCTCATACTTGGAGAAACAAGAAAGATACCAGACAAGAAACCCAAGCCAGGCCTAGTCAAGAAGAAAATAATTCAGAATATGAAGAGGCTGTTAATTTGGGATTGAACCAATATGAGGATGAAACTCAAGTGGGAGATGATGACTCTGAGACCACTCTCCCTGAATCAGAAGAGATCTTTGAGGAGGTCTATGAACTAGAAAGAAGAGTTCAAGAATAGCTTGCCATTAGGTAGCAAAGAGAAAAGGATAAAGAAGATAAAGTAAGACAAGCCACGATAAGGGCTAATCAGCTAAAGAGGCAGTTACTAGATTTGGAGGCAATTAATTTTGTCCCAGAGCTTGAAAGAGTAAACGAATAGCCTATTGTTCAAAAAATATGTGAAGAAACTAGACCAAGAGATAAAGGCAAACAGAAGGCTATTGGGATTCAAATCAGTGAACAAGTTATTGTGGATAGGACATTAGATCCAGGACTAAGATTAGATTCAGATTTGGAGATAGCTAGAAGGAAGAAAGAAATATTGGATAAAGAACTAGAGAAAGTAGATTTGGAGGCTTCTACTATAGAAATCAGAAAAAAGATTGATTTTCTCAAGCATACTTCAGGACCTTCAAATGTTGTTGCTTCCTTTTTAGGACAAGGTGGAACTCATGGTAACAATGCAGCTCAAGCAAATGGTGTACTGGGTGCCGCTAGAGTTCCTGATGGTTCAAACACAAGGACATCTACATCTCAAGGAATGGATCCACTACATGGAGCTCCTATTCATGAAAGGTACAAACAACTTGTCTTCTTTGGTATTCATAGTTACCCCAATGCAATCCCTGATGAAATCAGAAAGAAGCTTCCTAAATTTACTGGAAATAATGTCATCACATGTGAAGAACATCTAAAAAATTTCATAGATGTAATAGATGATTATAATATAGAACCTGATGATGTTATAATGAAGCTATTTGTACAATCCCTGATTGAGGATGCTAGGGATTGGTTTAGAGGGTTACCCCATGCTAGTATAGGGTCATGGAATGAATTCAAGAATTGTTTCAAGGAACACTATGGAGATAAAACAAATGAGGGTTTTATCTTGAATGAATTCAATAACATAAAGAAGAATCAGAATGAAGAGGTCCTTGAATTTAATATAAGATTCCAAAAGGCTACGCATAGGCTCTTGCAGGTTATCAGACTAGATGACAAGGTATGTCTTGTGACATACTTGAATGCCTTTGATGCAAAAATGGGATACCTCTTGAGGGACAAGAACCCTAGAAATCTTGGGGAAGCTTACAAATTGGCCATGAACATAGAGAGAAATAGAAGAATATCAAGAAAGATAGGAAGAAGAGATGATTGCAGGCCTCAAATGCAGAGTAAGAAAGAAATGGGAAGGTTTGCTAACTCTAAACCCAAAGAGGATGAAAATATAAAACAAATTTTAAAGGCTTTGGAAGGTTTAAAGCCTGGTGAAAAGGGAAACAATAGAGCTGTGACTATGGAGAGGTTAGTTCCAAACAATTTTAGCAGACAACCAAGAATGAAAAATTACCCTTACAACACTCAGTGGAAAGATGGCAAGCCCATTTTCCCAACCAAGAAAGAAAGGCCTAATGGAAGGATCCCTGATCCCTTGCATAGAAATTCAATAAATATGACTAAAGATATGTTAGAAAGTAAAGATCCCCAAGATAACTGAGAGGGGGGGGGGGGTGAATCAATTATCTAATAATTTATCCATTCAACAGCTTTAAATAATATAATCAATGTACTGATCAACCATAGAAAGATAATCATACACAATTGCACAATAACACAAGATATGTTAACTAGGGAACCTCTTGAAAAGAGTAAACCCCAACGGGAATGATGCCCACAAAATGATGCACTAATATGAAAGTTCCTTGTTAGAGGATGGACCTTGTTAGGAGTCTTATGAAATACATTCAGTACATATAAATCCCTGTTAGGAGATTTTGAATCCCTGTTAAAAGATTCTAACCCGGTTAAGAGTTTATGGAAGATAGAAGGACCCACTGCCCAAACAGCTTCAAGGTAAGATCTTTGAACCCACTTTCCAAAAGATCTTAGAATTATTCAATAGAATAATATGAAATATATTACCTCCTTCACATTGTGCCAAAACTACACTCTCTGCTACACAAGATCACAATTCCAGATCTCTGTACTCACAAGTCTTCCTTCATCACTGAATTAGCTCTTTTCTTCACTTCATGCATATATTCGCATCACAATCTTCGTAGTACACATTAAAATAAGGAAAAAATTCCTTCTTATATACCAAACTCAAATAATTACAAATGAGTCGGTCCTCAAATACAAAATAATAAATTCTACACGCTACACACAAAATTCACATAAAACTGTCGGCTTCCAGTTACTGTAACTTTCTTCAAACATATCCTCAAAGTTTGAGCTATGAACCACATCATCATTAATGAGTCTCCAACATCCCTTTAACTGCACAAAATCAGATTCCATCCCAGCTAAGAGATATCCTCCGATTTCCAAACATCGCTACACAGAAACACTGTCTAAACATTGCTTTCACCAAAATGCTCATAACTCTTACAAATGAATGAATTTCTTTTTGTGCTTTTAACCATAGGTTAATAACACACCAAAGAACATACCATCAACTATGTAAAATCCAATCTACAACACAACATGTCCGCAAAACAAAATTGTACCTACTTTCCTGCTAATATCCAGAATATCATTGTGTTGACATCAATGACAATCCACGTCATGAATGCAACAACAACTGCTATAGAATGACTGCCAAAACACTTTGCATTCATTCCTAACAATCTCCCCCATCGGTATTGATGGCAACATAGATGAAAAACATCCAATGTTCCAAAAATCTAATACTGCAACATCACTGCAAAATATCAAATCAAATCTTGCTTCGTTTTCCTATTCAGCTCTCTCATACAATCCACAATGTTTTTCATGTATATCTCTCACCCATTGACATCAATGATAGAAATTCCATCACTAAGTCAACAACAACTTAATGTCAAAAGACACTTTTCAGAAGAATACAATAACAAGAGTCCTCATGACTCAGTTCATAAACTCCCCCATAGAGGAAGTTCCAACATCCAATCCAGAATAAAGATAGGTCTCATATACCACTGGACGGATGCAACCATCTGCATCAATTCTCAAAAATAGGTTGGGGCATAACCCCAAGCATACCTCTCAAATACACAAATGTATCCTTAGGTAAAGGCTTTGTAAATATATCTGCTATCTGCTCCTTTGTATTTATGTACTCCAATCTTACTTTTTTTTCTACAACTTTCTCTCTTACAACATGATACTTGATCTCAATATGTTTAGTCTTAGAATGTAAAACATGATTTTTTGACATAATCATTGTACTGGTGTTATCACAATGTATAACAACAGGCTCATCAAACTTTATTCCAATATCTTTCAACATCTGCTTCATCCAAATAATCTGATTACAATTATTTGCTGCTGCAACATATTCTGCTTCTGCTGTGCTTTGTGAAGTACAATACTACTTCTTACTTAGCCAAGAGACCAATTTGCCTCCAAGAAAAAAGGCTCCACCACTGGTGCTTTTCTTGTCATCAACACTGCCTCCCCAATCCGCATCAGTATAGGCACATAAAGTAAAATCATCAGAATTCTCATACCATAATCCATAATCCATTATTCCTTTCAGATATCTCAGTATCCTCTTTATTGCTACATAATGTGATTCTCTAGGTTCTTCTTGAAATCTTGCTACAATCCCCACTGAATGTGCTATATCAAGTCTTATATGTGTCAAGTACTGCAATCCTCTAATCATAGATCTATACTTTTTCTGCTCAACTGCTGGTGTCTCATCTTTGCTAGATAACTTATGTCTGGTTACCATAGGTGTTCCAACAAGTTTAGAATCTTCCATTCCAAATCTTTTCAATAATTCATTTAAATACTTAGTCTGACTTACAAATATACCTTCCTTGCTTTGTGTTATCTATAATCCCAAAAAATATTTCATTTCTCCAATCATGCTCATCTCAAATTCAGTCTTCATTTCATCTACAAATTTGTCACTAGCTTCATCTTCTCCTCCAAAGATAATATCATCAACAAATATAACTATAACCAACAAACCATTCTCAATTTCTTTTGTGTATAAGTTACTATCTACTGTTCCTTTTATAAATCCCAATTTCAATAAATACTTATCCAATCTTGCATACCAGGTTCTAGGTGCTTGTTTTAATCCATATAAAGCTTTCTTTAACTTACATACCATATCTCCTTGTTGTGTCAAAGGAAAACCTTCAGGCTGCTCAATGTAGACTTCTTCTTCCAATTCACCATTCAAAAATGCTGACTTCACATCCATCTGATACACTCTAAATTTCTTGTAAGTTGCATATGCTAGAAACATTCTCACTGCTTCAAGTCTGGCCATAGGTGCAAAAGTTTCTTCATAGTCAATTCCTTCTTGTTTTGAATATCCTTTACATACCAATCTTTCTTTTTTTCTTATCACTTCTCCTTGTTCATTCATCTTGTTTCTGAATACCCAATTTGTTCCAATCACATTCTTGTCTTCAGGTCTAGGGACCAATTCCCATGTCTTGTTTTTTTCAATTTTCTCTAGTTCTTCTTTCATAGCATTGATCCAATGTTCATCTTCACAAGCTTCATTAGTAGTCTTAGGTTCAATTTGAGAAATCAAACATAAATGTACCTTATTCCAAGTCAAAACTCCTCTATCTAAACTTCTAATAACTTGCTCAATAGGGTGATGTCTTGAAGTATACCTGTTAGGTGTCATAGTTACTAATCTTGTTCCGACTGTAGATTCTTCTTGGCTTTCTTCTTTGTTTTCTTCTCTATTTTCTTCTTTGTTTTCTTCTCTGTCTTCTTCTGTATGACTTTCATTTAGCAAATCACTGTTAGTTTCAAAAAATAATTCTGCATTTTCAATGTTAGGCTGAGGTTGTGCTTCTCCATCAGATTCATAATCAAGCATTCTTTCCTAAATTTTAAACTTCTCATCAACTTTTACATTTGCACTTTCAACAATAGTCTTAGTTCTTTTGTTATAACATCTATATGCTTTTCTTTTTAAAGAATATCCAAGAAATATTCCTTCATCACTTCTGGGATCAAACTTTCCTATATCATCATCTCTCTTTATATAACATTTACTTCCAAAAATTCTAAAATACTTAACCGAGGGTGTATGTCCAAACCATAATTCATAAGGTTTCTTGTTTGTATCTGCTCTGATTTGTACTCTGTTCATAGTGTATAATGCTGTGTTCACTGCTTCTCTCCAAAAAGTTTTAGCCAAATCATTTTCAAACAACATAGCTCTTGCTGCTTCAGTTATTGACCTGTTTCTTCTTTCTGCAATACCATTTTGTTCTGGTGTTCTAGGGGCTGAAAGTTGTCTCTTAATGCCATTTGATGAGTGCCATTTATGACCCATTTTATGCCATATTTTAATCCATTTCACGCACTTTCATACTCACTACTCTATTCTATTTCCATTCCATTCCATCTCATTATTACCATTTTTATGTTGCATATGCTTTAATATAAATAAGTAGTATTTAATATTGTTTTGGGATTAAAATATGGAAAATTCATTGTTGATTGCATTTTACTAATCTTTATTATTGCAGCATGTTTATTTGTGGCATAGATCTTCCTATCGCCTATAGAACTTCCTGTCGCATTTTGGATATAAACTATTAAACTTCCAGCTGAATGTGGTCATTGTATTTCACCATCAATCAAATGACTGCCACTGCAATCTCAATTTAGAAGATATGTTTAAAGGAAATCGTGCTTTCATTCCATCTAGGCATATGGAATCATGTTTTATATGGCTTACCTCCCATTCCATGCTGTCAATCTGGTAAAGATATCAAATAATGCATTCGGAGTTAGTTTGTTGTGATTTACATTGAAAGATAGCCTGCAGAAACTACCAAGAATTAAATCTGTGGTATACACAGATAGATCCACGTGGAGAAACTAAATCGATCAACATTCTGCCTATTTTTACTTATAGTTGCAAATAACAAATGACGTGGTCCATATTTTGTTAGGTTTGTTTGGCCATAAACTAATGATGTAATTGTTCCATATGCATTTAGTTATTACTCTTTGTAAAAATGACCTATATATATATATGGTCGAATGTAGTAGCAAAGGGGGAAGCGGGTTTTGAATATATAGATTTCTATAAAAGGAACTGTTGTATGCAGGTCTGAACAACATTATTTTGAAATAAATAAAAACATCAGTTTGTGCATGGTTGCAGCAGTGTAGAATCTGATCATTCTCCACTCACCTTGCAGACCAGAGAAAGGGCCCGCTCTTGGAATGTTTGGTGAGGTTATTAGTATTGTGAATTATTCTAGATTGTGTGTTGATAATTGTTGTAGCTTAAGTTTGGTTTATTTGATTAATAATAGAATAAGGTTTCTCTCCAATTCAATAGTTAGTCTATATAAATAATTCTGCTGTTAGATTAATATCATAGCTGGGTAAGACAGATTGTCACGTTCTCATTATTATACAGATTATTAATAATAACCAGCATATTCTGAATTTGCTATCGTATTAAGAGATAAATCAATATAGCATTATCAGATTTATATTAGTAAACTATTATATTAGATTAGTTATATGCCTGGTGTTGGTATTGTTTCCTCTAGATTAGTTGAATTTTTGATTTGTTACATTTGTTATCCTCGTAGTTGTTAATATTTATTTTTGTTTCTGCTATTCCTTTCGCCAGGAAGTGATAGTTTCTATCACTGGGATTTCTTTAGTTTTTCATAGATTCAATTTTGTGTGTTGTAGCTGCATTCATAATCCCTCATCTCACAACTATCATCCCTTGATAGCATATTGCTCGGACACCTTTCGCAAGCTTACGCTCTTGGATTGACATGTATAGACCAACCGAACTTCATCATAAAATTATTAATTATTTATTATTATTTTCCCCAGTGTTGGCCTATCATTTTAGCACCGCTGCCGGGGGAAAGGTGTCAAAGGTGTGTTAGTTTGATGAGTTGAGTTAGGAACAATGCGTTAGGATGAAATCTTTTGCAATTGCTAGCCTTGCTTAAGTAATTAATCTTAATTTGTGTTTCTTAAATCATATAGATGCATTGCTTTAGAGTTTTGTTTTAGAGTTTGCAAGTAAGCCTTAGAAATTTGATTCACTAGTTGCTTTAGAAATTAGATTCCATTTTACATCATCACTAGTTGTGAGTTATTGGTAAAGAAAAGAAGCTATTTTGAAGAAAAATGTAAAAAATGATGCATTTTAAAGATTGTTCAAATACATCAATTTTGGTTGAAAATTGCTTCAAAAATGCAAAATTTGAAGGGAACACAAGAGGCAAAATGTGCTTGGCATCGAGGGCGCTGCCCCTTGACCCTACCCTGTATTGCGATAGGGAGAGCACCTTGGGTGCTGCCCTAGGACCCCACAAGGAGTGTTGCCCCTTGACCCCACTGGTGGCTGCCGCCCCCAAACCCCTGCCTTCAAATTTAAAAACAAAAGAAGAAATTGGTGGGGAAATCTCTTTGACCAAAGGTGATGTTTTAATACCCTCTCTACCTAATGAATGCATCTTTAATGATCTTGATCTTCCATTATCATAGGTATGCAAGAATTCTATCTCTATGTTTGAACATGAGAAAATCATTGATGAATTCTTAGAGCAATGTAATTTTGAGGATGAAAATTTAACCACTTTTTGTTCTAATTGCTACAGGAAAGATGATCAATGCATATGCCCAAGCAACCACAAGAACATGGTGAATGAGGTACAAGCTATTTTTAAGTCTTGCCATGATAAGGATGAACGTGAAAAATTCTTCCTTGTACCTAGTACTCCATGTCAAATACCAACCCAAGAAGATCAAGGTATACATTATGTTGGTAACATGTATTGTCACTCTAATTCATTACAAAGCCAACACATTTCTTCAAAATGTACTTCTCCACCTAGCATGCACAATGAATGTAATCATGCATGCTCACAACAACCCATATATCCCTCTTATATTCCACCATATCCATCCTTACCATCTTTATTCCACCAATCCTTCTTATTCCCATCTACTTTATCTCCTTCACATTTCTTACCATATTCATTGCCCCATTCATTTTGCACTCCATTGTATCCACCAAAGGCAACTATATTGCCTCATATACCACTCCATAATAAGGTGGTTAATAGTACATATACACTTTCAAGGATCCCTATACAATCTAATGATGTGCTTGAAATTGATAAATCGACATTGGAGTGTATTGATGCATTTAAGGAATGTGATTTCGGTTTACTTAAATTAGAAGAACAATATCATTTGTTGACTTATAATCAACTTTGTTCTTCTTTTCCACATAGTGAATTCCAAATACCCACAAATGAGCCCCCCCTTCAAATTGCATCAATTTTTATTATTGGACTCATAAGCATGTGTGTTTATATTAATCATTCACTAAGTAATATTAAATCATATGCTTTCCTCATTCCACAAATGTGTTGTCAAATTCTCCAAGATCTATATTTTATTACTTTTGTACTTATACATATTGATATTTGGAGGCCTATGGTTAAAATGTGCATCCCTCACATACTTGTTGATTTGGGACCAAGAATTGATTAAGCACAATTATAAGGGACTCTATGCATTAATGGCCAATATGTTAAAATTGGATGATCATTATTCCTCATTGTTGATTCTTTCCATTGTCCTAAGATAACCAAATAAACTATGGATGATTCATTTATTTAGCAAGGATCAAGGTATTAATATCCATATATTTTGCATTCTTGGTTCTTGTATCTTATGATGATCATTCATTGATAACAAGTACTAAATCCATTTCTTGATTCCTTGGATAATTCAAATTCCCTATGCTTTTATATCTTCTAGTTAATTTGGGAGGACATCCATTGAATTATTGAAATATTTGATTTATCTATCATTCAAAAAGGCTCACAAAAATGATAATGATGTGTTACTCTCTGTGGGTTACCTAATTTATTTGGTTATCCTAATGATTTTGTGACCTTGTAGCATGAAGTTAAGTTGGGGGGAATCCCTCCAAATTTGTGATTCTTGGATGATTTTCAATCAAGCTTCATTGATTGTTTTGTTGGTCCTTGACATGTGACATCTCAACAATTCAAGGTATGTGTTCTAGTGTTAATTAGCATTTCTATTATATGAACATAGGATTTTATCCATTCTCTCAAGTATCTATTCATGTTAATAACTCTACCTATCATTAGTAAAAATGCATTACTCACTTAATGGTAGGGTTATTAATTGGTTGAAATTGCTTTGCTATGCTTGATATGCTTGGTTTTGAGAATATGGTTACAGGTCTCTCATTGTGCTTAGATGATCTTAGTACCAATGCCAATTGATGATGCTTCTCTACAAAAGTATTGTCTAGCACACTATGTTCTCTTTGTTAACATGGTGTGGGCTTGCTAGCTCTCTGGTGCATGTCTGTTTCACTTGTGCTTCACTATTCAAGATCACATGTAAATTTTGGCATAAGGTGTTCCCCACCTTGAGATGAGATTACTTTCTTTGGTGATTTATTACATGGAGTAAAATATGCAACTTGGTCTATGAGATACATGATTATTCAACAACACATCTGATAATATTTTGAACACATGTACAAGAATCTTGAGCATATTGCCAGCTATCACATTCCTTCCTTGAGATGTGTCTCCTCCTCTTTGAAGTTCTATGGGCACATTGAAGACCATCATTGGTATTTCACTCCATACTCCTATCTTTGGTAATGAAGGTGTGTTTATTTTAGAAAATGGATATCTCTCATTCTTTACATTGGATATGTAGCATGACTTCATGCCAGGTGATCCAGTTTTCTCACTATTAGAGCACTATGTCATTTACATACCATCATCCTTGTGAGTAGTTATTTCATTCAAGTGTGCTAGTATGTTATAAAGTTCTCCAAGAAGCTTTCAAATTTAGTGGTATGCGATACATAGATCAAGGTTGATTTGTACAGTGTTTCAATATTCCCATGTTCGTGGAGATCATTCAGAGTCGTCATTCTGAGTTCCTTCTGCAATCAAGTTTCAACATTGCCTTATGTGTGATCATGGACAAAACTTAAGTTTTGGATGGTATCATTTTCCATCATCCATGTTAGGATTTCTTGTTCTTTGGTCATTCTATGCAATTATTGAAAAATAAAAAATGAAAAAATGAAAAAAAGAGAAAAAAAAGAAAAAAAAAGCAATAAAAAGATCCAACAATGAAAACCTTCGGGCATTGTTGGCCAATTAATAGCTAAAAACTAGTTTCTGGCGGATATTAATTGCAAAATAAATTCTTAATGGTGAAAACTATTTTTACAGCGCCATTAAGCGGTGAGTGATTGAAAACTGGCTTGCCAGCGGTCACTTATCGTTATCAAAAATTGAAAAAATGAAAAAAAGAAAAAAGAAAAAAGAAAAAGAAAAAATGAAAAAATATTGGTGTTCTTGGTTTTTCTACTAATCATTCTTTTCAAGAACACTCAATGGATTTTGTGGTTCTTTAGCTCTTGGGACGTCCTATCGTTCCCTCTTGAATTTCCTCTTTAGTGTGGTCATCAACACTTTGATCACCTATAGTATGTGCGACCTGCTCAATTAAGGTGGAAAGTGCTACCCACTGTTGTTCTACATTGCTTTTAGTTTGATGGTGGTGGCTCCTATAGTTGCAGTCTCTATCCCAGTTTTTGGTTCCTTCTAGTGGTATACTCCCTGGTGATTTCAGTTCGATGGAGATCTTTTGTGGTGTTGCAGTTCTAAATGCCTCTCTTCATTCCTTGTTGATTCATCCATTTTGGAGATGCCAGTTGCTGAGTTGCTCTATGTTCCTACGTTGGTCTCTCTGAAGATGCATGTTGGTAAAACAATCAAATTTATTTTTCATTATTTTATCTCTTAACTTTATTTGTATTACTTATTATGTTGATCAATATGCAACAACCCTCCCTATCCTCTCCTTGTTTCTCGTAGACAGTCAACCTTTCAGTTGGGGGGAGGAATGTCATCCTATTATCTTCCATCCATCACCCTTAATAATTCCATCCCATTATCTATTATATCCATCATATAATAGCATTTTTTTTGTCTTCCGTATCTCCTATATTGCCCATTCAAACTCCTCTTGTGCAAATTGAGATAAATTTCCCCTATATGTAACCTTTTGAACCATGATGCTATAAAAAATGAAAAGAAAAGAAAAAGAAAAGAGAAAAGAGAAACAACTTATGAAAAGTTAAAAGAGATATCCCTATTGAAGACAAAAAAAAATAAAGCTTGTCATGTGAAGCAAAGAAAGGGATTTGCATTTATATATGGGTTATCATGGTTCGGGGTGGAGACAAAGTCTAAAGCCATAAATCCAAGTGCTTTTAATTCAAACCAAAGACCTCATGATCATAATAATTGCACGAGGATGTGCAATAAGCTAAGTTGGGGGGAATGATGAGCGCCATTTATGACCCATTTTATGCCATATTTTAATCCATTTCACACACTTTCATACTCACTACTCTATTCTATTTCCATTCCATTCCATCTCATTATTACCATTTTTATGTTGCATACGCTTTAATATAAATAAGTAGTATTTAATATTGTTTTGGGATTAAAATATGGAAAATTCATTGTTGATTGCATTTCACTAATCTTTATTATTGCAGCATGTTTATTTGTGGCATAGATCTTCCTATCGCCTATAGAACTTCTTGTCGCATTTTGGATATAAACTATTAATCTTCCAGCTGAATGTGGTCATTGTATTTCACCATCAATCAAATGACTACCACTGCAATCTCAATTTAGAAGATATGTTTAAAGGAAATCATGCTTTCATTCCATTTGGGCGTATGGAATCATGTTTTATATGGCTTACCTCCCATTCCATGCTGTCAATCTGGTAAAGATATCAAATAATGCATTCGGAGTTAGTTTGTTGTGATTCACATTGAAAGATAGCCTGTAGAAACTACCAAGAATTAAATCTGTGGTATACACAGATAGATCCACGTGGAGAAACTAAACCGATCAGCATTCTACCTATTTTTACTTATAGTTGCAAATAACAAATGACGTGGTCCATATTTTGTTAGGTTTGTTTGGCCATAAACTAATGATGTAATTGTTCCATATGCATTTAGTTATTACTCTTTGTAAAAATGACCTATATATATATGGTCGAATGTAGTAGCAAAGGGGGAAGCAAGTTTTGAATATATAGATTTTTGTAAAAGGAACTGTTGTACGTAGGTCTGAACAACATTATTTTGAAATAAATAAAAACATCAATTTGTGCATGGTTGCAGCAGTGTAGAACCTGATCATTCTCCACTCACCTTGCAGACCAAAGAAAGGGCCCGCTCTTGGAATGTTTGGTGAGGTTATTAGTATTGTGAATTATTCTAGATTGTGTGTTGATAATTGTTGTAGCTTAAGTTTGGTTTATTTGATTGATAATAGAATAAGGTTTCTCTCCAATTCAATAGTTAGTCTATATAAATAATTCTGCTATTAGATTAATATCATAGCTGGGTAAGACAGATTATCACGTTCTCATTATTATATAGATTATTAATAATAACCAACATATTCTGAATTTGCTATCATATTAAGAGATAAATCAATATAGCATTATCAGATTTATATTAGTAAACTATTATATTAGATTAGTTATATGCCTGGTGTTGGTATTGTTTCCTCTAGATTAGTTGAATTTTTGATTTGTTACATTTGTTATCCTCGTAGTTGTTAATATTTATTTTTGTTTCTGCTATTCCTGTCGCCAGGAAGTGACAGTTCCTATTGCTGGGATTTCTTTAGTTTTTCATAGATTCAATTTTGTGTGTTGTAGCTACATTCATAATCCCTCATCTCACAACTATCATCCCTTGATAGCATATTGCTCGGACACCTTTCACAAGCTTACGCTCTCGGATTGACATGTATAGACCAGTCAAACTTCATCATAAAATTATTAATTATTTATTATTATTTGCCCCAGTGTTGGCCTATCACCATTCATTTCACAAAAGGTGTTAAACTCTCTAGATGTAAATTCACCACCTCTATCAAATCTTAGACACTTAATCTTCATTCCAGATTCATTCTCAATTTTGCTTTTCATGATCTTAAATTTATCAAATGCTTCAGATTTTTTTTTCAAAAATGCAATCCACATCATCTTGTAAAATCATCAACAAGAATCATAAAATACCTTTCACCATAGAATCCTCTAGTCCCAGTAGGACCACTCAAGTTTGTATGAACAATCTCCAACTTCTCTGCCGAAGTGAACTTCTTATTGGGAAATGAACTCCTTTTCTGCTTTGCCATCATACATTCTTTGCAAATCATGTTAGTAGGTTTCATAATTCTAGGTAAATCTCTTACCGCAAGTGTAGTGCTCACCTTGACAATATTATCAAAGTTTATATGACAAAACCTTTTATGCCATTACCAACTGTCATCAATCCTAGTTATCAAACATGTCATCTCAGTAGGATTCAACTGAAATACATTACCTCTGGTTCTGGATCCTTTTCCAATCAGATTTCCATCTTTATCTTTTATCACACAAGTTTTCTCAGAAAACTAAACTTGATAACCCTTATCAGCCAATTGTCCAACGCTTAGTAGATTATGTCTTAGTCCATCAACAAAGTAAACATCATCAGTGTTAGTCTTTCCATCAAGAGTAATAGATCCTATACCCTTAATCAAACAAGGTACATTGTTACCAACCCTAACAATTCCTCCATCATAATTATCTAACTTAACAAACTTTCTTTTATCTCCAGTCATATGATGTGAACAACCACTGTCTATAATCCAATCAGATTTCTTTTCAAATTGTGAAACTAATGCTTTTTCTTCCCTTTTATTAGATTCAAAACTTTCTTCTTTAATTTCTACAAATCCTATTTCCTCAAAGTTATCATTATCACTATCACTTAAATGTTTTTCAATTCCTGCTTCAAAATCTTCATCATTTGCATAATAACATTCTTTAGATCTCCTAGGTTTAAAGTTGCTTCTATACTTCTTAACTCTTTTAGGACATTTAGATGCAAAATGACCATATTCTTGACAAGTCCAACATTTAAAGTTTTTCTTACCATCTGGTTCTCTTTTTAGAAGTAGTGCAATACCTTCTTCAATCTTCTTATCTTCCTCAGATCTGCTACTGCTGGCATAATCTCCATTCACACTAGTACTTCTTGTAGGTCTAATGCTAAGAGCACTGAATGTTGTTTCCATTCTAGGTAGCTCTCTTGATAATCTCAAGTTCATCTCTGTTGTTTCTAATCTTCCAAGAAGAGTCTCTCTTGAAAAGTTCGATGTACAAGGTATCACTTGTTCAATCATCTGCATTGTCTACTTGAATACTGGTGTCAAAGTTCTCAAAATTTTCCATGTCACTTCATTCTCTATCTTATCACCTCCACAAGACTTTATTC
This sequence comes from Chamaecyparis obtusa, assembly GCA_027943335.1. NCBI lineage: Eukaryota > Viridiplantae > Streptophyta > Pinopsida > Cupressales > Cupressaceae > Chamaecyparis > Chamaecyparis obtusa. Next base: position 1,902,276 of record BSBK01007362.1, read on the forward strand.
CTGTCACAATCTCAGACATCCTACCAATATAGCTTCTAATAGATTCATCTTCCATCATTCTGATATCTTCAAATGCACAAATCCAATTATGTAATCTAGCCTTCTTTGCATGTTCATCACCTTCAAAAGTAGAATGTAAATCTTTCCAAATTGCATGAGATGTTTTCAAACATCATACCTTACTATATTCATTCTCCAGTAGTGCTGATAAAAGTGCTTCTCTTGAAAGTATGTTACACATGAATAGATCTAGTTCATCTTTAGTTCCTGCCTCTAGGTTGTCTTCCTCAATGATAGTCTTCTCATTCTTTGTAATCAACCAATAACTTGGTCCTAAACACAATAGATGTGTCTTCATCTTTTCTTTCTAGCTGTCAAAATTTACTCCATCAAACTTAGGGCTTTCTTTTTTGAAATTCGCCATGGATCTCCTTAAGTTGTTAAAATTTTCTTTCAAGGACCTACTGCTCTGATACCAATTGTTAAAAAGTAAAGATCCCCAAGATAACTGAGAGGGGGGGGGAGTGAATCAGTTATCTGATAATTTATCCATTCAATAGCTTTAAATAATATAATCAATGTACTGATCAACCATAAAAAGATAATCATACACAATTGCACAATAACACAAGATATGTTAACTAGGGAACCTCTTGAAAAGAGTAAACCCCGGTGGGAATGATGCCCACAAAATGATGCACTAATATGAAAGTTCCTTGTTAGAGGATGGACCCTATTAGGAGTCTTATGAAATACATTCAGTACATATAAATCCCTGTTAGGAGATTTTGAATCCCTGTTAAAAGATTCTAACCCGGTTAAGAGTTTATGGAAGACAGAAGGACCCACTGCCCGAACAGCTTCAAGGCAAGATCTCTGAACCCACTGTCCAAAAGATCTTAGAATTATTCAATAGAATAATATGAAATATATTACCTCCTTCACACTATGCCAAAACTGCACTCTCTGCTACACAAGATCACAATTCTAGATCTATGTACTCACAAGTCTTCCTTCATCATTGAATTAGCTCTTTTCTTCACTTCATGCATATATTCACATCACAATCTTCATAGTACACATTACAATAAGGAAAAAATTCCTTCTTATATACCAAACTCAAATAATTACAAATGAGTCAGTCCTCAAATACAAAATAATAAATTCTACACGCTACACACAGAATTCACATAAAACTATCAGCTTCCAGTTACTGTAACTTTCTTCAAACATATCCTCAAAGTTTGCACTGTGAACCATGTCATCATTAATGAGTCTCCAACATCCCTTTAACTACACAAAATTAGATTCCATCCTAGCTAAGAGATATCCTTCGATTTCCAAACATCGCTACACAGAAACACTGTCTAAACACTGTTTTCACCAAAATGCTCATAACTCTTACAAATGAATGAATTTCTTTTTGCGTTGTTAACCATAGGTTAATAACACACCAAAGAACATACCATCAACTGTGCAAAAGCCAATTTTCAATACAACATGTGCGCAAAAAAAACTGTACCTACTTTCCTGCTAATATCCAGAATATCATTGTGTTGACATCAATGACAATCCAAGTCATGAATGCAACAACAACTGCTACAGAATGACTGCCAAAACACTTTGCATTCATTCCTAATAAGATATCCCATGGTGTTCTTCTTGTCAATCTCCTCATGACCCTGAGCATTGTGTCATTGCTTTAAACTTACAAGAGAATCAAGAACAAGAGGCGCAATATGACAAGAGTGGTTGTGGAATGACTTCTGCACATGTAGAGGATGAGAATGATTTTGATGAAGAAGATGAAGAGTTTGATGATGTTGGATGTGGTATTGTGAGGGGTGAGGAGCAAGTTTCTTTAAGAAGACCATCAGATGAAGAAATTTCTTAGATCACTGCAGACATGGTTACTCAAGCTAGAAGCAATTATAACTTGAGGCATAGGATAGTTGGAAATGCAACTGGTAAGCTAGGCAGTATGTTTATCAAGGAGATAGAAAATGGTATATAACAGCATGGAGAAAAGGGTAGGGGTGCCGATGATACTAATCAAGTGAAGGTAAAAAGGAAATTTGTACCTATTGCAGCACCTAAGAATAAAGCAAAGACAGCAGAGGTAGTTGTTCCCATTCCTCAGAAGGGAGAGGAATCTCCTCTCAAAGACAAATCTAGTTTCACAAAGGATAAAGTTGTCACTGTCTTTGAAGAAGACATGAACAACCAAAAGTATGTTCCAATTGATATGTCCAAATTGCTTTCACAGATCACTATCAAGGTTCCACTTTTGGAAATGATGAGAATATAAGAACATAAGGTCAAGGCCTTGAATTGGGTAAATGGTGTTTCTTCTACAGGAATCCAAGAGGTGAATAGAAATGACAAACATGTAGCTTCCTTGGAAGACACACCTGATAGTAAGAGTGAACAAATTGTTTCTAAGATTCCTCAAATCTTCTTGGATACAAATATTGCAAATAATGCATCAGGGACAGTTGATCCTTTCTTTTTGTCCCTTGTGATTGGTGGTAAAATATTAAAGAATTGCATGATCAATTCTGGAGCATCAAACATTGTCATGCCTGTAGAGATCATGAAATCATTAGGACTAAAGGTTGATACACCTCATGGGAGATGCCAAGCTATGGACTCAAGAGAAGTGCTAGTTATTGGTACCATCAAGGCTTTGCCTTATAAATTAGCTGCATTTCCTAACAAACAGTTGACTATGAGTGTTCTTGTAGTTAAAATTCCTACTCAATATGGAATGTTGTTATCTAGAAAGTGGAGTGCCTCCATGGGAGGAAGTATTCAATGTGACTTGTCCTTTGCCACTTTTGACATTGAAGGAGAGAGTGTGAAGGTGACAAGGGAAGCCAGGACCCTACATATGATTGAGGAAAATGAAAAGGATAGCATGAATTGTTTTGTTGACACTGACATTGGCTCATTCCAAGTCCAGAGGAATGAGATGTAGGAGAAGGTCAGGCCTATCCTTTTAGCCAATGATAAGAGTAACAAGACAAAAGATAGTGTCTTGTGGACATTATATTTTGATGGAGCAAGTTCTAGAGAAGGTGTTGGAGCAGGAGTGTTATTGGTGTCCCCAAGTGGTAAGACTTTTAAGTTTTATTTCACTCTCTTGTTTCCTTGCACAAACAATGTTGTTGACTATGAAGCCCTACTGATTGGTTTGAGACAAGCATCAAAACATGGGATCAAACATCTTAGGGTGATTGGTGATTCTGAGTTAATAGTTTCTCAGATTAGATCAAAGTATGCATCTAAGAATCAAAGGCTGAAACAATATAGAAATGCTATATGGGATGAAATTGAGGGTTTCAGTGCCTTTGGTATTGATTGGGTGGATAGAAGCCAAAATAGGATGGCAGATTTACTAGCAAACATAGCCTTAAGGCTAGAGGATGTTACCTTTGTAGGGATATCCAGAATTGAGTGTAAGTCTAGGCCTTCTATCCCAGATAATGTTGAGAATTGGCAAGTATTTTCTGATGATCAGGATATTTTGAGATTCTTGCAATGTGAATCTCATTTTGATGGTCAGGAAATGGATTTTAGCACCTATGTTGACATCAAAGATGGAAAAGAAAGTGTTCTTGGGAAGGAAGTTTTGCAACTAAAGTCAAATAGGATCCCTAGGGGATTGGTTGCCCTTGAAAGGACATTTGATGATAAGGAGAGGGCTTGTGTTGCCAGAATTGTTGACAAGAAAAATGATTTGGAGGAAGTGAATCTAGGAACAAGCCAAGAACCAAAAAATATTTACATAGGTAAATGCTTATCTCAAAGAACTAGAAGAAATTTGATTGATCTTCTCAAAAAATTTAGACATGTTTTTGCATGGTCTTATGATGATTTGAAGGCATATAGAGAAGATCTCTTTCAACATGAGATACCATTAAAGGAAGGAACTAAACCTTATAGGTAGAAATTAAGGCCTGTGAACCCTACTTTGGCACCAAAAATGTAAGATGAACTTAAAAAGATGATGGATGTTGGCATTATCAAGCCTGTCAGACATTCTACTTGGGTGTCAAATTTGGTTCCAGTCAGAAAAAAGAATGGTGACATTAGGTTATGTGTTGATTTCAGGAATTTGAATGTCAATTCTTTAAAGGATAATTATGGTCTGCCTAACATGGAAAATATGCTGCAAAGGGTTACTGGATCAGAGTTAATGTCCATGATGGATGGCTTCTCTGGATATAATCAGGTCATGGTCAATGAGTTAGAACAATTTAAGACTACATTTACTACCCCTTGGGGAACATATGTTTATGTCAGAATGCCATTTGGTCTGACAAATGCAGGAGCTACTTTCCAGAGAGCTATGGATGTGGCCTTTGCTGATTTCATAAATAAGTTTTTAGTGGTATATCAGGATGATCTCACGGCATATTCAGAGAAGGAGGATCAGCATTGTGAACATCTTGAAAAGATCTTTATCAGAGCTCTGGAATATGGAATCTCTTTAAATCCAAAGAAGTGTTCTTTTGGTGTTGTGGAAGGCAAGCTCTTAGGACACATTATGTCCAAGGATGGAGTAAGAATTGATCCTGAAAGGGTTATAGAAAAAGACAAGCTCTCACCACCAAGGAATGTTAAAGGAGTACAGTCTTTCTTTGGGCAAGTGAATTTTCTAAGAAGATTTGTTACAAATTTTGCAAAAAATTGTATTCCTATCTCTAGGATGTTGAAAAAAGATGCAAAGATAGAGTGGAATGAAGAAGCAGATAAATCTTTCAGAAGTATCAAACAGGCCATTAAAGATGCCCCTATTTTGAGGACCCCTGATTATGGTAAGCCCATGTAGATTTTCTCTTTTGCTTCTTATCATATGGTTGTAGTAGTTTTATTGCAAAAGAACTCAGATGGATATGAGCAACCCATATCATTTTTTAGCAAGTCTTTACATGCAGCAGAATTGAAATATGATATCACTGAGAAACAGGCTTATGCCCTAGTCAAAGCAGTCAAGGATTTTAGGTGTTATCTTGTGGGAGCCAAGGTGGTTGCTTATGTTCCTAGTGCTGCCATTAAGGATATTTTGGTGCAACAAGAGGTATCAAGAAAAAGATTTAGATGGATCAACAGGATCCAAGAATTTAATATTGATATCTAGATTACAAAATTAGTGAGAGGCCTAGGTCTTGCAAAGTTGATGGCACAAAGTAATCTGGTTGCAAATCATGTGAACATGTTAGAGGAGGAAGAGAGGCCATATATTTGTGATATGGATTACTGTGATTGTATAAAGAAGTTATCAACTACTTGCAGAGGTTGGTCCTTCCCCCTAACATGAATGAGAATAAGAGGAGGACTGTCAAGTTACAGTCAGCAAGGTATGCCATTATACATGGTGAGTTGTGGTGGAGAAGCAGTGAAGGAGTATTGCTAAAGTGTGTTGATCATGAAAGATCTAAGACTTTGCTAAAGGAAATGCATCAAGGTGTATGTGGAGGACACTATATGGAAAAGACCACAGCCCATAAGATCCTTAGATCTAGATTTTGGTGGCCTACAGTTTTTAAAGATACACATTAGTTTGTGAGGAAGTGTGATGCATGCCAAAAATTTGCAGGAAGGATGAAATTCAATGGGAATTTGCCACTCAGACCTATTTTAGTTCAGGCTCCTTTCGAGAAGTGGGGTATTGATTTCATTGGTGAGATTCCAAACAAGTCTAGTGGTGGACATTCATACATACTAGTGGCAACAGACTATTTTACCAAGTGGGTTAAAGCTATCCCCACTAGGAGGGCTACTAGTAAAGTGGTAACTGATTTTATAATGCAGAATATCCTCACTAGATTTGGTTGCCCAGAGACAATTGTGGTTGATAATGCAATGTGCTTTAGGTCACATGAGTTTGGTGATTTTTGTCAGCAATATGGGATACACATTTCATTTTCTTCCCCATATCATCCACAAGGAAATGGCCAGGCTGAATCCAATAATAAAAGCCTTATTAAGATTCTCAAGAGGGTGTTGGATAGAAATAAGAAAGCTTGGGACTCAAAGTTATGGTGGGCATTGTGGGCTGATAGAGTAATTGTAAAGAAAGCCATAGGTTGTGCCCCTTTTGACCTAGTTTATGGAATAAGTGCTAGATTACCTTAGAACAATTTGTTGCAAATGTACAAGTTCATCCAGGCATATGATGAAGATTTGAATGATGAGATCAGAATGAGAATGGATGAATTGATCCAGTTAGAGGAAGTAAGGAGGGATGCACATGAGAGAAATGAGACATTGCAGAGGTAGTGTAAACATTTTTTTGATAAGAGGACAACTCAAAGAAGTTTTGAAATTGATGATCTGGTCCTGATGTGGAATGCAAGGTTGGAAGATAAGGGAAGGCATGGAAAGTTTGATCCTATTTGGTTGGGCCCTTATCTTATTGAGGGCAAGTGGGGAACAGATTCATATATCTTGAAGGATTTAATTGGTGGTACTTTGGAATTGCCTGTTCATGGATAATTCTTAAAGTTTTACTTCTCTTGAAGTATCTCTTCCATGAACAGTAGTTTAGGTTCCCTTGTTTTTGTCTGCTCTGTGTTTTTGAGTCAAATTTTTTGAGTTGGTCTGCTCTCCCAGTGATTCTGAATCCTTGCCATGCTTGCAAGAGACATGCATCCCCTAGCAAAAATCCTAGGAAAATGGCCTTTTCCCTACAAGCTTTGTTAAGTTGTCTGGCTCGACCTGCAGTCATAGTTTTATCTTGCGATGAAAATATATAATGTTTCATGGTGTGCAACCTTAGCCCTATGTGCTTCATGTTGTCACCTTGCTCCAGTTCAGATTGCATCTCCTGAATCGCAAATCCAAAAAGTTATTCAAGTTCTAAGGTCTGTAAGAAACAATTTCAAGAATCTGCCACAATGTCAAAAACCCATAGTGTTTTTGAAAATCCATGATGTTTTTGGTTTGTGTGAAAACCTTCATTGTTTTCGACCTTATGCTTCTTGTTTTTGCACGCTTGTCTTCTGGCATCGAAAACTCTATGTGTTTTCAGTCTTTCGCTGTGTCGAAAACTTTGTGTGTTTTCGACCTCAATCTTAACTGGGCAAGTGCGATCGTTGGTGGGTCCCAGTTCTTCCCATTGCCTAGTGTGGTTAAAGTTCAGACAAGATCAGTGGTTGTCATATGTTTGCATGGTAAAGATGCATGATGTTTATCCTTCACACTTTTGCGGCAGTCGTTTGATTTTCTTGTATGGGCGTGAAGTGGGTCCAGGTCTGCAGGCTCTTCTTGATTGGTTGTTGCATGGCTGCATGTCAGACTTTTTTGACATGCGATCATGCGACCGCTTGCCACCTGTCTGTGTGGGTCCCAGTTCTTAGTGATGTTCAGCTACCTGGCGATTAAGTTTTTCTTTCTACAATCGGGCAACTCGCGGTTATCTCTTGGTCGCTGATTCTTGGCGGTTAGGCCCTTAACATCTGGTGACTTGGCTGGCGGTTTACTTTGCCTTAGTCATGCAATTGCGTAATGGTGGGCTCGGGTCTTCATGCTTTTAAAGGTAAGCCTTCTTTGGTTGTGGTCCTAGAGGCAGTTATATGGTGGCCTGTGGTTGGCTGTCGCATGATTGCATGTCAGAGATTTCTGACATGCGATCATGTGACCAGTTGACACCTGTCCCTTTGGTGTTGGAGTGTTGTGGTCCTGCTGTCTGACTTGGAGGCTGAGGTGGCAGTCTTGTTGCCTTGTCACGTGATCACAAGGGCCATCTTTCAGCCATGTGATCATGCGACAAGGGTGCCACGTTGTGTTGGGGCCCGATGGCAGGTGGTGATGTGCTTAATTCTCATTGGTCAACGCGGTGACTTGGCAGTTTGTTGGTGGGGCCCATGTTTGTAGTGCCCAAGCGTGTTTGACATTTGGTGGTGAATGCTGGTGGTTAGTCGCATGTTCGCATAGCCTTTTTCAAGGCTATGCGATCATGCAACTGACATTTTGTGTCAACCCTATGCGGCGGCGGTTATGCGGTGGTCAAGAGTTGAAGTGTGTCGCATGTTCGCATGGCCCTTTTCCAGGCTATGCGATCATGCAATAACTCTTTGGATATCACCGTTGCGGAGTCAGGATAGGTCCACTATGCCAGTGTTGCTGAGTTGTTCAGTTTTGATTGGTCGCTGACTAGTGGTGGGGCCGATGACTTTTCAGAGGGTTTGTGATTGGCGTTGCATGGTTAAGTGGTTGTGGTCGCATGATCACAAGGGTGAGTTTGGTGCCATGCGATCATGTGACCAAGCACAAATGTAACCGAGATTTTTGTTGCAGTTAATCTTGTTAATGCCCGGGAAAGGGATGAAGATCTACAGTACTGATATAAAGCTGGCCGAGATTTAATTTAGGATCGTCGATGTGCCGCTGGTGCCATAAAGTGACCGTTGGGATTTAATTTCAAATTCTGCAGAGGGTTTGCAATGACAGAGGTACCAAAAATTCAATTTTTGAGTTTCCAGAGTGGGTAGAATGGATTGTCAAATGCTGCGGAGTGGTCCAGGCTACCATGATAGTTGCAGAGGAGTGTCTTGCTGTAGGGGAGTAAATGAAACAGTACCTTGAAATGTGTTGCAGAGATCTTTTTGGCCGGATTTCTTAGGGTTTGGTGTTGATTTTGTACCTTGGGCTAGTACATCTAGTTGGCTATTGAAATGGACTGTTTGAGCTTGCATGTTGTGGCTTGATCCCTGTCTTGTCTGTGTTAACTCCTCGGTGGGGTTAGGTGGATTTGAATTTTTGAGTTGGAAATGATCATTGTGCTTGCATTGTAACCCTGGTATAATGGGATTTTTATGATCATTCAAGGTCATTGGGAGTTAGGTTTTCAAACTTTTCTGGTTGTGAGTCTTCTACCCAGTCTGAATTGTAATGACTTGTTTTGGTATATTTTGACAATAGAAAGAAAATTGCAGGTCTAAGCTGTAGTTTGCAAGCATGGTTCCTTTGGATAGATTGTATACACTTGAGGATTATTCATACTTAATACAGGCACATGATTCTTATCTCTCCCTTGTGTCAATGTAGATGAATTTTGAACTTTCTAGTTCATTGCATAACAATTTTATGTATATGCCTTCATTCTTGAGTTCTAATCCAAGATTAGATTAAATGATGCTCCAGATGGGACATAGATTTATCTCTTGTCTATGTAGGGATATTCTGTAAGTAGTAGAGGAGATTATAAATGTGTTTATGGCTTTGAATCTCAGATATATTCTGGTGTGTGTATGTAGTTTGTCCAAGAAGCCTTGCCCAATGGATGAGGCACTGGCCTAGATGAGTATTTCTTTGTTGACATATCCTAATTGAGGTTGTTATGATTCAAACACATGAAATTAAGAACCATCCTTAAGTTTTCAGTATTTGGTTGTGTAAGGTTCCACCCCATAGTAATGGAGAGTCAATGAATGTGTGGTTATCATTTAGTACTTTCTTACCATCCTTTTATCTGTTATTCAAACCCAGTCTTTGGTGTGTGAAGTATAATTTATACTGGGTTAGGTGCACCCACCTTGGTTTTGCAGAGCCAGAAGCAGAAGAGGGCAGTCTTGTCCCTATAGTTGGTCCAGTTACCCTAAGACCTCATAACATTTTGGAGTTAACCATTCCTAAAATCCACTCGAGGGTATATTGGTAGCCTAAAGAGCATAAGCGTCATTTTGAACACCAAAATGTTGCTCTGTCATTGATCATGTCTACAAACTTATTCTCCTCAATCTTTAGTATGATAGTGACCTGCATTGCAACATTGTGAAATATGAGTCTCTTGGGAGACTCAATAAGGTTCCTTGGCTTGCCATTAAAGTAATCATCATTTCTCAATTTACAAATAGTGCATAATATATTTTTGTAGATAATATAGACCAAAAAATACTACTATTTTTTTTAAGCTCAAGAATTTCCCATAAAGAACATGGATCAAACCGAAGTTATCATGTAAATGAAATCCAAAGAGACCCCACACTTCCTTGGAAACAAATAATCAAAGAAAACATGATGTATGGATTTAAAAGACCTACAAAAAGAACAAATTCTATATTCCCTAATAGGATTTTTAACATGTAATCTATGTAGGAAAAGACGCCACAACAAACAAGATTTTTTAGGTTCAATTGGTCTATGCCATATACCCCATCAAATATCTAGTCTAGGTAGAAGGTTCCAGTTTGAGTTTCCAATAGGAGTTAATGTGGTCAATGACTTCATGGAAATCAATGAGGAATCTATATATAAGTTTTGCCTGGGTGTTATGGAGGAGGGTATCATCTTGTCATTTTAGGAGAGAGATACTATCATCTTTGATCTCGCATATCCTAGGGATGTTCAACTTACTACAAGCATCTCTAAGCATGGAGTATGTTCTCTATTGGGATTTAGGAATGTCAAACTTCTTCCATAAATCTTTCCAGGTGATGAGATTCCCATCTTGAATAATATTTGAAAAGTATCTAATTGTTTGCAACCCTAATAAGACAATAGTAACTATAAAATCTAATAAAAATATATGGTGCCTTGATAAAAAAAATTTGTTTTGTTCCAAAAGCTTCACATTGGTGGGCACAGGAAGGTACTAGTGTAGGTTGTGGAATTTGTTGTGATATGAAGGTACTAGTGTAGCTTCATAGTGTTGTGATATGAAATCCTTCCATGAATACATAGAAATTTGACTCCTATATGAATTAATTATTTTGATTGATATTTGATGTGGTTAACTTTATATCATTTATGCCAACTTGTACAAATTAGTGGTCCTCATCGCTATCTTTCTATGGCTTAAAGTTTACACATCTCAAATTTAATACCTTTCAGTTATATCAAATGAATTAATGCAAGAAAATATTTTGTTCTTCATTACCCTCGTGCGAGCTTAATGGTTTTTGGCTTTAAAGTCTTAGGATTTTATTTTCCAAATAAAGTAAAAATAGATATAATTTCCTATTTGTATTTGACAAACAACGTAGTCATAAACACACCCATAAGGTTGACAACGAATTTAAGGAAAATGCCATTTTTAAGAAGAATATCATACATGCGTCTTGGGCACCATTTTGCAATTGAGATAAGATTTTTTATATCAACAATAAAATGGAACCGTAGGGATGATTTTATGTTTTTTTAAAACAAGATATAGAGTTATCACAGATGTGTCATCTTTCTATGTAGTGTCTCTCCTTGAATTACGAGAGGACAAGGATACATTGTTACAACTAAGTGAGTCAATGATAAAATATGACTTCTTAGCCTAGATGATGTAGAGGATGAAACATGGGTTTGATTTGGGGTTCCTTTACAACAAGATATTGAAATATATCTTGAGACCCAGTATCCAATGCATTTTTATTGATTCTTTGGATGTTCTTGACAAACTACCTTGACTATGCATCACAACAAAGTGTGTAAGACATGTTCCTTCCTAAAGAGACTACTTATGCTTGAGTTTGTCAACATTACATTGTGGATTGAGGAACTCATGTCTCAAGTTGTTGCACAAGGACATCTTTGAGATGACTTAATGTTCTCTATGTGTTTCTTTCTCACTGGGTTTTGGTCAATTCTCTCTCTCCTAGTCTGTCAGCAAGTTTTTGTCAATTGTCTATTTTTGACAATTTTGTCATTATGAAAATTTGAATCTATTCTCTATAAGTAATATCCCAAGAGTCATGACCACTCTTTATTTTGTAAATATTGAGAAAATATAATAAATTCTAGACATTTTAATTATCATTTTGATAATTTGTTTGTTTTTTAACCTCTATAAACATAAATACAATCTTTCAAATACATGAAGTTAATTAATTATTCACCTAATTGCACTATACTTAAGCTTACTTAGGATAATGCGACATAGTAGTTTGCATTTGAGACACTTTTCATACAATCTTTCAAATACATGAAGTTAATTAATATCACTTTTAGAACTTGGTCTTTTTTGGCCATTTATGATCATTATAATGCTAAGATTTTAGTTATATCCTTAGCAATATTAATTTGAGTCTGATTTGGCCTCATCGAGGTAGTTGTAAAATTGTCAAGATTATAGGTCCACTTAGCTCTTATTTGGCAAGTGGCAATTATATGTGCACTATATATAAAGTGCCAAAATTATCATTTAGGGCGGGGGGGGAGAGGGTTTATTTGATTGTGCCTATTTGTCTCTTATTCTCTTACATTTTTCCATCATGACTTCTCCTAAATTTCAACTTTTAACTCCACATAACTATGCATCGTGAAAAATTAAAGCATAGAGAAAGATGATGGAAAAAAAATTAATTCAATATGTTGATGGAACAATAAAAACATCAAGTGATCCTAATGCTCAATTATAATGGAATTTTTTATGGTTCTTATAACTTTGAGAAAGCATGTATCGAATGACCTTATCTTTGATATTGACAAATGTACCACAGTCAAAGAGGCTTGGGAAACATTTAGTCAATTGTATGGCCAAGTGTGCAATGAGTTACCTATTCATATTGTCATTTGTAATTGAATTAAATTGTGTGTGTGTGTGTGTGTGTGTGTTTGTTCATATTACAAGTGCACACATCATATTAATTTTTATTAGATAAGCATGAAATTTGAAAAGGCCTTGATCCCTTGTATAAACAAACTAGCCTAAAATAATGATGCTTTTAAAAAATGATCTACAAAATTCTACTTGATCGCGGCAGTAGCTCCTCCTTCCAAAATCTAAGCTTCTTAGAACAATGAGGAGACATAAAATCTATGACACATCCTTTTGATGGCCTTGAAGAGTTATCTATTCTTGAGAACTTAATTTTTTGAACCTCTGTGGTAATGGGCTCCTTATAAAACAACCTTTGATCCTTTATTTTCCAAATAAAGTGCCATTTCTTATTTTCCAAGAAAGAATTATGGGTATAACCCACCATATTTCAACCTTGAAAAATAACCAACAAGTCTTCAAATATAATTTGTTGCACCCTTTTCCCAATTTTAGATGATAAGGCGATTGGGTAGGGAGAAGTTAATTTTTCTCCTTAGAAGCACAAAATATAACAAATAATTTAAAGAACTTCATAAATCAAGTAATCTTATCATTGGCACGATGTCACCCAAAAGAATTGGCAATAATATTAAAAATATTTTCATTCTAGAATTCTAAGAGAAATTTAGCCAAATATATCCAAATAGAAAATCAAAATATTTCCTTCCACGGGTTAAAACTTGGAGACCAATTTTTGAAGGCTAAGACCATTCGAACTCATAATCCATGGGTCATCAAGAAGGATCATATGTAACAATCCTTCTCTTAAGAAAGAGAAAAAAGAAGAAAAGCCATTCAACATAGCAAAAACTTGAACCAAGCCTCAAGGTTTCCTAACTCAAAGGATCTATTTCCGAATAACATCAATATTGGGGCAATTACCATAGAATATCTCACTAAGCAAGCACCTGAACCAAGCACTAGACTTTTTCGAAAGATAATTGAGAACATATATTTAAATTTCCACTTCCTCAAAGCCTGAACCACCCATGTCAAAATTTATAGTGATAAAAGAAACAGTTCAACAAGCATAATATGTTTCCCATCCTTCTCACCATGCTCCAAAGAATAAACAATATCCATATCACAATCCTCCAACTTGAAGAGACCTATGAATTCCTTTGGACAACATTAGGAGAATAAAAAAATAGAATCAAACTCCTAAGCCGCCCACATAATCTTTGGAGAAGAAGCATCAAGCACCTTAGAAACCCTTGCAATCTCTGAGGAAGAAGTTACAACAAACTCTAAAACTGTATGGTCCATTATGAAAGGAGATAAAACATCACCTTAAATTTGGTAACTTGCAACTCCTAATCCATCAAAGAAAAAGAAATCAACATGGAATTTTGTTTGATGTAGAGGCAAAAACTTTATCATCCAAAATAAAAACTTTATCATCCAAAATAAAATCAATATGAAGCTCCCATGCCTATATTTAGAATCATTTTACCGTTGAAGGAAAAAAACAACTTAGAAAAAAAACAATTTTACCGTTATGAAAAAAAAGCTGCATTCCCGCACCTATTATATATGGGCGTTGAGTTAGACACTTTACAGACTCAATTTGATGAGATTGAATGCTAGTGTGAAAATTTGGTAATCGATGAGGCTGAATTTTCTGAATGCCCAATATCAATCGTTAACTGTGGTAGGTTGGATTGATGCCCAGCTGGAGAAACAGTTGAGGAGGGGAAGAGGAAGAGAGTAATGATTTTCCCATTTTTTCTTTGTCAAATGTGGTGTTTGGTTTTGTTGTGTTATGCTGATGATAAGGTTTTGGCGAAAAGATTTACGCCCTATTCAAGAATGAAGAAAGATGAATATGTCAATAGAGAACTGCCGGGAACCATTGCTAAAAGAATTGAGAATCAGCCTGTACTCGACCAGATGAAGAAGGTAGATGAACGATGATCAATTTTCACTTGAAAGGAAATCAAGCAAATCTAGTCGACTTAGACTTCGCACAGCAACCTCTTGACCTCCTTCGACATAAATTAAAAATTTGACAAGGAAAGATCATGTTGAATTCCAGTAGGTTTGGTTTCTTCATAGTTTTGCCTAAGAGCTGTACAAATAGATGATTAAGAATTAAGGAATACAAATCGCTTAAAATCATTGCTACAGATTTACGCCCTATTCTTCCCAAATTTCTTTCCGTTTTCTGCTCTGGGTTATTTTAGAAGGGGAAAAGGATGCTGGCATTTCATGGACCGATTGTTATTGCAGGGAGATGGGAGAAATGCAAGAAACAACGACTGGGAGCTTCAAGTAATATGGTCAGGTATGTAACAAATACCCATGCCCAAATTGTTTTGGTAATCATTTAGTATCGCATCAAGTGTTAAACCCCCAAAATTTATGTGATTAAGAGATTAGTTTAGCATAGCTGCCATATCAAAATGATTTACAGTAAGCCCTGAATATGCCCCTGCATTGGCTTGTAGTCCACATCTTCTATTTTATTTAACTACTCTGTGCCTAACCCACATCTTATAGATGCTTTCATCTACCTCTCAATGATGTCTGGGTCTGCACCAGCCAATTGGCCATTTTAAAGTGCATGTTTAGTACAGTGATTATAAATATAGATGAATGAGAGTATAAATTTACAATATGGATCTTGTACTATGAACACTCAAAAATGGTCTCCAATTTAGATTTTCTTCTCTGTTTTCTGCCACTTATTGCTATTTTTTACATAGCTTTTGACAAGCATTGAGGAAATCCTTCTGATTGGCCTCGAGAAAAATGAGAATATAATCATAATTTAGTCTGATGCCAACAGAGAAAGAAAGGTTTTGTTCGCATTTGAGAGATTCTAGCCCATCTTTGCACTCTATAGTGATGATCTACAATCTAGGGTCTACAATTATATTTAGGATTGACCACCGAAATATTAATGAAGTTTGGCGGCAATCTTCCATGACTTTCCTAATTTCCCCTGGAAGCACATTTGGATTCCTTAACCCAACAATTTCATACCTCGGATTATGGTTTCCTAAGAGTATTCCACCTACAAACTCATTCTACAGAAGCATTGCAAATTCTCTAGGAGTGAATCTGTAGTGTTTGTTTGTCAAAATCCATTACTTCTACCTCCCATACCCAATCTGATAATGATTATCCAACACTTTTCTGAACCCAAGCTGTTCTCGTCCAGAACCAGTATTCCTGACATAACCCATTCCTGACACTTCCAGTACCCAACAGAGTGTTTCCAATTCCATTTCACCAGAACTTCCACAACCATCATTCATTCTTCTTACCTTGCAAACTGTCCTCACTCATCCTGAGATTTTCCATCAGAATAAAAAGCTCCTTCCCATAAACTGGATGTCATCATCTTCCAAATGGTTTGTAGATTTATTACCTTGGATTTCCACCACTACATTCATCCTAACATTTTCCACCGAAATACAGATTGCAGAATAATTTGGTTATACAATTTATAACTCTCTTCTAATGTGTCCTAATTTGGAAAAGCCTTTGTCACCCACTTGCATTGCTCTCTGTGATTTAAGTGTGCACTATCTAAATTTTGTGCACTGTGCTTTTGAACTATTTATTATTAGTTTTGAGATCGTAGAAAGTTTATTTTTAATATAAAAAGAAATGTACGTTTTGTTATTAAAATTCTGGTTGTTGTTTTTACATGAAGAAAGTGTTTTTTAATACATTCTGTGAAATACAGTGTAACACAATTTGTTGTCTGAACTAACAATAAACAATTCATTTCAATTTATAGGCTTTCTTTGTTAGATTTTTTTTTCTTATTTGTAACACGAGTGGTTAACTTATTGGGTGCTTGCAAAGTTGCTGCTCATTTGCAGTTACAGTAAATTTAGTTTTGAGTAATTTTTTGAGTTAGACAAACTGATCAAGTGTTCAACGATGAATAATCTATATATTACATTCAGATAATGACATAATCTTACCAATGACAAGTTCTGATGACTCTAGAACACCCTTCAAATCCTTGGTTGCAAATTTCTGATGACAAGTGTTCAACGATGAATAATCTGTAATTTTTAGCTATGGTTGCAAATTTCTTAAGGCATTTTATCAGACAGTTAGCGTGCTTTGGCTATCGGAGATTTCTTTTAAGCATTGTATCAAACAGTTCGCGTGCTTTGTCTGTGGTCACCGATTTCTTTAAAGCATTGTATCAGACAGTTCGCGTGCTTTGTCTATGGTCACAAATTTCTTTAAGCATTGTGTCAAACAGTTCATGCTCCCAGCATATGGGTGAATTTCTTTGAGGAATTTTGTTCATACACCATTGTAGCAGCGAATCATGTTGCTGAAAGACTCATCCTTCATCACTCTTTGAACTCTGCAATTAAGAAGTATGCTAGGAAAACTCTTGTGGATGGGTAATTTTTTTAATAAAAAAGCTGTGAAAGAAGTCGAGCTATCTTTGTGTATTACAAATGTTTTAAGAGACTATTTAAACAAAATTATGTTTGAGACAAACAAATCATATGGGAAATGTGTATTATCTTTGAAAACCATCCTATTATATTTATACTTTTGTATATGTGTAATTTTGAATTTTGAATTATTATATTTATACTTTAGTATATGTGTATTATCATATGGGAGAGGGAGAGGGAGGGGAGGTGGAGAGGGAGTAGAGAGGAAGAGGGAAAGAGAGAGGGAGGGTGAGGGGGAGAGAGGAAGAGGGAAAGGGAGGGGAAGAGGGAAAGGGGGAGAGAGGGAGAGGGAGAGGGAGAGATGAAGAGGGAAAGAGAGGGGGAGGGTGAGGGAGAGGGAGAGAGAAAGGGAAAGGATGAGGAGAGCAAGAGTGGGGGAGACAGATGGGATAGGGACATGAGAGAAAGAGTGGGGGGGGTGGAGAGGAAGTAGATAGGAAGAGGGAGGGGGAGGGGGAGAGAGAGAGAGAGAGAGAGATGGGGGGATGAGGAGAGGGAGAGGGAGGGGAGGTGGATAGGGAGTAGAAAGGAAGAGGGAAAGAGAGGGGGAAGGTGAGGGGGAGAGAGGAAGAGGGAGGGTGAGGGTGAGGGAGAGAGAGGGAGAGGGAGAGGGAGAGGGAGAAGATGAGGAGAGCAAGAGTGGGGGGAGGTGGAGAGGAAGTAGAGAGGAAGAGAGAAAGAGAGGGGGAGGGTGAGGGGGAGAGAGGGGGGAGGAAGGAGAGTGGGAGAAGAGTGGGCAGTTGAGAGGGAGAGAGGGAGGGGGAGAGAGAGGGTGAGGGGGAGAGCGAGAGTGGGGGGAGTAGAGGGAGCTGAGAGGAAGAGGGAAAGAGAGTGGGGGAGGGGGAGGGGGTGGGGGAGGTAGGAGATAGAGGGGGGATCAGGGAGAGTGATATCAGGAGAGGGAGGGGGAGAGGGGGAGATGGAGATGGAGAGGGATAGAGAGGAACAAAGAGGGAGGGGTGGGAGAGGTGAGAGAGAGAGAGAGAGGGGGGGCTGAGAGGGAGAGAGGGAGGGGGAGAGAGAGGGTGAGGGGGGAGAGCAAGAGTGGGGGGACTAGAGGGAGCTGAGAGGAAGAGGGAAACAGAGTGGAGGAGGGCAAGGGTGATGGAGAGAGGGAGATAGGGGGTAGAGAGGGAGAGGGAGAGGGAGAGGGAGAGTGGGGGTTGGGTATGGCTAGAGAGGGAGAAGGAGAGTGGGGGTTGAGTAGGGGTAGAGAGGGAGAGGGAGAGTGGGGGTCGAGTAGGGGTAGAGAGGGAGAGGGAGAGGGAGAGCGAGAGTGGGTGGAGAGTGGGTGGAGAGTAGGTGGAGAGTAGGGGTAGAGAGGTAGAGCAAGGGTAGAGAGGAAGAGAAAGAGAGAGGGGGAGGGGGAGAGTGGGAGTGGGAGGGAGAGAGTGCTAGGGCCAGGGTGAAGGTGAGAGGGGAGTGGGGAGGAGGAGAGAGGGGAGATGGTGGGAGAGAGGGAGAGTGGGGGAAGAGAGGGAGAGGGAGAGGGAGAGGAAGAGTGGGTGGACAGTAGGGGTAGAGAGGTAGAGCAAGGGTAGAGAGGAAGAGAAAGAGAGAGGGGGAGAGGGAGAGTGAGAGTGGGAGGGGGAGACTACTAGGGCTAGGGTGAAGGTTAGAGGGGGGGTGGGGAGGAGGAGAGAGGGGAGATTGTGGGAGAGAGGGACAGTGGGGGAAGAGAGGTAGAGGGAGAGGGAGAGTGGGGGCAGAGTAGGGGTGGAAAGGGAGAGGGAGAGTGGGGGAAAAGTAGGGGTAGAGAGGGAGAGGTAGAATGGGTGCAGAGTAGGCAGAGGGAGGTAGAGCAAGAGTAGAGAGAAAGAGAGAGGGAGAGGGCAAGGGGTAGGGGTAGGGGGAGGGGGAGGGGGAGAGTGAAAGTGGGAGGGCGCTTGAGAAGGAGAGATGGAGAGGGGAGGGGGATGGGGAGGGGGAAAGAGGGAGAGTGGGGGTAGAGAGGGAGAGGGAGAGGGAGAGTGGGGGCAAAGTAGGGTTGGAGAGGGAGAGGGAGAGTGTGGGAAAAGTAGGGGTAGAGAGGGAGAGGGAGAGAAAGTGCAGAGTAGGGGTAGAGAGGTAGAGCAAGAGTAGAGAGAAAGAGAGAGGGAGAGGACAAGGGGTAGGGGGAGGGGGAGGGGGACGGGAGACTAAGAGTAGGAAGGTGCTTGAGAAGGAGAGAGGGAGAGGGGAGGGGGAGGGTGAGAGGGGAGAGGGATAAAGGAGATAGAGGGGCGAGGGAAGAGAGAGAGAGAGAGAGAGAGAGAGAGAGAGAGAGAGAGTAGGGGGAAGGAGAGGGAACCAAGAGGAAGAGGGAAAAAGAGTGAGGGAGGGGGAGAGGAGAGGGGGAGAGAGAAGGGAGGGAGGGAGAGGGAGATCATTGGTAGAGAGGGAGGTGGTGGTTGCGAGGGAAAGAGGCCAGGGAGTGGGAGAAAATTGGGTGAGGGAGGTTGAGAGGGAGGGGCAGAGGAGAGGGGGTTGGGGAGAGTTAGAGTGGGATGGGGAGGGGGATAGGGCAAGGGTGAGGGTGAGAGTGAGGCTCAGGCTAAGAGCAAGAGGGGCGAAAGTGGAGAGAGAGAGGAAGAGCGAGGACAGAGTGGATGAGAGAAAGAGAGGGTAGATAGGGAGGGGGAGATAGGGGGCAGAGAGGGAGAGGGAGAGTGGGGGCAAAGTAGGGGTAGAGAGTGAGAGATATAACCCCGTAAAGATTGGTGATTTCATGCTGAGTGCACCTTGAGGGACACTTCGGCCCAGAGTGGTCAACAACATTCAAGCAACTCTATGTGACAAATGAGGTTTCTAGTAGCATTTACCTGGCCATTCAGAGATGTTGGAACTGTCAGTTCAATGCTATGACTGATGGTTTGAAAGATACACAATGTTGCTCATTTCAACTAAGGAACACTTCAAGTTTTGACATCAACCGAGAATGTCTTGCCAAATATAAATCAACTTAAATTTCTAAAAAATGAGATAGGTTATTGTAGGCCTCGGCAACACAATCCTGTATAACCTAACGCTTTAATGCTACCTTGCATGAGCTCCGAGATATGACCCCATAAAGATAACCAATTTCATGTTGAGTGCATCTTGATGGACACTTTGGGATGGAGTGGTTGGCAGTGTTCGAATGACTCTGTGTGCCAAATGAGGCTGATAGTAGCATTTACCCGACCATTTGGAGATGTTGAAAAAGATGGTTTGATGCTACGACCGACAGTTTTAAAGATACACAATCTTGCTCATTTCAACTGAGGAACCCTTCGAGTTTTGGCATCAATCGAGAATGTGCTACCAAATATAAACAAACTTAAATCTCTAAAAACTGAGATAGGTTATTGTAGGCCTCGGCAAAATGGTCCCGCAACACCTAACAGTTTGATGCTACCTCGCACGAGCTACGAGATTTGACCCCATAAAGATCGCCAATTTCATGTTGAGTGCACCTTGAGGGACACTTCAGCCTAGAGTGGTCGGCACTGTTCGAGTGACTCTGTGTGCCAAACAAAGTTTCCAATAGTGTTTACTTGACCATTCAGAGCTATTGAAATAGATGGTTCGATGCTACGACCGACGGTTTGAAAGATACGCAATGTTGCTCATTTCAACTAAGGAACACTTCAAGTTTTGACATCAACTGAGAATGTGTTGCCAAATATAAATGAACTTGAATCTCTTAAAACCAAGATAGGTTTGTATTGCATAAAAAAGAATAAACTTAAACAAACTAAGGTTATCCTAAACATATTCATTCAAACCTCAAAATATGGAAGCAAACATGCATATATGAACAAATGAAATAACAAATAAGATTAAGCTATTTCAACATAATGCAAATCTCCCAAAAAAATACTAAGTGATGATGATTTTGGTTGTTGAGGGTATGTGGTTGCTCAAATCCTAGAGCATGATAATGCATGAAAAAAACTTTTTTTAAGGAGAAAAGCTCTCAATTTATAAGAATTTGAGGAAAATGGATGGTTCAGATTGAAAGTTGGATGAAGGGCTAGGATTCTTCAAGATCAATGAGGTGGCCATGAGGTGGAGGCCAAGTGGATACCATGTATATGATATGTGGATTAGGGTTTGACCTTCCAAAGGGGAAAATATTCTCACACATATGTGAGACACTTTTGAAAGTGACATGTCCATGACAAATGTGTAAGAAAGTGTAAGAAGGTGTAAAAGAGCCAAAGTTGCTCACACATGTATGAGCAACTTGAGAAAGTGATGGCTCAATGAAAAAGGTCAAGGGTTGTAAGAGGATGGGAGAACCAAGGTTACTCACATATGTGTGAGCAACTTTGGAAAATGATATGGGTCAAAAGGTGAAAGAGAAAGAGAGAACCAAGGCTTTGGAAAGTGACATGTCAATGACATGTGGGAGACAAGTGTGTAAGAGTGTGTAAGAGTCACATGTGAGTTGGGTTTTCTAATCGCTTGATTAGGATTGTGCAAAATGATTAGGATAAGATTAGGTGGGAGATTAGGATTAATTAGTGGGAAAGTGGGTTGACTTGCGTTAGAAGGATGGGTTAGGTTAGGGAAGCTAGGTTAGGTGAGGGTTAAAGTTAGGGGCCATGTGCTCAAATAGAATTAAATACAATATTTAATTCCAAGTGGGATAAGAGGGGATTAATTAAATAAAGTTATTCATTTACTTAATTAAAGGAAGGATTAGGATGAGGGGAAATGTGATATAATTAAATAAATGTAAATTTATTTAATCAAGGATAAGGGATAAAGAGGAGTGTAAGGTACAAGGGGATGAGGATAAGTGAATGGATGGAAGAGGTGAACTTTAGAAGACAATAGATATGTGATAGGGAGATGGAGGGAGGGATTCAAGCATTGAGTATCGTGATATTATGTTGTGTGTTTTGTATCAAGGCATTTTGGATATGTTCCATAGATGTTGGTAGGATGGGTAGAGATGGTAGAGGAAATGGACTAGGGGAAGGAAAATGAGGACTTATGAAAAAATATTGGATCAAAGGAGTGGATGAGTATGGAAGGATTAGGGAATAATGTATCGGAAGATGGAAGACTTTGTACATACATTTTCCACCAAAAAAACATGTTACAAAATAATTTGGTTATACAATTTCTAATTCCTCTACTATGTTTTAGATAGACTACAATATCGTTATTTGTAGTTCTTGAGAGTATATATATAATCTTTGTCACCCTATTGCATTGCTCTTTGTGATTTAAGTGCATTGTCTAAACTTTGTGCACTTTGCTTTTAGAACCATTTTGGAAGCAAATGAATATTAGGAATGTTTTTTATTAGTTTGGAGATTGGTAGAAAGTTTATTTTTAATATAAAAATAATGTATGCTTTGTTATTAAATTTAGGTATGCACAGTTCTCCAAATTTCACATACGTTTCCATCATTTTGAGCCCTTTCGCTGGCATGCTAATTCAGTCAAGGTCTATTTATTATGGCATCTACACTCTTTTATCACCATATTTGCATTCTGCTATTCTATGCAGCTTAAAAGCATTGAAATTGGTTATTTTAGTTTTGGTAGTTGTTGGCGTCCCACCACCATGGATACTTCTCCTATCAACAAGTGCATACCTTTGCCTACCCCAAATGAAGAGCTTCCTAAGTCATGCTTAGTAGAAATTATTTCCAAACACAATTTCATTCTCTTTTAAATATTTTCAGTTAACCAATGACAAGTTCCGATGACTCTACAAAAACCCTTCAAATCCTTAAACCTATCACTCTCAACCCTTCAAATCCTTAAACCTATCACTCTC
Source organism: Chamaecyparis obtusa (assembly GCA_027943335.1). Taxonomy (NCBI): domain Eukaryota; kingdom Viridiplantae; phylum Streptophyta; class Pinopsida; order Cupressales; family Cupressaceae; genus Chamaecyparis; species Chamaecyparis obtusa. Next base: position 1,925,008 of record BSBK01007362.1, read on the forward strand.
AACATTTAAATTACACCAAAAATTGTGGTGTGAACCAGTCAAACAAAATCATGTAGTTCATAGCATCTACTTTAGTAACCCATGAGGTTATTTCACAATGTTACAAATACATGAATATCTTCTTTGATTATAAAAAAAACCATCATTTGAACAAGATTTTCCATTTTAACAACCATGATAGAAGCACCCTTATGGTTGTTATTCACATGATCACCAGCTTTGAAAAAACTATAGAGATCGTTCACCTATAAACTCTCCTCTTTAGATTCAATGTGGATACTATCATCCTTTATTTTCTCCATCCATCTCAACAAACTATTTTATTGGTGAAATTATGTTAAACAGTTCGCGTGCTTTAGCTATGGTTACAAATTTCTTAAGGCATTTTATCGGACAGTTTGCATGCCTTTGGCTATGGTCAAAGATTTCTTTCAAGCATTGTATTATCTTAGACATTTTGTCAAACAGTTCACATGCTTTGTTTGTGGTCACCAATTTCTTTAAAGCATTGTATCAGACGGTTTCGTGTGCTTTGGCTCTAGTCACAAATTTGTTTAAGCATTATGTCAAACAGTTCATACGCCATTGTAGCAGCAATTTATGTTGCTGAAAAACTCATCCTTCATGACTCTTTGAAGTCTGCAATTAAGAAGTATGCTAGGAAAACTCTCGTGGTTGGGTTTTTTTTTAATAAAAGAGTTGTGAAAGAAGTCGAGCTATCTTTGTGTATTACAAATGTTTTAAGAGACTATTTAAACAAAATTATGTTTGAGACAAACAAATCATATGGGGAATGTGTATTATCTTTGAAAACTATTGTATTATATTTATACTTTAGCATATGTGTAAGTTTGAATTTTTATGCTCATCTTATATGAAGAATGTATTAGCATTGGAATCCACCCATGTTGTGTGTCTGAGCTTTAGCATTCACATTTTTTGTATGTACTTGGACATGTTCTAAATGTAGTAACTTTTTTTTAAACCTCTTTGTGTTTTTATTTTGGTATGTTTGAACTAACTTTTTATATATTTAAACTTTAACATTTACTTGGTATGTGTGTGAAGTGTGTGTTTGAACAAATTATGTGGGAAATGAACTAACAACATCTGAACTATGTTCGAACTTTGATAGCATTTTTGGTGTATCTATATTTGAACCCTCCAATTCACTTTGTGTGAAGAGTGTGATAACTTTGTTTGAACTTTGGGATTCACTTTAACTTAGCATTTACCTTGTGTTGTTTGAAATATATATATATATATATATATATATATATATAGAGAGAGAGAGAGAGAGAAGAGAGAGAGAGAGAGAGAGAGAGAGAGAGAGAGAGATGGAGTAGAGAGGAAGAGGGAAAGAGAGGGAGTGGATGAGGAGAGGGAGAGGGAGGGGAGGTGGAGAGGGAGTAGAGAGGAAGAGGGAAAGAGAGGGGGAGGGTGAGGGGGAGAGAGGAAGAGGGAAAAGGGAGGGGGAGGGTGAGGGGGGAGAGAGGGAGAGAGAAAGAGGGAAAGAGAGGGGGAGGGTGAGGGGGGAGGGAGAGGGAGAGGGAGAGGGAGAGGATGAGGAGAGAAAGAGTGGTGGGAGGTCGATAGGAAGTAGAGAGGAAGAGGGAAAGAGAGGGGGAGGGTGAGGGGAGGGTGAGGGGGAGAGTGGGGGGGGAGGAGGGAGAGTGGGGGAAGAATAGGGTCAGAGATGGAGATTAGGGGCATAGTAGGGGTAGAGAGGGAGGAGGGGGCTTAGATTGAGATAGGGATGGGGAGATAGAAAGGGGGGGTGATGGGGATGGGCAGTTGAGAGAGAGAGAGAGAGAGAGAGAGAGAGAGAGAGAGAGAGAGAGAGAGAGAGAGAGTGGGGGAAGAATAGGGGTAGAGATGGAGATTAGGGGGCATAGTAGGGGAAGAGAGGGAGGAGGGGGCTGAGATTGAGAGAGGGAGGGGGAGATAGAAAGGGGGTGGCAATGGGGAGGGGTGGTTGAGAGAGAGAGAGAGAGAGAGAGAGAGAGAGGGAGAAGTGGGGGAAGAATAGGGGTAGAGATGGAGATTAGGGGCATAGTAGGGGAAGAGAGGGAGGAGGGGGGCTGAGATTGAGAGAGGGAGGGGGGAGATAGAAAGGGGTGGCAATGGGGAGGGGTGGTTGAGAGAGAGAGAGAGAGAGAGAGAGGAGAGAGAGAGAGAGAGAGAGGAGAGAGAGAGAGAGAGAGAGATGGGGGGAGGGGAAGAAGGAGGAGGAGGGGGCTGAGAGGGAGGAGAGGGAGGGGGAGAGAGAGGGTGAGGGGGAGAGTGAGAGTGGGGGGAGTAGAGGGAGATGAGAGGAAGAGGGAAAGAGAGTGGGGGAGGGGGAGGGTGAGGGTGAGGGTGAGGGGGGTGAGGGGGGTAGGGAGAGAGAGAAGGCATAGAGGGAGAGGGGGAATGTAGGGGTAGAGAGGGAGGAGGGGGTTGAGAAGGAGAGAAGCGAGGGGGAGGAGGAAGGGGAGGGGGTAGTTGAGAAACAAAGACGAAGAGAGGGAGAGGGGAGGGGAGGGGGATAGGAGAGGGGGGATAGGGGAGATAGAGGGGGGGGTCTGGGAGAGTGAGGGAAAGAGTGGGGAGGGGGAGAGGGGGAGATGGAGATGGAGAGGGGTAGAGAGGAATAGAGAGAGAGAGAGAGAGAGAGAGAGAGAGAGAGAGAGAGAGAGAAGGGGGCTGAGAGGGAGGGGGAGAGAGAGGGTGAGGGGGGAGAGAGACAGTGGGGGGAGTAGAGGGAGCTAAGAGGAAGAGGGAAAGAGAGTGGGGGAGGGTGAGGGTGAGGGGGATAGGGGAGGATAGAGGGGGGGTTAGGGAGATTGAGAGAAGGAGTGGGAGGGTGAGGGTGAGGGGGATAGGGGAGATAGAGGGGGGGGTTAGGGAGAGTTAGAGCAGGAGTGGGAGGGGGAGAGGGGGAGGGGGAGGGGGAGATGGAGATGGAGAGAGATAGAGAGGAACAAAGGGGGAGGGGTGATTTAGAGAGAGAGAGAGAGGAGGGGGGTTGAAAAGGAGGAGAAGGAAGGGGGAATGAGAAGGGGACAGGTGGTTGAGAAAGAGAGATGAAGAGAGGGAGAGGGGAGGGGAGGGGGAGAGGAGAAGGGGATAGGGGAGATAGAGATAAAGGGGGGGATCAGGGAGAGTGAGAGTAAGAGTGGGAGGGGGAGAGGACCAGGGTCATGGCTAGGGGGAGAGAAAGAGAAAGATAGGATGGATGGGGGAGGGGGGACAGTGGGAGAGGAGATAGGGGTAGAGAGGGAGAGGAAGAGTCGGTGTAGAGTAGTGGTAGAGAGGTAGAGAAAGGGTAGAGAGGAAGAGAAAGAGAGAGGGGGAGGGGGAGAGAGAGTGGGAGAGGGAGAGTGTTAGGGCCAGGGCGAAGGCGAGAGGGGGGCGGGGAGGGGGAGAGAGAGTGGGAGAGGGAGAGTGCTAGGGCCAGGGCGAAGGCGAGAGGGGGACAGAGAGGGGGAGAGAGGGGAGATGGTGGGAGAGAGTAGGGGAAGATAGGGAGAGGGAGAGTGGGGGAAGAGTAGGGGTGGAGAGGGAGAGGGAGAGTGGGGGCAGAGTAGGGGTAGAGAGGGAGGGGGAGAGTGGGTGTAGAGTAGGGGTAGAGAGGTAGGGGGCGGGGGCGAGGGTGAGGGGTAGGGGGAGGGAGAGAGTGGGAGTGGGAGGGTGCTTGAGAAGGAGAGAGGGAGAGGGGAGGGGGAGGGGGAGGGGGAGGGGGAGGGGGAGATGTGTTGTGTGTGTGTGTGTGTGTGAGAGAGAGAGAGAGAGAGAGAGATTTTTGGTACAATTGAAGGTGAGGGAGAGGGATATGGAGATGGTGTTTTAGTATAGGTATGTGTTTGTGTGCATGTGTTTCTAAGAGTAATATTATGTGCATTATATCTACATTTGTTGACTAAATTTCCACATTGTTCCCCCATTGTATTAATAAATAGGATTTGCTTGAATAATATATATTCTTATATCAACCACCACATAGTGATTTCAAGTATCATATAAAAATAGAACCTAACTTTCCATTGTGCATAATCCATGATGTATTTGAAGTTACAATATTACATTTAATTATAAAGTCCTACATAGAATAACCTTGAGGTGGGTTGGAAATTATGAAAATATATTACAATAAATAAAATGTACATACTTATTTGGTAAAACTTTATACCATTTAATTCCCAATGAAGTGTAAAGTTTTGATGCTAATTTTGTGCCTAGAGAGATATTATAGGCTACTCGAGGCATAAAAAAGCCAAATTATTATTTTCACCCTTACCACTTTATAAACAAGATCTCATGAATACTTGTTGTCATGAAATAAATAATTTTTTATGACATAAAGAAATGAGACATCATGTAATTAGGGATTGCTAATTAAATAGACTTAACAAGTAATGTTTTTTTAGCCAATGACAACAACTTAATTTTTCATGAGGATAACATAGATTTAATGGATGAAATCACTCTATCCCAAAATATTATCGTACTCAATAGAATAGAAAATTCAAAGATATGTTCTTGGAACATCCCTTTTATATCTAAATATGTTAATTAAATTTAATTTATAATGCCTACAACAATACTGATAAAGAATTTTATAAATTTACCCTTGATATATTGCTATGACGCCTTGAAATTTTATAAATTTACCCTAATACATTTTCCCTCAAACTTTCTATCACAATACTTCTACTTAATGCTTTTTTCATAATGATGAAAATAAAAGAGGAAATATGATCCCTTTGTCTTAAACCTTGCTAGGAGAAAAGAAGCCAATTGGTAATCCATTAATTTTTACTAAAAACTTTCCTAAAGATACTCTCAATAATTAATTTGCAAGAATGAGAGGTAAAGACAAATTTATCTATAAATTATTAAAAAAAGTTCCAATTAAACTATTATAATCCTTCATCATAGGGATTTTGATTTTCATAGCTAGGATTCTTCTCTTAATTATTAAATTCATGACCAATAGGAATAGCTTAAGATACCTCCTAAACTGACACAAAAACCCCTTGCTCAATAGAAATAATGTCTTAAATAATTGGAGATAGTGTGTATTCTAGACCTTTCGTAATCATCTTGTAAGTAGTATTTCACAAGGAAATGAGCTTGAAATATTTAGAAGTACTAGAATTATTTGAATTGACAATAAGATCAAAGAGAGGGTTGTTCAACTTGTTAATTATGTTATTATTCTTTCTATTGAAGGTTGAAAGTAATATTTAGGAATGGGAGGATGACCCAAATACGAGTGTTTTTCCTTATTTATCATTGGGGTAGCCATATGTTAGATGACTGAGGGGGGGTGGATCAGTTAAGTTTAGTTATCCTATAGTCCCAAGCACTCCCAGATGTATAAATCAAAACTTTCAAATAATTTAATCAACTCAGTAAAATATCAACTGTGCTTTTCTATTCATTTACCGAATACCAGTAAATTAAATAATATATTTACTGATCAATCTAGTTATAATAATGTATAAAGTAAAATAACAATTCAACACATCCATACACATATAATACTTTAATTGTTAACGAGGAAACCCTGTTAGAGGAAAAATCTCCTGGGAGCAGTAATCCAAAATAATTCGCTCTTCTGAAGTGAGCTCGGTTAAGAGCCAACCCTTTTAAAGGTTATAAAATACACTATGAGGTGTGACTTGGTTAGAGGATTTATCACTAACAGTTATGCATGACCAAACATTCACTATGGGGTCAACAATAAAATAATCAACACTCATTCAATGTCATAATGAAATAATAAGATTGTAATGTCCACTCGGTTAAGAGATTTATCTATAGAAATGGTTAGAATGTTACAGTAATGATTGGATTCAAATACAACTTGTTTTGCATATTTTCAGATCTATGCTAAGCTCAAAATACATCTGGCCAATAAACTCAATTCAATTCCTTTGTTTCCTCCAAGTCTGTTCTACTTGGTAATTCCTTTCTCTAATGTTCAATGTTGTCTGTAGATTTTCTCGGTTCTATCTTCAACCTATTTGACCAACTCACATGAATGCAATCTTCTCACACACATTCTTGAATTCATAATGAATCTCATCTCCTTTTATAGATATAATAAACCATTTTATTTCCAGCCATATATTTTGCCTCTTAATATTCACTGTTGATTTTTCTGATTTAATCATCCTCAGCAGTTGTGTCAGTAACATGTTTCATTCTCCTTCATCCGATCATCTTTGAATTTTTTCAATCATTTGATCATCATAACAAACATTATCTTTTACCTCAGAATCATTCATAACTCAACATCTTTAGTCGGCAATCATTAGTTCCATTTATTTATTTCACTCATTCATTACCACATCATAGTAGCTCGGTTAACACTATACTCGGTATACACTACACTTGCTTGGTGTACACTGTTCCAACTGGGTGTATACTAAATTCTTCATTTATCGACCACATAAACTTGTAGATTTTTAATCTTCAATCCATAACATAATTATGTAATACAATCAAATCACTAACATTATGTCATAGACTTACCAATAAGTTACCCAATGAATACTATATCGATATCTTTCTCATCCATCTCATCTTCATGTAGATATCTCATTCCTTTACCGTTATTTCCTTCTTTAGATGTTTGTAACTATAACGATAAGTATAGTCAAAGCTAGTTGACATCAATTAGAATACAATAACTGATTTAATATGTAACAGATGTACCTTTGTAACTTGGCGATCATCAATCACTATCTTTCAAATATCCAATCAGTTGCCAAACTCTCCTTCAAGATATTCAATCAGTTGTAGTCTATCAATCTCTCCCTTTGGCATTGATAGCAACACAATATGAAATATGCCATAGAATACCAAACATCTGCTCTACAACTCTTTATACAAATGTTGTGACTCAGTAAGCTCTCCCTAGCTTAGGCATTTAATATGTTTAATCACTACACAACTATGCTTAATCACTACACATCATCAGTGTCTCTCCCTTTTAGGAATGTCTCTCCATGTGGATAGATATTTCATGTAACCATCTCTCCCTTTGACAGTAATGCCAAAAATAAATCAGCTCTTCAATAGCTAGATCAATATCTCAGTTGTTTAGTTCAGATTCATGTACCTTACATGTACTAATTTGGAGTTTAAGTTTGTTTTTCAGATTTCACAACCTTAGGAAACCCAAAGTGTGAACATCATGCATCAACATCATTTGATCTTCTGATATAGTATAGGTTGATGCAACCTCCTAATCACCTTAGTGACTGTTAGACAGGGGATGGACCCCTAGTCTACTCCTCAAGTACTCAAATGTGTCCTTCGGTAAGGGTTTAGTAAATATATTAGCAAGTTGTTCTTGTGACTTCACATATTTCAATCTTACTTGTTGTTTTGGTACTTGTTCCCTCAAGTAGTGATACGTTATAGATATATGCTTTGTCTTTGCATGCATCACTGCATTCTTAGAAATATTAATTGTACTTGTTTACCGGGTTGAATAAATTGTTTGAAAGATTTGATTTATGCATCTGGATGTGTTTGGGACTGTAGGATAATTGAATAACTGATTCACCCCCCCTCTCAGTTATCTAACAATTATCACAATACAACACTTTGATTTTTTAACGTAGAAACCTTGTTAGGGGAAAAACCACCTGGGATCGTTAACCCAAAATAAGTCACTCTTCTGAAGTGAGCTCAGTTAAGAGCCAACCTTGTTAAAGGTTACAAAACACACTATGAGGCATGATCTAGTTAGAGGATTTATCACTAATAGTTCTCTATGACCAAACATTCACTATGGGGTCAACAAGAAAACAATCAACATTCATTGAATGTCATAATGAAATAATAATACTGTTAAGTCCACTTGGTTAAGAGATTTATCTATAGCAATCGTTAGAATGTTACAGTAATAATCTTAATCAAATACAAGTTGTTTTGCATATTTTTGTATCTATGCTAAGCTCAAAATACCTCTGGCCAATAAACTCAATTCAATTCCTTTGTTTCCTCCAAGTTTGTTCAGCTTGGTAATTCCTTTCTTTGAATATTTGAAAATAGAGATAGCTTATTGTAGGCCTCGGCAATACAATCTTGTAGCACCTGATGGTTCGATGCTACCTCGCACAAGCTCTGAGATATGACCTTTTATAGATCATTGATTTGATGCTGAGTGCACCTTGAGGGAAACTTCAGCCCAGAGTGGTTGGAAGCATTCGAGCAACTCTATGTGCCAAATGAGGTTGCAAATATCATTTACCCACCCATTCAGAGCTGTTGGAACAAACGGTTCGATGCTATGACTGACGGTTTGAAAGATACGCAATGTTGCTCATTTCAACTAAGGAACACTTCAAGTTATTACATTAATCAAGAATGTGTTGGAAAATATAAACAAAATTCAATCTCTAAAAATAGAGATAGATTATTGTAGGCTTTGACAAAATGGTCTTGTAGCACCTGACGGTTTGATGCTACCTTGCACGAGCTCTGAGATATGACCTCGTAAAGTTTGCCAATTTCATGCCGAGTGCACCTTGAGGGACACTTCAGCCTAGAGTGGTCGACAATGTTTGAGTGACTCTGTGTGCCAAACGAGGCTACTAGTAACGTTCACCCGACCATTTAGAGATGTTGGAACTGATGATTTGATGCTATGACCGATGGTTTGAAAGATACACAATGTTGCTCATTTCAACTAAGGAACACTTAGAGTTTTGACATCACACAAGAATTTTTTGCCAAAGATAAATGAACTTGAATCTCTAAAAAATGAGATAGGTTATTGTAGGCCTCAGCAGCACAATCCTGTATAACTTGACGCTTTGATGCTACCTCACACGAGCTCCATGATATGACCCCATAAAGATCGTCAATTTCATGTTGAGTGCACCTTGAGGGACACTTTGACCCAAAGTGGTCAGCATTATTTGAATGAATCTATGTACCAAATTCATGCTGAGTGCACCTTCAAGGACACTTTGACCCAGAGTGGTCGGCAGTGTTTGAATGACTCTGTGTGGCAATTTCATGTTGAGTGCACCTTGAGGGACACTTTGGCCTAGAGTGGTCGACACCATTCGAGCAACTCTATGTGCCAAATGAGGTTTCCAGTAGCATTTACTCATCCATTCAGAGCTATTGGAATATATGGTTCGATGCTACGACCAACAGTTTGAAAGATACACAATGTTTCTCATTTCAACTGAGGAACACTTCGAGTTTTGACATCAACCGAGAATGTGTTGCCAAATGTAAATGAACTTGAATCTCTGAAAACCAAGATAGGTTATTATAGGCCTTGACAACACGGTCTTGTAGAACATAATAGTTTGATGCTACCTCATACAATCTTTGAGATATGACCTAGTAAAGATAATCGCTTTCATGCTGAGTGCACCTTGAGGGACACTTCAACCCAGAGTGGTCGGCAATGTTCGAACGAATCTATGTGCCAAACGAGGTTGCCAGTAGTGTTTACCCGGCCATTTAGAGATGTTGGAACTAAGAGTTTGATGCTATGATCGACATTTTGAAAGATACACAATGTTGCTCATTTCAACTGAGGAACACTTTAAGTTCTGACATTAACCGAGAATATCTTGCCAAATATAAATGAACTTGAATCACTAAAAAATGAGATAGGTTATTGTAGGCCTCAACAACATGGTCCTATAGAACATGATGCTTTGATGCTACCTCACATGAGCTCCGAGATATGACCCCGTAAAGATCACCAATTTCATGTTGAGTGCACCTTGAGGGACACTTTGGCCTAGAGTGGTCGATAGCATTCAAACGAATCTATGTGCCAAATGAGGTTGCTAGTAGCATTTACTCAGCCATTCGGAGATGCTAGAATAGACGGTTCGATGCTACGACTGACAGTTTGAAAGATACACAATGTTGCTCATTTCAACTAAGGAACACTTCAAGTTTTCACATCAATCGAGAATGTGTTGCCAAATATAAACAAACTTGAATCTATAAAATTGAGATAGGTTATTGTAGGCCTCAACAACATGGACTTGTAGCACTTGACGATTTGATGGTACCTCGCACAAGCTCCAAGATCTGACCCCGTAAAGATTGCCAATTTCATGCTGAGTGCACCTTGAGGGACACTTCGGCCTAGAGTGGTCAGTAGCATTCGAGCAACTCTATGTGCCAAATGAGGTTTCAAGTAGCATTTACTCATCCATTCAAAGCTATTGGAATAGACGGTTCGATGCTACGACCGATGGTTTGAAAGATACACAATATTTCTTATTTCAACTAAGGAACACTTCAAGTTTTGACATCAACCAAGAATGTGTTGCCAAATATAAACAAACTTGAATCTCTGAAAACCAAGATAGGTTATTGTAGGCCTCAGCAACATGGTCTTGTAGAACATAATAGTTTGATGCTACCTTGTACGAGCTTCGATATATGACCCTATAAATATTTTTGATTTCATGTTGAGTGCACCTTGAGGGACGTTTCAACTTGGAGTGGTCGACAACTTTTGAGTGACTTTGTGTGCCAAACGAGGTTGCCAACAATATTTACTCGACCATTTGGAGTTGTTGGAATAAACGGTTCGATGCTATGATTAACGATTTGAAAGATACACAATGTAGCTCATTTCAACTAAGGAACACTTTGAGTTTTGACATCAACCGAGAATGTGTTGCCAAATATAAACAAACTTGAATCTCTGAAAATTGAGATAAGTTATTGTAGGCCTCAAGAATACAGTCATGTAGTACTTGACGATTCAATGCTACCTCGCATGAGCTATGAGATATGACACCGTAAAGATTGATGATTTCATGCTAAGTGCACCTTGAGGGACACTTCGACCCGGAGTGGTCGACAATGTTTGAGTGACCCTCTGTGTTAAACAAGGTTGCCACTAGGGATTGCTTGGTCATTCAGAGCTGTTGGCATAGAGGGTTTGATGCTATGACCGAAGGTTTGAAAGATACGCAATGTTTCTCATTTGAACTAAGGAACACTTTAAGTTTTCACATCAACCCAGAACGTGGTTCCAAATATAAATGAACTTGAATCTTTGAAAACCAAGATAGGTTATTGTAGGCCTTGTCAATAGGTTTGATTCTTCCTCACATGAGCTCTAAGATATGACCCTGTAAATATTGTCGATTTCATGTTGAGTGCACCTTGAGGGACACTTCAGCCTAGAGTGGTCGGTAGTGTTGGAGCGACTCTATGTGTCAAATGAGGTTTCCACTAGCATTTACTTGACCATTTGAAGTTGTTGGCTTAGATGGTTCAATGCTATGAATGATAGTTTGAAAGATACGCAATGTTGCTCATTTCAACTTAAGAACACTTCAATTTTTTACATCAACTGAGAATGTGGTGCCAAATGTAAACGAGCTTGAATCTCTGAAACCTGAGAGAGGTTATTGTAGGCCTTGGCAACATGGTCCTGTATCACCTAACGGTTCGATGTTACCTTGCATGAGCTCCGAGATATGACCCTGTAAAGATCAACAATTTCATGCTAACACTAGTACATTTGACCTACTTTTTAGACCAACATTTCCGACCAAGTTATAAAATGATTTTCCATGGTCAGTTTATAGAAGAAAAAATTGATTTTTCTTACTTCTATTCCCGTGTTAGTTAGAATTACGACCCTAAAGAGTGGTCATAATTCTGACCAACATGGGAATAAAATTAAAAATAAAAAAGTCAAATTTTATATATATATATATCCTGCCTACCGGCACATTTCATTTTATTTCATTTTGGCATAGTCCGCGAGAAAATGAGTGGTGAAGTAGGGTATAAGGAGGGAATTTGTAGGTCGACACCCCCTATATGCATCTAGCTTGTAAGTTCTGGCATCTTCTTCTAGTCTTCCACATTAGTATTCTCAAACTTGAGAAAGCATCAAGAGGAACAGGCATTCGATTTCAACCATTTCATTGCAGCCTTGGTAAGAGATTCAATTTTTTTTGGCATTTTCTTAGTGAAGGGTACATTTATTTTTTCAAATTGTTTTCATTTGTTAATTGTTTCAAACCCTAAGCTCTGCACTTCTAATGGTGTTTCAACTACTTATTCAACATTTTTTTACGAGAGTGGGACAACGATGAAATATGAAAGCGGGACATCTGTCAATGCAACCGTTCCCCACTCTTGTTACTATCAGAGTTGATGAATCACAATGATGGAACATGCCAAGTGCCAAGGCCCATGGCAGAAATGCAAGTGACGTAGACTTCAAAATAAGCGCATCTTTCAATCAAACAATTAACATACATTGTTGCAATTAAACCAAAAGTAGCATCAATTTAACCTTGAACTTAGTTGATGAGGAAACAAAGAACCCACCCTTAGTTGACTGGTTTCTCTGTATCTCTAGAAATTCATGGGCCACTTCTAACGGTGTTCATGCCACTTCTAATGGTGGTGTCATATATCATGGAAGAGTGGAAAATAAAAAGCTAAAACATTGATGAAACCGTCTATTGGTCACTTCAAACCCTTCGAACTAGGGCTTTCTAATTGTCAGACTTCCAAATGCCTCTACTTCAAATTGGTGATTGATTCACCATCCACTCAACATGCTAAAGCAATTCCAAACATAAAATATACCCCTTGTTCGAGCCAAATGGCTACTGCAATACTCGTCTCATCAATTTCAACACAATTTCTCTTTTTTCTGACTGTGATCACTCCCTCCCTTCATTCTCTCTTCTCATCATTTATATTGCATAGAACAAACATTTACTATCTCATTATTCTATCTATTTTAGTTTCCTATGAATAGCTTACTATTATGTTAATTTATTTTTTTATTACATTATTAGATAACATTTTTCCATTTTAGTTTTACATTTCATCCTTATTAGCTGCACTTTGTCCCTACAAGATTCCAACATTCTGTGTTAATGTTTGACTTATGTACTATAGTATTGAACTCACGTTGTTTTTTAAGGTAGTGATCTTATGGAGCTTGGTATTTTTTCTTCATAATTCAATTTTTCATTTTGATAGTCCAAACACTTATAGCTGCTCATTTATTTTTGTTGTAATCATCTATTTGTATCTAATCAATTAATTTTCATTTAAAAACTAACACTCAAACACCAAGAAGAATGTTAGAAAACTACTTATCACATATAATATACCTAACACTCCTAGTTATCAAAGTGAGGTGGTGTAAGGGAACAATCTAGTCCTTGAGACTTTAACCAGTCTCTAGGTTGGTGTATTTTTTTATTCTCCACATTTTGGTAAGCCTGGTGTGAAGATTACTTATGATAAGATCCTCTAAAAGTATAGATGTGGTGAAGCTCTATGAGCTTTACGATTCAAACCACTTTAGAAACTATTGTGACGGGTATGTGATGTGTGGTATCTCTGATAACTGACTCAATCCTGATAGATTAGTATCTTTGTTCACTAGAAATATGGATTTAAATGATAAAGTCGGGTTACAATTATTTACAAGTCTGATTTTAGGACTTAACACCTCTTTGAAAATTGGGTCTCAACAGTCCATGCCTAATAGTTCCATGTTGATTTTAGGACTTAACACCTCTTATTACTATGCTTAATGTTCCATTTAAATGCATTTAACACAAAAAACAAAATTACAAAACTGAACCAATGGCATGTTTACAACAAAGGTCTAATAGAACTCCCAATAATTCTTAAACATACTTTATCTGATATGATGAATTATTAAACAATTAAGGTTGGAGTAGACATAGTTATCACACAGTTTTTTGTGTAGTACAAGGAAGATTTGGCTAGGTCAACTCTTCCTTCCTGCTAGCAGTCTACAAAATTAGGCCTTTATTAATAATTCATCATATCAGATAAAGTATGTTTAAGAATTGTTGGGACTGGTCCTTTGGTGTGTATTAAACACAATAGAATTTTCAGCATATTATTATCATTCTATTTCTTTGTTGTAAACATGTCATTGGTTCAATTTTGTAATTTTTTTTGTGTTTAATGCATTTAAAATAAAGGTCTAATTCTATAGACTGCTAGCACAAAGGAAGATTTGACCTAGCCAAATAAAGGTCTAATTCTATAGACTATTGGCCAGACAAATCTTCATTGTCTTCTGATTGTCTTCTTTATATACTAGCATTTAAATGGACCATTAAGCATAGTAATAATATGCTTACTCAATTAGTAATAATCTGGTTAATCTATTGGCAATAAACTTTTAACTCTTTACAATACATCATTGCTTTGTCAAATAGTTGGCAAGCAATGATGTATTCAATATTTCTAAAGTGCTTCAAAAGGCTTAAACTCACCAAGACTCTTCACCAATACACCCTCCATCCACACCCATCCACTCATGTCAAGAAATTATCCAAAATCATGTTGAATCCAAGCAAATGTAAGCCAATAACACCAAATATATCACTTAAACTCACCAAGACACAGTTTGGTGTTTATATTATTAAACTCTCTATTTAGTGAAACATTGATAGGAAAAGCATTCATTGATTGGTATTATAAGTTTTGATCATTCCATGTACTGATTATATTTTTTGAAGTCTTAAAATCAAAGAATTTTAGTCCTTTTATTGACTATTCTTGTACAGTGCTTGGCGTGCAAACAATATTTGTCTTGAAGAACCAATGATTTCCTAGGCTCTGTCAAATAGTTGGAAAGCAATGATGTATTCAATATTTCTAAAAAGCTTCAAAAGGATTAAACTCACCAAGACTCTTCACAATACTTCTAAGTGATATATTTGGTGTTATTGACTTACATTTGCTTGGATTCAAGGACTTTAAAATATACTCCAAAACTGATTATGTACCTCCTAGATTCTCTTATGGACGATGTACTACCAAGAAATAAACTTTTAATTCTTTACAAATAGGCACTTCTCTGCTCATGAAGACATAGTCTTGTGTTTATATTATTAAACTCTCTATTCAATGCAACATTGATAGGAAAAGCATTCATTGATTAGTATTATAAGTTTTGATCATTCCATGTACTGATTATAATTTTTTAAAGTCTTAAAATCAAAGAATTTCAGTCCTTTTATTGATTGTTCATATACAGTGCTTGGCGTGCAAACAATCTCTGTCTTCAAAAACCAATGATTTCCTAGGCTCCGTCAAATAGTTGGCAAGCAATGATGTATTCAATATTTCTAAGGTGCTTCAAAAGGCTTAAACTCACCAAGACTCTTCACAAGACTTCTAAGTGATATATTTGGTGTTATTGACTTACATTTGCTTGGATTCAAGGACTTTAGAATATACTCCACAAGTGATTATGTACCTCCTACATTCTCTTATGAATGATGTACTACCAAGAAATAAACTTTTAATTCTTTACAAACAGTCACTTCTCTGCTTGTGAAGACACAGTCTGGTGTTTATATTATTAAACTCTCTATTCAATCCAACATTGATAGGAAAAGCATTCATTGATTGGTATTATAAGTTTTGATCATTCCATGTGTTGATTATATTTTTTTGAAGTCTTAAAATCAAATAATTTCAATCCTTTTATTGACTGTTCCTGTATAGTGCTTGGCGTGCAAACAATCTTTTTCTTGAAGAACCAATGATTTCCTAGGCTCTGTCAAATAGTTGGCAAGCAATGATGTATTCAATATTTCTAAAGTGCTTCAAAAGGCTTAAACTCACCAAGACTCTTCACAAGACTTCTAAGTGATATATTTGGTGTTATTGACTTACATTTGCTTGGATTTGAGGACTTTAGAATATTGACTTACATGGGGGGTGTATCGGTGCAGGACACCTAGTCCATTCAGTTTTGCTTTGGGACTTGAGTTCTATATTTTGTTTTTCTTTGTAATAAAGGATGTCTTCTAAATTCCTATACCATCCTATGGTTTGGTTTTAGTCCTTCTTGTGTGGAGGTGTGTATGGTTGAAGAAGACAATGTAATGAACTACCAAGCAATAAACTTTTAATTCTTTACAAATAGTCACTTCTCTGCTCATGAAGACACAGTTTGGTGTTTATATTATTATACTCTCTATTCAATGCAACATTGATAGGAAAATCATTCATTGATTGGTATTATAAGTTTTGATCATTCCATGTACTGATTATATTGTTTTGAAGTCTTAAAATCAAAGAATTCCAGTCCTTTTATTAACTGTTCCTGTACAGTGCTTGGCGTGCAAACAATCTTTATTGGAAGATGTGGCCCTAACTCACATTTTCACCACTAGGATTCAATGCCACTGTGTGAAAGGTGAGTTAAGGAAATACTTTATAAGAGTTCAAAAGATGAGAGTTGGGAAGGTTAGTTTTCTTTTTGAACAATGATGCCCTAGGTTGAATATTGGTGAAACAAATCTTCATTGCCTAATTCTATAGACTATTGGTCAGACAAATCTTCATTGTCTTCTGATTATCTTTTATATATACTAGAATTTAAATGGAACATCGAGCATAGTAATAATATGCTTAATCTATTAGTAATACTATGCTTAATCTATTAGTAATTATCTACATTTAATCTGCCAATTAATAATAGTTTTGTACTACACATGCAACGTATTGTCAGTTTGAAGATAGTCTGTGACATGTGTGATGGTTAAGTAATGGGAAAGTTATGATAATTTAATTGTAGAACTACTAGTCCCTTGAAATGTTCAAAAACAAATTCTCAAAAGATGCACTCTCATGGAATATGATGACTTCAGGTTATGCACAAAATGGATCTATCTTCGACTATCACTATGCTCTTATCCTATGTCAAAATGGGAGATTTATGACACGATATAGATTTATGGGGTCACTTGAGTGATCCAAGGATTTATGTAAGGGTCAAGGTCCTATAGGTATATCTAAGTTT
Source organism: Chamaecyparis obtusa (assembly GCA_027943335.1). Classification (NCBI taxonomy): domain Eukaryota; kingdom Viridiplantae; phylum Streptophyta; class Pinopsida; order Cupressales; family Cupressaceae; genus Chamaecyparis; species Chamaecyparis obtusa. The sequence goes on from BSBK01007362.1 coordinate 1,941,836, forward strand.
TTTATATGGCCATTGATGCCATTATTATCATGTAATTTCACTTCAAAGTTCAAAGATGCCAAAAAGATGTAAAATTGCATTTTTATGCAATTATGGCTTAAAATTGCAATTGACAAGAACAAGGAATATGGCTTAAACATAATGGTAAGACATCTTTCTAGCCTAGGCCTAGATCATTCGGCAATTAGCTTCATAATAAATAGATTTGATTATATATACATACATACATACATACATACATACATACATACATACATACTTACATACATACATACATACATACATACATATATCTATATAAACTAGTCAATCCTACTTCATGCTCCATACAAGTGCACCCCTCAACAAGTAGGGTTCATCAACCAAACACATGGACCTTGTTTACAAGGTGATCCTAAATTCCTAAGGACCCCAACATGCTTCATTCATCTTCACACAAACATCTAAACTCCTTCTTGCAAGCAATATGTCCCTCGACTTCTCCAAACTGCCTAGTCTGGCAGAGTCCTACCAGTACAACAGCGAGGGTTTTCAAATCTTTTCTCAAACCTTTCCCAAACAACTATGCAAACCAATCACATATTCCAATACCTTTTTGGAATCTTGACCACATACCCAAAAATCAACCATAGGTGCTTTGGACCAATCCTCTCAAATCTGACACTGTCCCTGAACTAGGAGGGCTAATTTGACTCATTTTACAAAGAAACCCCTAATAGTTCTTCATCCCAGGCCTTGAGACTTTCAGAAGAGTTGCCAAATTATCCCAAACCATGGATTGTACAACCAATTTGGTCCTCAAACCTCTCCATATGCAAAATCCCTAATTTGCTCCTCTAAAACCCCTATAATCTAGGGCTTGGTCAATGTATGACCTCCCAATGCTATACTTTCAAATAAAGGGATGATTCACAATCCTAAGGCCATAACTAAGTAGATTCAACCACAAAAAGACCCCCTCCAATGGCTTGAACTCCTATTGCATTAACCATGCACCATGCATGTAACCCTCCAATACTGTCCATTGGGCTCTCCAACATTAATCACTGCAAACTTCCTCATGTTTTTGCATTATTCATGTTAGAAATACATGTTTCAAATGTGGATCCATCCCCAAGTTATAGTATTTACAAAAAGGGGATGGATCTTACAAATCCATGGTGGAAAGCAAAGCAAATTTGTGAACTTCTACAGGATAGTCAACTCTAAATTAATAAAATAAAACTACAAAGGTCCAAACTTGATCTAATAGGTTTTAAAATCTATCATACAGCCATAACCAAGCTTGTAGTTGATATCAAATCAAGAAAAATTCAAAAAATTGCCAGAAATCAGTTTTTTATTGCTTCCAAATAGACACAGTCCATACAAATGAAATCTGAAACACCAACTAACTATTTTTTTAACTGTTCCTAAACAGTCTAAACTAATTGTCAACCAAATAAACCAAAGATTGTTGTCAAGTTGAAACCTTGACAAATAGTTATGAAAGCTATGAAGCGGAGAAGAAGTTATGAGAGGAATTGTAAAAATGAAAATAAAAGTAGCAGGCTTGTTGAACATTCTCATGTTGCAATCTGATTTGAGATTTTGTCTACATTACTATGTTTTGATTATGTAAAAACAAGTTTTGAAAGGGCCCAAAACCTTATACAAGAGCATAAAAATATATGGCAATAAAAGACCAATACAACTATGGTGCCCCACCAAACAAACCAAAGGAACAAACCAGGGTTCCTAGCAAAAGGACAATAGCCCAAACTAGATACTACAGAGGGCGATCAAGATTTACATTTTTTCCCATCCTTATGAGAACATATGTTCATATCCAAAGAAGTAGTAGATGATTTAGATTTCTTTCCTCACTATAGTCCATCCATCCTCCTTCTTACCACTAGCCTTTTGTCGAATGTCAGAAGAGCTAGAGAAGCCCACAAGAGGGCAAGTTACATCAGAAATCCTAGAAGGGGCAGAAATAGCACCTCAACCGTTTCCTCGAACCCTCACATGAGAGAAAAGGGAGAAAGGATGAGCATCACCATCATCCAAGAAAGTGGGAGAATCAGAGACAGCACCGGGAAGACCCATGCTAGAGACAACACCAGGACCAATAAGACCAGTAGCACCAAAAGATAGTGTAAAATTAGAGCTAACAGTAGCATTCTAGACAGGGACAGTAGCAGACTGGACCAAGCCAGCATGACCAACAACACCAGAAGTAGCAGCAACATCCCAGACAGGGACAACAACATACTGATCCAGGGCTAAATCAGCAGCAACAACATTTGAGACAACCACAAAATCATCAGCCAAAGAAAGATCAGCAAGAGGAGAGTGAAAGTCTAACCCCCCAATAGGGGATTTACGAGCTGTATAATGATGAGAAATATCCCTCGACCACCAAGTAGGCATTTTCTTTAGTTTAATCTTCTCTGAAACACACCGTGCAGCGAGATGACTAGTCATGTGGCACTTCCAACATCAGAATGGAATACCCTCATAATCCAGATTCTAAATCCAAGAGCCCAAAGAAGAAGCCAAAGTAATCTTCTCAGGAAGACCCTTGGAGAAATCAACCTCCACAAGAATACGAGCATAAGTTGTTTTGAAGATATCAAAGGAGTTAGGATCCACCATTTGGAAATCCCCAATAGCCTCACCCACAGCCTCCAGAATAGAATCTAACCAAAGATAAAGAGGAAGATTCGTAAGTCTAACCCATAAGAGAATTTTATTGAAGGAATCAATAAGAGGATCAAACCCCACATACCAAGGTTTGGCCATCAAGGGGAAACAATCCTCCCACATGAAACAATTATTACACAGAATAGTATTCCTATCTTCAGCTTTATTAAACTTAACAATAAAAAAACCCCTTGCCACAAGGTATATCTGAACAACAACAGTTATGATGGGTTCCCAATACCTAGAAATCCAAGCATGCAAGTCAGAGAGAGTGGGCCAAAAACCCCTAAAACAAAAAATGGTAGCATTAGAAGAGAAGTCTTCCTTACTTTTCAAAATCTCATCTACAGTTTCTGAGTCAAGAAGGACCCTAATGGGTTTACTCACAGGTACTAGAGGCACAAGGGGAGAGGGAGAACCCCTACACCTAGAAGAAGCAGGACCAAGACCAAGGATGCCCACCTTGAAAGCAGCAACATCAGCGTAAGAAATTGTAGAACCTTGCACAGGAAAAGCACCAGAACGCGAAGGGGCAACACCGGCAGTCAAGGGGACCGATGACACAATCACCAAAGCAGGCTTTTGAAAGTCTTGAGTAGGAGCCATCGACCCAGCCACAGGTACAGACACAATTTCAGAGTCCAGAGCGGGAGTGTCGATTTCAAATCCAAGAGCTAAAGCGGAAGCGTCTACATTAGTATGTTACTTTTTATTGCAATTATAATTAGTTCCTTGGTTCCTTAGTAATTGATTTTTATTGCATGGTTGTCTTTGATTTGTCATTTTGTTTTGAGTGTCTAGTGATTTAAACCAAAGACTTCGACTTAGCCAAAAAATGTGCAAGTCTACATTAGTATGTTTCTTTTTATTGTAATTATAATTAGTATGAATGAACAAAATAATGACAATGCAATATTTGTGATAATGCAATATTTGTCGAAATAGCGTCGATGACTTTGGTCAATGTGCCTATGTGTCAATGTGGTGTTGGCCCATGCATGTTGAAGATGTCACGCACAACAAGTAATCCTAGGTGTCAATTTTGGGTTTGCCCAAATAGGAAAAAGGTATGGAAATGTAATTATATTTTATATTTAAAAATAATGTGACAACTAATCAGTTTATGAAGAACTAATGTAGCTTTGGTATTGCAGGGAAATAGTGGATGTCAATACTTTCAATGGGTCAATGAAACCACATTTACATCTACCCCATCTACATCTATACATGATGTAGGAAATGAGTGCAACTTGTGCAAGGCTCGAGAGGCAGCTAGTGCCGCCAAGATTGCTTCAATGGAGAAAGCAGAAATCATATTTCTGCGATGCCTTCTTTGTGTAGTTTGTGCACTACTTTGTTGGGACCATATGTGTAAATGTGGTTGACAGAGGGCTATTGTAGATACTGAATTTTTTTTTAGAATTTCAAGTAGATAAGTTGGATATATTTTGATAAACTCATAAACTTTTTTGTTGTTTATGACTTCGTTATGATTTTCAATATGAAATTAAAGGAAATTAAAATTTAATCTTATTATCGAGCTAATTGTCGAAGGATCTAGGCCCAGGCTAGAAAGATGTCTTCCCATTTTGTTGTGGATAGGTGTTTCATAAAACGTATATACCTGTTGCACGTGCATTCTCGATATAGAGTTGGAAAATCTTATTTTGGATGCGAGGGGGAGAAGCCAAACACATAAAGAATATGCACATAAACACGACAGCTGAGAAACATAAATGTAGATATCACAACAGCTGAGAAACATAAATGTAGGCATCATGGTCATAATTATTTGGAGACGCAAAATAATTGAATGGTATACCCAAACGATGCAACACTACTACTACTCCTTGTGTGTGTGAAAATTGTACCTGATCTGTAGACACAACACTTCAGTAAAACATTAGAGGTTAGCAAAAATTAAAATCGTGCAAAATTAAAATCTAATTTAACCAAGCAATTTACTGCCTTCTAGTAGGTGTGAGATTGATGTTCTCAAATTGTTATCGAGATCAGTGACCTAGACGACACCTAAATGAAGGATTTGAATGCAATTGATCTAGATATGAATTGAATGCAATTAAGCTATTTTTTTGGATTTTCTATGCAATAAGAATGATAAAAACTTGATATGAAATCTAATCTATATGAAATTGATCTGCTAAAATGATCTAACAATGATATGAAAAAAAATCTAAATGAATGTAAAAAAAACAAATTGATCTCACAATAGCCTTGATTCGCAATAAGCTTTGATTCTCCCAATTCCAATTCTCCAACGTGATTGTGCAAAAATATGAGATGCTTTGAGATGAGATGAGGCTTTAATTTTATAGAAATCTAAGGCTTTGGAGGTGCATGGAAAAAAGCCATAAATCACTCAGATTAACTCAGCTTGATTTTTGAGTTATCTGATAATAAAGATAATTTAATTCACAAAAATATGCAAATCATGCAAAAATAACTTTTTAACTCAAATTAGAGTTTAGATTAGCTTTTTGAACTCAAATTGGATGTTGAGTTCTAAAAAGTCAACACTTTGCATTGATTTTCTAATTTGGAGTTTAACTGTTTCTTTTGAATGTGCATAATAATTATGAATTAATTAAATAAATAAAGTGATTTATGCTCAACTTAACTGATTTTTTAAAATAAATAATTGATTTATGGGTTAATCAATTATTTAATCAAACTTTTATTAAAAACTATATTATTAAATAATGACAACTTGCTTTAATTAATTAAATAAAAATTTAATCAATTATTCATAGGATATTGGATTTATTGTCAAAATTAAATAATACAATTAATAATAGATAGAATTAAATTTAATTACACAATTAAGTGGCAAGATATTAAATCTAATTAATTAAATATGAAAATATTCAATTAATCAAACTTAGGATAAATGTGATTTATCTCCAAATAATCATTAAATTAAAGATAATTAAGATAATTAAGAATATTGCTAAGAATATTCCCCAATGCAGAATTTAAGATAATCAATTATGATTCGATGATGTTTAGATGTGCCTTAGATTACGACTTCGATGTCGATTTCATTCGATTTGTAGATGTAGGAGGTTAATGAACTTATAGCCCATTTTTGGGGTATTACATTTTGCCCCTCTTTGAATTACTATGCAAAGCGCAGTGGTTCAAAGACAGTCTGTGTTTGATAGAGATATGAAACTGATTCGAAATTGATAATTGATATGAAATAGAAGCTGATTGATATTGATTTGATATGAAGATAATAGGTCCTAAATGACCAAAGATAATGTTCACTGTAGCAGCGATGAACCGAGGATTGCGAAAAAGTGTCAAAACGCCTGATTCCAAACCTTAGGATTGCAAAGAAGTGAGTGACCGGTTCTAGACTCGATTGTCTTAGCAGAAGTAGCAGGTATCACATCTGAATCCTTCAGTTGTCGGAGAACCAAGGAAAGAACACTATGATCCGATGGTTGCAAAAACTGATATAGTTTACAAGATTAGGAGAATACTAGATTGATATGGATCTTGATGAATCTGATATGCCCCAAGTGATGATAGATTTGCCCCGAGTGATGAGGTTTTTTTTGATGAATCAATAACTAGACGTGGTTGTTGTCTTGATTACTGAGGAAAGATTGATAGAATTTTTACAGACTTGAATGATGCGCAATACCATGCCCCCTTCAGGATTGAAATTGAAATTTGACAAGAAAAGTCAGCGTTGATAGTTTAGAAGCATGTTAATTGATTTGAGAAGTGGTTAAACACGTCCAGGAATGTATTCTGCATTGTTTAGAGGTCTAGACGACCAAATTTGACTAGGTGAAACTATGAGTTGACCATAGTTGACCAAGTTGAAATTTTGATAGTTTGATGTAAGATAATCAATTAACTTGAATTATGGATTTCTATGATGATCGAAGGTCGAATATGCTAGCAGTAGACCGTCCTGGGCCCAACATTTTAAATCACAATTTTGACATAATAAATGATCGCAGATTTCAATTTTGATCCTGAAAAAGGATTCTACTTGCTGTTTCGTTGGAGGAACCTTCGTGTGAGATTTAGCTCTTGTTAGATTTGAAGATGCGAGTGGAGAATTGTTTAAGCATTGAAGTTCGTAGCCATTGTGAGATCATGCAACATGCAAAATGCAAAGAGACATGCAAAATGAAATGCAACCTAAGACGTAGGACCTACTCACTGATCATATGTCAATTTGTTATCATCATTGAACTTTTAGGTAACCGGATAAATCAATACAATGCCCACTAGCTATGAAACCATAGACATATGAATATCGATTTGTATGCGCAAGAATCAATACAACACTCACTGGTCAACAACCATGGATATATGAATATTGATTTTATTTTCAGAATGTCAGATTAGATATAAGCACCAAGGCATAAATGCCAGGATGACCTGAATATCATGTCCATTTTGATATAGCAATTTGTATAAGCTTCAAAACATAAATGTCGTGATGACCTGAATACGCCTTGCATGACAAACACATCAAACAGCTAAGAGATTATTCTAAATCTGATGTGAATTACCCATAGTGACCCTTTATCATTCACATCCTTAGGTAAGATTGCGTTTCACAGTAGGAGAAAGAACTCACTCAAAAAGACAATAGTTAAATCAAAATTCCTTGAATTTTCTAGGTATCAATGGTCGAGGTATGCATGGCCATCTAATTCCAGATAGAGGCTCTTACAGTCGGACACCATTTCAATCCAAAATTTCCAAAGTTGTTAGATTTTCACATACAAGAAGAAAACAAGAAAAGATTATGCCCCCAGTCATCATTCTCTAAATCCTATAAAGGACATCATCGAAGAGCTCGAAGGGACACAATATGCAAAAATCTCAATGCGAATCCATAAGCATACAAGGAGATAAAAGCATGTAAAAAAGCATAGATTGTTTTCAGTTTTCAGTTTGATTGCGTTGTTGTAGATGCAAAATCCTTTCTGGAGATGAGACAGACTTGACTGACTCAAATGAAGCTTCAAAGGAATCTGACTGGATATGATACATCTATGATATACTGGAGACCATAGGAGTTGACATTGATTGCCCCCAAGTGTTAAGCATTGATAGGATACAGACACTTGAGCAGATTGGTGGACAAACCAACTTATTGAAAACTGGAAATGTAAAAACAAATCGGGAGATATGTACAAACTAAAGCAAAACTAAAAGCTGGGAAAGACCAAGATTGCACTGATAGATGGAGCATTTTGAAACAAGTGGTGCCTGTTTGCTGGGTTTTCACCATCTTAGCAGAGATTCTATTTTTGCTACCAAGGCGCCTGTTTCCAGGTTTTCACTAAGGCACTTTTTTTTTCTATTTTTTTCATTTTTCAATTTTTTTGAATTTTTGATATTTTTCAATTTTTAAAGATTTTTTTAGGACATTTTACCATAGACAGAATGCCTTAGGCGTAGAATTTCTTCAGATGGAGAACGTTGATTGGTTCTCGGAGCTGTTCTCCTTCAGTTGTTGAGAGTTGATAGGCACCAGAGCCAAAAGTAGTAGTGATTACAAAGGGACCCAGCCAATTGGGTTCGAACTTCCCCTTGCATTCTCGATGTGATTGATTTTTAGGATTCTCTCTCAAAACTAGATCGCCAACCTGAAATTCTCTGTGTCTGACTTTCTTGTTGTAGCCTCTAAACATTCTCTTCTGATATACTCTGAGATGATCATATGCTGCTTGTCTGCGCTCATCTAGTATTTGAAGTTCTTGCAACCTAGACACTTTGTAGTCATCATCAGTTACTAGACCATGCATTCTGATTCTTAGTGATGGGATTTCAACCTCAATAGGTAGTACCACCTCAGACCCATAAACTAAAGCGAAAGGTGTAGCTCCTGTAGGCATTTTGATACTTGTTCTGTAGGCCCATAGAGCTGGATTAATCATGAGATGCCAGTCTCTGCCAGTTTTGTTTACTGTTTTGTGCAAGATCTTCAATAGATTTTTGTTGGAAGCCTCTGCTTGGCCATTCCCTTGTGGATAGTAGATAGAAGACCAATGTTGGGTGATCTTGAATTTGGCACATAGATCATCTAGGTCTTTATTCCTGAATTGCCCACCATTATCTATGATTATGGAATGAGGGATCCCATATCTGCATATGATATAGTTTAAGATGAACATCGATATCTGCTTTCCCGTTGCTTGTGTCAAAGGGACCGCTTCTACCCATTTTGTAAAATAATATGTGGCTATGATTATATGGGTATGTTCGTTAGAAGAATGAGGATGAATCATCCCGATAAGATCAAATGCCCATTGATGGAAAGGCCATTGTGTTGTAAAGGGGATTAGATCCCTCCCTAGAGCATGAATTAGGTTGCCATGTACTTGACACTTTTGGCAATTCTTAGCAAATTTGATAGCCTCTTTCTCCATTTCAGGCCAGTAGTACCCAACCCTAATAAGTTTTCAAGCTAGTGTTAAACCGTTCGAGTGTGACCCACAAATATCATCATGGACTTCCGCTAATGCATGTTGAGACTCTTCCCGTTCTAAACATCTAAGTAGCGTACCATCTAGATCTTGTTTGTATAGATCGTGACCAATGATGACATATCGGGAGGCATTACGGATAAGGTATCTCTTTTCATGGTGGTTGAAGGTATCGGGAATGATTTGGTCTTGGAGATAGGAAAAGAGGTCTTTGTATCTGAATGAATCATGACCAACAACAGTGCAGATCATGTGGGTTTCAGGGGAGTCATATGTAGAATAAGATAGTGCTTCCACCAGGAACTCGTAGCGTAGCTCATGTTCAAGCTGCTGTAATAAAGTAGATAGTGTTGCCATTCGGCAACCTTGTTCTTTGTTCTAGGAATTTGTTCAAATGTGATAGATATGAAATATTTCTTAAGATCATCTACCATTCTCTTCTAAGGAAGGAGCTTTTCATCTTTAGTTTGGTACACATCATTGACTTGATGAATAACAAGTTGAGAGTCTCCATGAATGTGTAGCTCTATTACTCTCCATTCAATTGCTAGTTTCATACCATTCAAAAGGGCTTCATATTCTGGAGATGTAAGATGTCCAACCATAGTCTGGAACCTATCTAAATCAAGGTCATCAGGAACATTGGAACTGAGCAAAGCTTTATCGAGAATGGCTCTATGAGCTGGAGATATTCAAAGCAACTCAAACATGGAGATTTTTGCATTAGTGTGTTGGAGTTGTTGAACAATGCTATAAGATGTAGGCCTTGTATCCTTTGGATTGGAAGATTTGGAAACAGCCTTCTGTTTAGAAGCAGATGAAAGATTGAAGGGCACCTTAGGGACATTTGATGAATCTGGGATTTGTCCTTTCAGATGCGTTCGAGCTTGTGATTGAGTAACTGCATTAGCTAAGGAATGATCTCTATCTCTTCGTACAATTGTGATGACATTGCAACTTTCAGAGAGACATGGTTCAACCATATTGATGATAGCATTATTTCCAAGGTAAGCATAGTTGACTTTTGCCCCCATATTAGGCTGAGAAGTTGAAACTTCTTGACCATGTTTCGGAAATAGTTCTGTGAATGCTGTATGATCGTTATTGCTCTGGAGATTGTCAATTGTGATGTCTCCACTATCGATTAGATCTTGAATGGTATGCTTCAAGTGGTAGCAATTATTAGTTTTGTGACCTTTACTCTGATGGAAATCATAGAATTCATTTCCTCTCCACCATTTTGGTTTGGGGTCCTGATCATTTGGTCAGATTGGTGGTAAAGAGATGATGTTATCAGCCAGTAGAGTTTTCATAGCTGATTCTAAAGACTCTCCTAGAGGAGTAAAATTTTGATGTTTATCCCATTTTTTGTATTCTGGCTTCTTTTGAGATGGTTCAGAAGACTTTTTCTCTGAAGCTTTAATGGCTTGAGTACCAAGAGTGAGATTGTAGGCTGGTGCCTTTGATGGGGCACGAACAGTGTCAATAATGTCATTTGTGACGATGCCTTTGTTCTTGTTCCAATTTTTTTCTTGTCTTTAGAACTGGATCCTGATTCGTACTTGTCTTTTTGAAGTGTGATTTCTCCTTTTTTCACAAGCACTTTTTTGATTTTGATAGCATTATCCACCATCTTATCAAAAGATGTATGATCTTGCATTTGTAGAGGATAATTGATTTCTGCAACAAGGTTGTTGATGAAGATTTCCAATTTTTCTATTTCTGGAATAGGTCTAGCATATAGAGAGAACTTCTTCCTCCATCTCTTGAGAAATGTTAGGAATGGTTCCCGTGGATATTGCTTGAGACTACAGATATCGATCATGGTGACCGGGTGCTGAATATTGTAGGAGTATTGTTGATAAAACAATTTGATCAACTCCTCAAAAGTTTTGATAGTAGAAGGCAGTCTAGAGAACCAATGGATGGCTGCTCCCCTTAGAGATCGAGGGAGGAGATGCATCAGATAGGTTGGTTCATGCATGAATTCCATTGATTGTGTATAGAATTCTTTGACATGATCTTGAGGATCTGAGTGTCCATCATACTTATCATACTTCGGCATCTCCACTCTTTTTGGAAAGGGTGACATGTACAAGTCTTTGTCAAATGGAAAAGGACATAGAGCCTCCATGGAGAACTCTTTGGGTTCCTTCTCTTTTTCAAGTTGATTCAGTTTGACTTGTAAAGCATGTATTTGTTTTGTCATAGTTGTGAGTGGAGTTTCTTCCTCATGTGTGATGATAGCTTCGACATTAAAATTAGGAGGAAGCTTAGCTCCTTGATGAGCTAATTGTAAAAAGTATGCTTCTCTATCTTCTTTCAAGAAATGCTTCATCATTCGTTTGAAGTTATCATCATTTTGATATTGAGCAATTTCTTCAAGTGTGGGTTCTTGATCTGCACCATGTTGAGATTGAGCTCTTTGAGAGCCAAAATTTGTCTCTGCTTGAGACATGGTAGGAGTTTGTGGACTCCCTGGATTAGATTGATGAGGGGTATGTTGAGTACCTCCGTGAGTTGATGGAGGAGGTATGTAACCAGATTTCAATCGATAGTTGCCAAGACCGTCATCCTCGTAAAGACTAGAATTGATGAGTTGCTCAAGAGTTGGAGTTTGGAGAGTGGTTATAGATTTCTTGTGAGAGGAAGCTCTAGTCTCCACCATTAACCTCAAGTGAAACAAAAGAATAAGATTCAGATAACTGAAGAATGAATTGAATCAAGATGATCAAATGACGCAACCTTGTCAAGGTTTGATTAATTTGAAGATTCGATTAGACGTGGATGAAGGATACTGTGCCCTGGATGTATGGGTAGGTTCCCAAAAGATAGCAGACAAGATATCACAACACTCAGTCGTTTTGATGATTGATTGATTGAAGATTGATAGTTATGACAAGGTTTTGACACGAGATGATAAAGACTCAAATCAATTAAACAGAAGGCTGAATCGGATTCAAAAAGGCCACTTTAGGAAAATGATTGGATTCTCAATAGCTACTGCTCTATTCCTGACATGGTGATTTGATCGACAGATTCTGAAATAGGCTGAAAAGGCTAAATATCTGGCAATTCTAACAACTCTCAAAAATTTCCCAAACAACACTCTACAGACTCATATGACAATGGGTATGCTATGAAACGATAGTTGAAAAGCTCATACGACAATTGAAAAACTCGCATGATAGTTGCTAGCAGGATTTGACTTTTTGAATTTAACTAGCAGAAAGACTCGTACGACACTGGGTTCTTTACCATACGACAGTTGGGCAGTAATGAAACAACACTTTGAGAAAACTCGTATGACTTTCTGACCTCCTGAGATGACTTTTGACTCCAAAAAAGAATTTTACTTCAGATTTTGCAAATTTTGAGTTTTCAGATTCAGATTGTTTGCAAATTTTAATGTCTAGATTTGAAGATTGTAACAGATTTGTCTATTTTCAATAACCAGATAGATAAACAAGCATGCAAAACAGCAAGCACGTGATTTCAAGCATGTCTGAAAACAATGAACAAGTGCAAAAACAACCTTGTGCATGAACAATCAAGTGACTTATTCATTCTAATCTTCAGAAGCGCTAATTGTGTATGTTCCAAAATTTTTTTGCAATAATGCACATATACCCTATAAAATGAAAATTTGGCCTCGCTAGGGTTTTTAGTAATGGTTTGACTCTACAACTTTTATGATCGAAAGGGGTGAACTCCAATCCCAGCGCACCAGGGTTTTGACACAATCTGAGAACTTAATCTTCAGGAGCTGCTAGGGAGATCCGACAACCCAACAATGAACCATACCCATGGAGATTTCTTCCACAAAGATATTTATATAGTGGCTGTCACTACCACGGTGAAAATGGCTATTACCGCTTGAGGTTCCATCAATGTAGTTTTCCCTATGAAGGGATTGTCCACTACGGTTAACCCTCTCTAAAGGTGACTCACAGTATGATACCACAAGGGGACTTGGCTCTAGATCCAAGGTTTTGATGCCTCTTCACTTTTAACCCAAACAAAGCAGGCAGATTAATCCGACACGCTAAGACAAAGTTTGTCTCACCAAGGTCTATGATATCAACCCCACATGATCTATCAACCTCTCCGGAGAGAGAATGTATCAATCAATAAGGGAAGACGCACAAACTAAGTAGAACATGAGATGCACTAAGTATCCTCCCCACCTACAAGGGATCCCTCGTTGAGAAGGGTTTTGCTAGGAACCCACTCTCTCAAGATCCACAAATAGTGTTCATGGGGCCTAATTACTATGTGAGTACAGATATATTCCAGAAAGCAAATTTATCCAAAAGTATTCAAAAGCACAAGGTGGTACACTTAACGCTTAAAGAAAATATGAGGTGAGTCCACAAAGTGGAGCACTTGACCCCTCACACAAGCTAGAAATGATTCCACAACTTAGAAAATAAGTGAGTTCCAAAAAGCACAAAAGGGTTGCCTGGTGGAACACTTAATGCTTCTTTCCTATAGACCCCTCCCCTTTAATGTGGCACTGATATTGCAACCACGGGGTGAAAATGAGGGGCCGGCGGATTTAGCGAGTCCAATAACCCAAGATAGCAATCTAGATCAATCACAAGTAATCTAAGACTGCCAATAAATACCTAAGGTGTCATAACCTAGTATTCAATTATGCAAATTCATAGAAAAAGCATGCAAAGAAACACTCAAGCTAAACACATGAGAGATTTATTTTAAGGCCAAATTGAAATATTATTAGATGAAGGAGAATACCTAGGATCCTTGCAATGTGCTTAGTAGATTTTACCTGATTTTTAGCAATTCTTGTTGAGCTTTTCCATGCAAGCAAGTGACGAACTCTCCAACAAGCAAACAAGCAAACAAGATATGCAAAATATATTCAACTTATGAAAACCATAGGGTTAGCTCTAAAAATCAATTATTATCAGCAATAATAACCAGCAATTAACCCAAATTACAACTCATATCATTCATTGAACCATGTAAAAAAATTAAGTGCATACCCATCACAAAACTTTATTATTTTTTTGCTGCATTTGACTAGTCAACAAGATCTAATTTTTTTTTTTAAATTTTGGCCACAAAAATAGAAATTTAGAATAGAGATTCCTGCTAAAAAAATAGAGAGCTTTCCAAAAATGTAAAATTTTTAGAAAAATCTCTTCATTTGTGCCCTAGAGACCCATTTTATCAAAACATACCAGTTTTTGTAAATTGACTATTTGAGCTATTATATTGCGTTCAAATTTAAAATACAAAGAATGGACCCCCTCTAGAATTTAAATAGCTTTCCGAAAATATAAATTTTTTTAAAATATGCTGATTTACGTCAGATATTAATTTTTTCTAGAATTTCAAGAAAAAATTATTAAAAATTATAAACATATCAAAAAATTCTAAATTTTTTACTGTAGCTTCTCTAATATATGTCCAACATACAAAACAAATTTCAGAGCAAAACTCCAAGCTGTTTGAGAGATAAAATTAAATCTTTGAAACTTTAAGGCTTTAGCTCTAAAAATAAAATAAAAAATAGCATGTAAAGGTGGGTTGCCCCATGGTGGGGTGCTAGAAATGTGTGTGTGAAAATTGTACCTGATCTATAGACACAATACTTCAGTAAAACATTAGAGGTTAGCAAAAATCAAAATTGTGCAAAATTGAAATCTAAATTAACCAAGTGATTTACTGCCTTCTAGTAGGTGCAAGATTGATGTTCTCGTATTGTTATTGAGATCAGTGACCTAGATGACACCTAAATGAAGGATTTGAATGCAATTGATCTAGATATGAATTGAATGCAATTAAGCTATTTTTTTGGATTTTCTATGCAATAAGAATGATAAAAACTTGATATGAAATCTAATCTATATGAAATTGATTTGCTAAAATGATCTAACAATGATATGAAAAAGAATCTAAATGAATGTAAAAAAAACAAATTGATCTCACAATAGCCTTGATTCGCAATAAGCTTTGATTCTCCCAATTCCAATTCTCCAACCTGATTGTGCAAAAATGTGAGATGCTTTGAGATGAGCTGAGGCTTTAATTTTATAGAAATCCAAGGCTTTGGAGGTGCATGGAAAAAAACCATAAATCACTCAGATTAACTCAGCTTGATTTTTGAGTTATCTGATAATAAAGATAATTTAATTCACAAAAATATGCAAACTATGCAAAAATAACTTTTTAACTCAAATTAGATTTTAGATCAGCTTTTTGAACTCCAAAAGGATGTTGAGTTCTAAAAAGTCAACACTTTGCATTGATTTTCTAATTTGGAGTTTAACTGTTTCTTTTGAATGTGCATAATAATTATGAATTAATTAAATAAATAAAGTGATTTATTCTCAACTTAACTGATTTTTTAAAATAAATAATTGATTTATGGGTTAATCAATTA
Organism: Chamaecyparis obtusa; assembly: GCA_027943335.1. Taxonomy (NCBI): domain Eukaryota; kingdom Viridiplantae; phylum Streptophyta; class Pinopsida; order Cupressales; family Cupressaceae; genus Chamaecyparis; species Chamaecyparis obtusa. Next base: position 1,957,415 of record BSBK01007362.1, read on the forward strand.
TTTAATCAAACTTTTATTAAAAACTATATTATTAAATAATGACAACTTGCTTTAATTAATTAAATAAAAATTTAATCAATTATTCATAGGATATTGGATTTATTGTCAAAATTAAATAATACAATTAATAATAGATAGAATTAAATTTAATTACACAATTAAGTGGCAAGATATTAAATCTAATTAATTAAATATGAAAATATTCAATTAATCAAACTTAGGATAAATGTGATTTATCTCCAAATAATCATTAAATTAAAGATAATTAAGATAATTAGGAATATTGCTAAGAATATTCCCCAATGCAGAATTTAAGATAATCAATTATGATTCGAAGATGTTTAGATGTGCCTTAGATTACGACTTCGATGTCGATTTCGTTCGATTTGTAGATGTAGGAGGTTAATGAACTTATAGCCCATTTTTGGGGTATTACACTCCTCATGTTCCAAGTTGACACTGCGGGATCCAAAAACTATAGATAAGGAATAAATTTAGAGAGCGGAGGAGGGCCATAATGACCAAAATAATATAGGGTCCCTATATTATTTCAGTCGTTATGGCCCTCCTCGGCTCTCTAAATTTATTGCTTGTCTATGGTTTTTGGATCCTGCAGTGTCGACTTGGAGCGAGAGGAGTAGTGGTTGTGTTGCATCATCTGGGTATACTACTTAATTATGTTGTGTTTCCAAAAAAATTTCACCCACTGAAGGCTATGATTTGTCTCTATTGACTAGAAACCAAAAGCTTTCTTAAGTATGCTCACCTCGCAGGGTATTCTAAGCATGACTTGGTGATCAAATTTGAACTCCTCTTGTGCCCTGTCCAACAAGGCTCAATACAGAAGAGGACTAAGAAAACTAGTGGGAATGATGCACCATGTACATTTGATTCTTCTCTTGATTCTTACGCCAAACTCAAATTAAGAAACAAAAATTCATGGATCAATGAAATTTGCTTCGAAGGCTGCAAAACATTAATTTGTTGCAATTTTTTCACTTAATGAGGATGAAATTCAAGTAATAGAAAATTTTCTATATATTTTGATTTGTTTTGAATTTCATATATTTAGATTTGAATTTTGTTTTGAACAAGTTATTATAAAAAATGTATTCTCGCCATATCATAGTAGGGGCCTTCACCAAAAGGTGAGAGAAGGAAACTAGACATAGAAACTCTCCCAAAAAAGATGATCCAACATGTCAGACAACAATCTACCTCAAGATGTAATAACTTCTTACTTCCAAAGCCCCCCTCAAAGACTCACCTTCTAGGCTACCCCAAGTGCACCTAGTGCTTCCCAAACACCATATCTTCACCCAAGACTTCGACCTTCTTTTCAACTTCATAAATCATCTCCTTATGGCCTATCTACCATGTTCCATCAACCCAATAAGTCTCAATAACGAATCCCTTACCCAACTCACACATTTAGCCCTTAAAGCTAGTAGCCCTTACCAGTCATTAATTCTTTTTCTCCAACATTCCCCAAACAACTAAGGAAAATAAAACATGATTTAGATACCCTTTCGGGATCTTCAAAACCTCCCCAAGATTTAATATTGACTCCTTTGGATCATACCCAAGATCCAATACCCTTGTAACCCCCAAACTAGGCCTAATTCTCCTCATTTACAAAGAAACCCCTAACTCCACTTACTCTCATGAATCTAAAGGCTGCAACAATATTTCCTAGTGTTTCAAAACATGAGATTCTTGAATTTATAAGACTTTATCTCTTACCCATTTACCTAGCCATTAAACCCTCAGTTTTAGGGTCACACCATGAGGGTTTGATCAAAAAGACCACTCCAATCCACTCCAGACCAAACCAATTGCACAAACACTTCACTATGGACCCCTACATGAAGAATCCATCACTAAACCCTTCCATCTTCGAGGAAATCCACTTCCCATTTGACTAGTGTCTATTATTCAGGGCATGTTCTTTGTCAGCAACCACAACCACTTTGTGGATCTTCAACTACATTCTCCAATCTCCTGCACAAGATAGATATGAAACAATGATTATCTTACATGATTGTAGTCTCTCACAAAATATAGTAACCACAGAGGGTGGGAGAGTTACAATTTCATAAAGAAAACTTCAAATTACAAGACTGGTTGTACACTACCAAACACTGTCTTAAATGCACAGTCCAAAGTTCTTGAACTAAACCATGATAAAATGATAAAAATAATGCAAGGGAATGTGAAATACAAAAAATGCAATATCCTAAATCATTCCTACGCCAAGATCACACTCTAAACTAACATTAGAACTCGATGTTCCTGATTGTACCCGTGGAATAGAGAAAGGATTTGCAGAGACTAATTCAAGTTTTATTGATTTAAAACTTCTACAATGCTTTGTCTTCCATCACCCACTCTACATACTCAAATTACCTCATCAAGTGAAAGGAATTTCTTGTTAAAATGTAATATTAGTATAAATTTAGTATAATATAATATAGTATAATATTAGTATAGTATTATAAAATTACCTCATCAAGTGGAAGGAATTTAATATAATATTAGTATATAATATATAGTATAGTATTATAAAATTATAAATGTTAATAGATTTGATAATATATTTTAATTTTTAAAAAAAATGATTTGATGTCTCTTTTTCAACGACCAAAGAATATAAGATCTACAAGAGCGCTATACATTCGACGAATATTTCGACAAGAAAGCGTCACTATTTCGACCAACATTGGTCAAAGAGATAAAAGGTATGTCAAATAATTCTTCCAAACTCAAGAGATTATTTCAACGGTGGATTAGTGGATACTTTGACAACTTTGGAGGTCAAATATTCAACAACCATATACTGTGTCAAATAATCAACAAAAAAAGTTTGACAATAGTTATGGTCATTTGGTCGACCAATTGTCATTTAAAAATTGACTAATCCTATAAAAAAAAAGCTAAAATTTACTAGTGTAAGTGCACCTTGAGGGACACTTTGGCCCAGAGTGGTTGGCAGTGTTCAAGTGACTCTATGTGTCAAATGAGGTTTCCATTAGCATTTAGGCAGCCATTCGAAACTTTTGGCTCAAACGGTTTGATGCTACAACTAACGGTTTGAAAGATACGCTATGTTGCTCATTTCAATTGAGGAACACTTCAAGTTTTGACATCAACCAAGAATGTGGTGCCAAATATAAATGAACTTGAATCTTTGAAAACCAAGATAGGTTATTGTAGGTCTCGACAACATAGTCCTCTAGCACCTAACAGTTTGATGCTACCTCACACGAGCTCCAAGATATGACCCTGTAAAGATTTCCAATTTCATGTTGAGTACACCTTGAGGGAGACTTCGACCCGGAGTGGTTGGCATCATTCAAGCGACTTTGTGTATCAAACAAGGTTTCCACTAGTGTTTATCCATCCATTTGGAGCTATTGGCACAGATGGTTCAATGCTACGACCGTCAATTTGATAGATACATAATGTTTCTCATTTCAACTAATGAACACTTCAAGTTTTGACATCAACCAAGAATGTGGTGCCAAATATAAACGAACATGAATCTCTGAAAACTGAGATAGGTTTTTGTAGGCCTCGACAACATGGTCCTGTAGCACCTAACGGTTCGATGCTACCTTACATGAGCTCTGAAATATTACCCCATAAAGATCATCAATTTCATGTTGAGTGCACCTTGAGGGACACTTCAGCCCGAAGTGTTTGGCAGCATTTGAGCGACTCTATGTACCAAAAAAAATTTCCACTAGTGTTTACTCGGCTAATCAGAGCTTTTGGCGTAGACTGTTTGATGCTACGATCGATGATTTGAAAGATATGCAATGTTTCTCATTTCAGCTAAGGAACACTTTGAGTTTTGAGATCAACCGAGAATGTGGTGCCAAATATAAATGAACTTGAATCTCTGAAAACCAAGATAGGTTATTGTAGGCCTCAGCAACACAGTCTTGTAGCAACTAATGGCTTGATTCTGCCTCACATGAGCTTTGAGATATGACCTCGTAAATATCACTAATTTCATGTTGAGTGCACCTTGAGGGAAACTTCAACCCAGAGTGATTGGTAGTGTTAGAGCGTGTCTGTGTGCCAAATGAGGTTTCCACTAGCATTAACCCAACCAATCAGAGCTTTTGGCTTAGACAGTTCGATGCTACAACTAATAGTTTGAAAGATACACAATGTTGCTCATTTCAACTTAGGAACACTTCAAATTTTGACATCAACTGAGAATGTGGTGCCAAATATAAACAAACTTGAATCTTTGAAAACTGAGATAGCCTTGACAACACAGTCTTGTAGTACCTGACGATTTGATGCTACCTCGTATGAGCTCCGAGATATGACCCCGTAAAGATAGTTGATTGCATGTTGAGTTCACCTTGAGGGACAATTCGACTCGAAGTGGTTAGAAGCATTCGAGTGTGTCTGTGTGCCGAACAAGGTTGCCACTAGAGTTAACCCAGCCAATCGGAGTTGTGAAAAGATACCAAAAGAAGATGTTAAATTGCATTCATGCAATTATGGCCTAGAAGGGTCATCTAGGGGTTAGAAGGTTTTTTATGGATTGAAAGGGTTGTTCTAAACCTTTAGAAAATTCTTAAGAGGGGTTTTAGACTCATGTTTTCGAGTTGACAACATTGGTTGTCAACTTGACAACAAATATTAGTCATGCTTTGTTAAGACAGTTGGTTTTAGACTGTTTGGAGACAATTTTTTGGGTAGTTAAAAAGTTACAATCAGTTTTTTGGGTGTTTGAGTCTATTTTAATATTGATCCATGTGATTGGAAGAGGAGAAGTGGATTTGGGCATGGAATGAAGGAGCATTGAAATAGTTTTCAATCAATAAACAATAATATTCTCTGCATACTGTGACACTATCTCGTGGTATTGTCCAAGACCAGTGAATTAAAATACTTGCATAAAATGTGATTTGGATTGGTCTATGATGTAAGGACATTTCCTTGGTTGTTAATTATCTTACCATGTATTCATTTCAATGTTTTTATTGTATTTAAGACAAAGGAAATTATTGGTGTTCTTGAAAGTGACTAGATTTGGGGTCATAGTTAGTGATTGGGATTGAGGTCTCCTTATGAGGATTGACTCTCCCACCCCCTGTGATCACTTTGATTGGTGGGAGAGGTTTGAATGTGTATTATATCCTTGTAATATAATGGTTGGTGTAGGGATATGATGGATTGTGTTGGAGAGATCACTGAATGAAGGAGTTTGTTGTGTGAGGAGTGCCATGTTTTGGCACCAGTCATTTTGGTGAGTGTAAATCGTTAAGAGTGGATTTTTTATAGTGGATTATGGATTTTGGGATCCATAATGATGTGTTTGATCAAATTTTTTGATCTTGAATAAGTTGTAAGGTTCCATTTGAGTAGGCCCTAGTTGTGTGACCCTAGAAACAAGGGTTTGGTGGCTAGAAGAATGGGTAGGTGTTGAGACCTTAAAAGCTTGAAAATATTTTGTTTTTAAACCTTATGAAATCCATTTTCTTGGTTGGTATGTTGGGGACTGAATATTTCTATGAGTTGCTTTATAATGGGGATGGAATTAGGCCTAGTTGGTGACAACTAGGGTATTGGATTTACTAGATGGTCCAAAGGAGTCTATCTTAGGCTTTGGATAGGATTTATAGAACCCAAAAGGGTATCTAAAAAAATCAACAGTTCCTTTAGTTGTTTGGGAGGATTAGGAGAAAAAGGATGATTTGTGGTTGGTGAGGGCTACTAGCCTAGAAGGCTAATGGAGTGGATTGGGTTGAAGATCACTTGAACATACTTGGAGGGCTGGTGGAACATGGAATATGGACCATGTTAAGGTTTTCTAAGAAGTTAGAACTAGGGTGGAAGACTTGTTGGAAGATTTGACATATTGGAGGCTCTAGGTGCATTGGGAGAAGGCCTAGATTGAGATCCTTGCGTGAATTTTTGATGTCAAGAGAAGTTAGTATAAGAGATTAGAGGAAGTGAACTTGTTCAAAATTTCTAAGGTGTTGGTTGTCTAAATACAAAGCACTCTATTTGACCCTTGAGTTGAGACTAAATCTGGTGCAAGAGCACCAACGATAGAGCCTGAACAATGGATGCATACCAAGGTCACCGAAGATCCTAGGGTGATCCAATGAATTATTTGAAGGTTAATAACCTATAAGGTCATCTAGGGTTTTTATATGGCCATTTATGCCATTAAAATATGTAATTACACTTAAATGTGCAAAAGATGCTAAAAGTTGTAAAATTGCATTTTAATGCAATCATGGCCTATAAGGCACATAAGGGGTTAAAGGACTAGTGTGGTTTGAGAAGGTTGTCTTTAAACCTTTATCAAAGTTCTAAGAAGAGTATTAGGTTCATGTTGTCGAGTTAAAAACATAGGTTTTCAACTTGACAACAACTTTTGATCATATTTTGATTGCAATAGTCAGTTTGTGATTGTTATTAGCTAGTTTTAGATTTAGTTATATGGATGTTGTCGGTTTGTTTTAGAGATTGATTCTATTTCATGGTGGATCCATGAGTTTGGAGATAGGTATGTGGAGTTGGTGTGTGTAAAGAACCATTTTTCAAATGGTTTTCATTGAATAAATAAACATTCTCCACAAACTATGTATTGTCTCGTGGGTATAGTCAGCCTTAGCAGTGTTTTCAAACGTGTTTTGGTGATGTGTAAGGATTGGATCATGATGTGAGGATATTGTCTTGGTTGTTATTTAACTTTCCATGCAATTGTTTCAATATTTTATTTGTTAATAAGGTAGAGTAATTAATTGGTGTTCTTGATAGAGACTGGGTTTGGGGTCATAGTCAGTGATTGGGATTGAAGTCTCCTTACGAGGATTGACTCTCCCACCCCTGTGACCACTATGATTGGTGGGAGATGTCTAAAATGTTAACTCATTGAGGATTATTTTACGCTCTATTAAACCTAAAATCATTACTTTGCATTAATTACATTGGGAGGTATATTATACTCACATATGGATGTACATATGTCTATCAATAAAATCGCAAGACATTAAATTTGATATGTTTGTGACAGTTTGATAGGATATGAATGTGTCTAAATTTTAAAATTTTTAGAATGATTTTTTTGAACATATACATATGTATGTATGTATGTATATGTATGAATTTAGAAACTTAGTGAATTTAATTATTTTATGTTTTTTAAAGGTTAAATGACAAGATATGAACATTTCTCATTTTTAAATTATTTAGAATGAATATTTTTCTCTATTGATTATAATTTATATAACATCAAGGAACAAATAGAACCATTTTATGGATATGCCTCTATAAAATAAGTAGACTCCTAGTCTAAGGAGTAGCCAACAGAGAATAAGTTATGCAGAATATACAAAACAATAGTGAGTGACTATATCATAATAAATAATGGCCCAAAAACTAAACTCATAGTTCAATTCCTCCTCTATCTACCCAAGTGGTCCAACCATCAGGACCTTCCATCCATTTCATAATTTTGTCATTTTGAACAAACACGTTGTAAGGGTGTACAAATTTTATTGTTCTCTCTTGTGGAACAACTATTGTTGGGACGGATACAAGTGCCAAGGCCTGGACTGGTTCTTCAAGTTCCTATTTTTCTTTGTCTTTATTTTTAGTCAACACTTTATTAAATTGGTTCAATGCCTTCTCAAATGGAATTCTCTCTATCCACATTCTGGTAGTGGTGCAACCATATGCTATTTCCTTCTTTAGCATCTCTATTGCTCTATCATTGATCAGGTCTACAAACTTATTATCCTCAATCTTTAGTATGATAGTGACCTGCATTGCAACATTGTGAAATATGAGTCTCCTGGGAGACTCAATAAGGCTCCTTGGCTTGCCATTAAAGTAATAATCATTTCTCAATTTACACATAGCCCATAATATATCTGTAGATAGTATAGACCAAAAAATACTACTATTTTTTATAAGCTCAAGAATTTCCCATAAAGAACATGGATCAAACTGAAGTTATCATGTAAATGAAATCCAAAGAGACCCCACACTTCCTTGGAAAAAAAATAATCAAAGAAAACATGATGTATGGATTTAAAAGACCTACAAAAAGAAAAAATTCTATATTCCCTAATAGAATTTTTAACATGTAATGTATGTAGGAGAAGATGCCACAACAAACAAGATTTTTTAGGTTCAATTGGTCTATGCCATATACCCCATTGAATATCTAGTCCAAGTATAAGGTTCCAGTTTGACTTTCCAATAGGACTTAATGTGGTCAATGACATCATGGCAATCAATGAGGAATCTATATATAAATTTCGCCTGGGTGTTATGGAGTAGGGTATCATCTTGTCATTTTAGGAGAAAGATCCTATCATCTTTGATCTCACATATCTTAGGGATGCTCAACGTACTGCAAGCATCTCTAAGCATGGAGTATGTTCTCTATTGGGATTTAGGAATGTCAAACTTTTGCCATAGATCTTTCCAGCTGATGAGATTCCCATCTTGAATAATATTTGAAAAGTATCTAATTGTTTGCAACCCTGATAAGACAATAGTAACTATATAAAATATGATAAAAATCTATGGTGCCTTGATAAATTCTTTATTTTTGTTCCAAAAGCTTCACATTGGTGCGCATAGGAAGGTAGTGGTGTAGGTTGTGGAATTTGTCTTTACTGCTTCCAACTACATTGTCTTGAAAGTTTTTGAAGGTCTTTCAACAAATCTATTCAATGCACATTGTGCATTTCAAGTGATCTTTGATGCGCTTTTTAAAAAAAAATTTGCCCTATCAATCGGTTCATTATATATTTTGAAGAATGTTTGTACCCATGACAAAGTTCTCAACCATACATGGGTAGAGAAACAATGGAAAAGGTTATCATATCATTTTTGCACATGTCAATTGTATTTGTAGTATTCATAAATCCTTTTCAACAATTTCATTTACTATAAAATTTCAAAGTCATTGAACCCCATATAGCACTATGTCCATTGGGAATTTTCCTTTACTAATTTTTCAAGACAAGAGTTTTATGGGGTATCCACTAGGGTATTGAAAAAACTTTCCTCCTTATTCTTTCATGAATATCCATGCTCGTACCTTGCTTCAAAATCCTTATTCCAATCTAGATGACTTTGCATTTATCCTACGTGTATGTCACAACATAAAGAAAACATCTTATATCCTCAATTTTTTTATGGATTCCAATCCCTTTTCTAAAACACTCTTTTATCATGCTCAGGTGGATGTCCATACATTGTTTAAAATCTTCCATATCACAACAATAAAGGAAGACACTAGAAAAGTTTGTGACTTCTAGCTATTATATCTGCACATTACTCGAGAGTTTTCAAACCCTTTTAGTAGATCCAATTTCATTGTAGGTCAAGGCATTTCAGATCAAAAACCCTTTTGGCATGACATCTATATACTATTTCATGCTCTCATGGTGAGACATGATACTTCATCAAAGAGCCTTTGTTAAGTCTTGGTGATTATTAAGTCTTGTCAATGACTTTATGTTCAATTTGAGACATTTCTTTGTTGACGAGACATTTTATCTCTATATCTAATCATTTTCAACACATCTTTTTGCATTCAATGAAGAATTATCAATGTTGGTCCAACAAATAAGGGTACCCACCAACTTTTTTCCCTCCAATTTAATAAATGAAAGTCATTTTGTCATGTAAGAAAATGTGGGGCCCACATGGTTCTAGTAATATTTTGCTAATTGAAACTCACTTAATTTGTAAGTATGATTGAGACATTTTTTTACCCATCTACACTTGCAAAAATCTCTTTCTCAAAACAATTATGAAATCCAACTTATTTCCTCACTCTATTTATGCATATTATTATATCAAATTAACTAAATATTAGAATTCTGAAAGAAATGTCCGTGTATGTCATGATATGTGTTGGGTCAATGTATGGCCCAACTAAAAATAAATACATCTGAAATAATTTGTTCTATGGAACCACTAATAGAATGCATTCTGAACCCCAATAGACAAAACAATTTTCCCTCTATTTTTATCCATGATCATTACTTCCAGGCCCCAAAATTTAAAGAAATGCCTCTGAAATTATCTTGGAAAATTAATCAAATCTGATTTTGAGGAGTATCCATTGAATAAATAAGTTCATTGAATCCTAGTGAGTACATGAGCCAAGGAGATTTGTCTCCTTCAACTTCCTCTACAAGTTATGAATTATAAAAAATGGCTAAATCTAAACAAACCCAAAAGTACACATTTAAACCTCAATACATCCTCTTTGGTTTTTCTTTCTCAAAAATTATCAAACTAAATAAAGAAGCTCCACAATCATGCATTGGATACAATTGCATGAGTAAAATAATAGGAATTAATCCTTCTCATTCATCCCCAAACTGGTTTCAAAATGTGGACATCTAAAGTAGGTTACCTGATAAGGTTAATCTTGTGCAAACCACAAAATATAATCATCTAGTTGTGAGACAATAAAAATATCACATGAGGTGATGAGGATCTAAAATTTTGTACAAGAGTTCTGTTAGTATAAGAAAATCGTATGGACCAATTGGTTAGATGTGAAGGTTATCCAGATGTAAAATATGAATTTCCATAGAAGGTCAATTTGATGAATTTTGCACTGTGTAAACAATACACTAAATGAATTGCAAATCAAGTGGCCTTGGGAAAATTATCAAACAAGGCCTTGAGATTCTGTAAATGGACATAGGCGTTCTTTATTATTAGGACAATCGCGGGGAATGATTGGTTTGAGAGGAAACACATTAGGAACTGAGTTATTAACCTTCAAAGGGAGCCATGTATGCACATTAGTTAGTGTTTAAAATAATGATTTTCTTAGGGCAATCAAAATGGCTATATTAAATACTAATCATAGGAGTCCACAACTTGGCAAATATACTTGTTATAATCACTTTTGACTTATCAATGGTAGTTTTAAATTTTGTAAAAGATTTGAAGTCCCAACACCTTTTACACTTTTCAAAGAACTAACGCAATCAAAATATAATATATTTAGGATATGTAATCATAACCTTTATTTATTGATAAAGAACTTTTTTAGACATGCACCAAATAATTTTCTATGAAGAGCCCCAAGAGATAGATATTTTTTAGTGTTCAATGTATTGTTTTCACTTCTCTCCTCTCAATTCTTATAAGTGGTCTATTAGGTTACGAAGGATTATACCATTATATTGTTGGGGTTACTATAAATTCTTCTACCTACAACTATGAAGTTATAAAGGAATGGAGAGACCAACTCTAAAGTTGCTAAGTACTTTAAAAGGTCCTTTTTTTGGCTTTTCTTTCTCTTTATTGCAATACATGTGCTCCTAAGGGACACCATTATGGTGAGGGATGAATCCATTGAGAAGATTCAGTTAGAATGAAGGGAATTGGAAAGAATTAGAAGGGTGGGATAAGGTAGGAGAGAGAGCTGGAAAAAGGGAAGTGAGGGCTGGAAAAAGGGAACAAAATAATTTCATTGCCTCCTTTTTTTGTAGGATTATTCTTTTCCTGAGACATGGACAACAAATTTTCTCTCACAATACTAGGTTGAATGGTAAGACCATTGCACAAATTCTAAAGCTACAATTATGTTGACATTGAGCTATGCAGTGAGAAAATTTTCCACTATCTAGGACATTGTGCTATCTAGTGTGCCATGTACCTTGAGGACATTGAGATATCTAATGACCTATCCCCGAATCCATAATATCTATAGCAGATTGGTATCAGCTACAACATTACATCAAATATATAAATGGCATATCATGTATACATAATACATAAGTATGCACATTCCTTTCTCTAAGAGTCTATGAATTGACTATTAAAAATGATGTATCATGTACCATGTAACACTATAATTCATTATTAATATTTAATTAATGGTTGTGGTTTACCAATTTTATTGTTACTGATCTTAGTTATTCATTTGTAGTAAATAATTATTTTTACTGTGCACATTTGTGTAATTTTTGAAGATTTTCTTTAACCTACAAAAACCCTTATTTATAATTATCAATATTAAATTAATAAATTTAAAATCTAACCCTTTTCTTAAAAAGACAAATAAAACTAAAAATGGTCACCATAAAATTAGTTAAATTACACAAGTACATGGAGAAAAGTGACAATTGAAATAAACACTTAAGAAGTTTGATGTGCATTATGATAAATTACACCATAACCATCACAACCTACACTAAATTTTTTTTTTGTCTACTACAACCTAGATGACAATTGATTTTAAATTGAAGAGATTTCCATAATCCATGATAATCACCATTAAGCATTTCTAGATTTGATTGTGTTGTAAATTTTTGCATCAATGTTTCAAATTCACACTCTGTGATTCATTATCCTTTTGCTCTCTTATGCTCATGATGATCATGATGATAAATTAAGGAGTGTGATTCAAAATGTTGATGCAAAAAATTAACAACACAATCAAATCTAGAAACACTTAATGGTGACTATTGATTTGTCAAATAAACATACAAAATAAATTCTAACTACCCCAACTCATACATTTTTTCATACAAAAAAAAAAAGAAAAAGGGTCCACCCACCCTTCTATTTCCCATGGCTCTGACCTCCCACACTCTTGGATAGTCCTTGATGACATTTAAACTAATTTATGTAGCTAAACATCATACTTTCTTATTACACAAATCACTCCAGATGAAAAACATATGTAAGGGGATGAATTCCACCTTGTGTAACCAGTCACCACTTGGGGCCACAACCCCCCCTTCCCCTCTCCCCCCCCTAACCTTGCAATAGTGATGAAATATGCTTGAACCCCACACCACTCCTATCAAATGTACTGCTTCTTAATTTAGTGTGTGTATTCCTTGGTGCCCAACTCAATGCACCAAGCCAAAAAGAGAGATGCAATATCTACATTTTTTCTATATATACTTTTCATTTATAGAAATTCATCCCCCAAAATAATGGACACCTTCTTAAGGAAGTCAACATCTCTGAATTGAAGATGTTCTTCAGCCTTTCCTCAAATACATTTCCCCATACTAAAACTATATGTTTTTATTTTTATGCGAAGAAATTATCCGACATTTTTAGGCTCCTATGTATTAAAAAATGAAGTAGAAGATGTGGAAAGATATTGTGTTTTTCTTCCAATTTAGAACACAAATAGTGAGGTATTTAAATTTACCTCTTGATTCTTGAATTAACTCTTTTGCCAACTTGGAGTTGGAGTGTTTTTTGGAAGCAGAAGTTTCTTTTTTTTGTGATTTATGAAAAAATGGTTTTAGAACATTAACACATAAAACTAGCGGATGAATCAAGAAATGTAAAGGTGACACTTGCCTTGATTGTGATGAATTTGTGAAAGAAATAGGTTGTGTCTAACATTCTCCCTAGAATTGAACATACATTAGAAATATTTATTCATTTTATGGTGCATATGTCTTCATTACAGTTGAGCATTTCACCTTATTGAACTTGGCCGGCTCACCACTAATTTTGAAAATTTGTGAAACCTTTGTGAGTGGCTCAATCAAATGTTATTTTGGATTTTGGCACAATAGCACCATATGACAAATAATATTCTAAATGGTAGCATGAAGGTGTCATTTATTATACGGTGGCTAATGACTAGCCAATAGTGTGTTTTCACTAGAGGCTTGTTTCACACAAATGTAAAATTGTATAATTGCAAATCAATAAATATAGTAGTCAAATCAAATAACACTCTCAAGTCTACATCAATTAAATAGCATCCACATCAACTAATTTCACAATATCACTACTTTGAAGGTGGTATTGATGTTGCGAGTTCTTCCATAATGTTGTGATGTGAAATCCTTCCACGAATACATAGAAAGTTGACTCCTATATGAATTAATTATTTTGATTGATATTTGATGTGGTTAACTTTATATCATTTATGCCAACTTGTGCAAATTAGTGGTCCTCATCACTATCTTTCTATGGCTTGAAGTTTACACATCTCAAATTTAATACCTTTCAGTTATATCAAATGAATTAATGCAAGAAAATATTTTGTTCTTCATTACCCTCATGTGAGCTTAATGGTTTTTGGCTTTAAAGTCTTAGGATTTCATTTTCCAAATAAATTAAAAATAGATATAATTTCCTATTTGTATCTGACAAACAATTTAGTCATAGACACACCCCTAAGGTTGACAACAAATTTAAGGAAAGTGCCATTTTTAAGAAGAATATCATACATGCATCTTAGGCACCATTTTGCAATTGAGATAAGATTTTTTATAACAACAATAAAATAGAATTGTAGGGATGATTTTATGGTTTTTTAAAACAAGATATAGAGTTATCACAGATGTGTCATCTTTCTTTGTAGTGTCTCTCCTTGAATTGGGAGAGGACAAGGATACATTGTTACAACTAAGTGAGTCAATGATAAAAGATGACTTCTTAGCCTAGATGATGTAGAGGAGGAACCCTGGGTTGGATTTGGGGTTCATTTACAACAAGATATTGAAATATATCTTTAGACCCACTATCCAATGCATTTTTATTGATTCTTTGGATGTTCTTGACAAACTACCTTGACTATGCATCACAACAAAGTGTGTAAGATGTGTTGCTTCCTAAAGAGACTACTTATGCTTGAGTCTTTCAACATTACATTGTGGATTGAGGAACTCATGTCTCAAGTTGTTTCACAAGGAAATCTTTGAGATGTCTTAATGTTCTCTATGTGTTTCTTTATCACTGGCTTTTGGTCAATTCTCTCTCTCCTTGTCTGTCAGCAATTTTTTGTCAATTGTCAATTTTTGACAATTTTGTCATTTATGAAAATTTGAATCTATTCGCTATAAGTAATATCCCAAGAGTTACAACCACTCTTTAGTTTGTAAATATTGAGAAAATATAATAAATTCTAGACATTTTAATTATCATTTTAATAATTTGTTTATTTTTGAACCTCTATGAACATAAATATAATCTTTCAAATACATGAAGTTAATTAATTATTCACCTAATTGCACTTTACTTAAGCTTACTTAGGATAATGTGACATAGTAGTTTGCATTTGAGACACTTAGGAGTTTGCACATTTCCTTTCCGATGGTGTAGGAAAAAATTATACTTTAGGTGGTGATAGTTGTTATCACATTCCACTTTATGTGTTGTCTCCACCTTTAGTGCACTTATCACTTATCATCCTCCACATGTTGCACATACTTCATTACACAATAGAGGATGATCCACCTTTGGTGGGCATGTGATTCCACCAAGCGTGGGAGATAATTTATCTCTTTCTTGTCTCTTAGTGATTATGCCTTTCCTATGTAAGAAGGAACGTCTACATTGCACTCATTGATTGTAGCTTAGTTAGCTTGATTATTGCATCATTAATGAGAATAGAGCTCATTATTGTCTATATTGTCTCTCTTACATTTGTTCTATTCATTAGCCTCTAGATCTTGGGTTGTTGCTATTGGAAAACTCTTATATGGTATCAGAGCTATTGGAGTTCCATTACATATTTGTTTTAGAGAGATCTTGCTTCATTTGAAGGAGAGATTATTTATAGATCCATGGAGAAATGTTTTTGGTAGTGTCTTGGGCCAGATCTAACCTCACCATTGCATCTAGGAGTCTCTTTTGATAAATCATCACTATAAATTCACCTATATTAAGTGTAAGGTGTTTTTAGGGAAACAAAAGTTAGCAAACCAAGCCATAGGACCTAATCTGCTAGCAACGGTATGATTTTTAAAAAATTATTATTATTTTGTGATTTGATTATTTTTGTAGTCTACATTTTCAAACATAGTTTTGTTTGAAACTTTATCATTCGCTATTTTGTGAGAATTTTATTTCAAAGTGTTTTATTTCTTGCAAATTTCTTTTCCAAAAAAATTGGATTAGAGGTATGGCCTCTATCCCTATTTTGTCAGATATTTTATAGGCGATTGTATTAAGATCCATTTAGTAGATACATATCTATAACATCAAGTTTGTAAAGGAAAATCTAGTAACTATGCAAATCTCCACGAGCATGACACACATCTCACCAATACTGACAGTTATTGGAATATGTTTTCATTCTACACAAGTGTTGATAAAACAAAGTGTAGTTTCCAATCTTAGTGAATGTGGGAATAAACCCACATTTCATCACCCATCTTGCCACCACCATCAAAGGAAGATCCGCTACCCAACAACATTTCCCGCATAGGCGACTCCCCTATGCTAAGCACAAGAAATGCATTCGCAGGTCCCACACGTCATGTGGTACCAATGCAACTCATCCTTATGGACAAATTGGTGTAGCACACATGAAAAAATGAGATCAAAGTCATAACTATTCAAGATACCACATAGACAATCCATATGGGTTCCACTGAGTGTATGGAGGTAATATCATCCTATATAGTCATCAGACCCAGTTAGCAAAACTATCAAGTAATATTTTCACACATGTGATAATAAAATTAAATTTGGTGTCTATTTTCTTTTCATTTTCTAAGGTTTCTAATTTTCTATGATGACCTCCTAGCCATCAAATTTAACCTAGTAAGTTTTTCATCATCAATTTTGAAATTTTTTGGACCCCTCACTATTTGAGTTTTTGGATTCATAGTCAATATTTGAAGGCTCATAACTTGCTCATTTTGATTCATTTTTCTAAGTTTTGTTTGACTTGGGGTAGAAAATTGTGAACTTTGTAGTGGTGGTGTTATTTTCTAACTTTGGTAGACAGATTCTCACAAGTCTCATTTTTTGGTGACCGTACCTATCCAATCCCCAATTCTGCAACTTCTAGGGCTTTGTTCAGGCTCATATAGACACATTTTAAGGTGTTGTTTTTTTAAGTGCATTATTATTTTCTACTTTCTAATTTTTCTATCAATTTGCAGCCATTGTGGGTAAAAATATCACTTTTAGAACTTGGTCTTTTTTGGCCATTTATGATCATTATAATGCTAAGATTTTAGTTATATCCTTAGCAATATTAATTTCAATCTGATTTGGCCTCATCAAGGCAGTTGTAAAATTGTCAAGATTATAAGTCCACTTAGCTCTCATTTGGTAAGTGGCAATTATACGCGCACTATATATAATGTGGCAAAATCACCATTTAAGGGGGGAGGGTGTGGGGTGGGGATGGTGAGGGGTTTTTTTTGGCTTTTATTTGTCTGTAATGCAATACATATGCTCCTATGGGACACCATTATGGTGAGGGATGAATCCATTGAGAAGATTCAATTAGAATGAACGGAATTGGAAAGAATTAGAAGGGTGGAATAAGGTAGGAGAGAGAGATGGAAAAAGGGAAGTGAGGCCTGGAAAAAGGGAACAAAATAATTTCATTGCCTCCTTTTTTTGTAGGATTATTCTTTTCCTGAGACATGGACAACAAATTTTCTCTCACAATACTAGGTTGAATGGTAAGACAATTGCACAAATTCTAAAGCTACAATTATGTTGACATTGAGCTATGTAGTGAGAAAATTTTCCACTATCTAGGACATTTAGGTATCCAATGTGTCATGTACCTTGAGGACATTGAGATACCTAATGACCTATCCCCAAGTCCATAATATCTATAGCAGATTGGTATCAGTTACAACATTACATCAAATATAAAAATGGCATGTCATGTATACATAATACATAAGTATGCACATTCTTTGCTCTAAGAGTCTATGAATTGACTATTAAAAATGATGTATCATGTACCATGTAACACTATAATTTATTATTAATATTTAATTAATAGTTGTGGTTTAACAGTTTTATTGTTATTGATCTTTGTTATTCATTTGTAGTAAATAATTATTTTTACTGTGCACATTTGTGTAATTTTTGAAGTTTTTCTTTAAGCTACAAAAACCCTTATATACAATTATCAATATTAAATTAATAAATTTAAATTCTAACCCTTTTCTTAAAAAGACATAAATAAAACTGAAAATGTTCACCATAAAATTAGTTAAATTACACAGGTACGTGGAGAA
This sequence comes from Chamaecyparis obtusa, assembly GCA_027943335.1. NCBI lineage: Eukaryota > Viridiplantae > Streptophyta > Pinopsida > Cupressales > Cupressaceae > Chamaecyparis > Chamaecyparis obtusa. The sequence goes on from BSBK01007362.1 coordinate 1,975,408, forward strand.
AAGTGACAATTGAAATAAACACTTAAGAAGTTTGATGTGCATTATAATAAAATACACCATAAACTTGGGATACAAATAAAAAAATATGATCGGTAAAGGGAGCATTTTTTTATTAATAGTAACCATTTTACATTGTGAATTCATGTGTCCAAAACCATCACAAGCTACACTAAAAAAATATTTTTGTCTACTACAACCTAGACTTCTCCTAAATTTCAAGTTTTAATTCCACATAACTATGGCTTCTCCTAAATTTCAAGTTTTAACTCCACATAACTATGCATCATGAAAAATTAAAGCATAGAGAAAGATGATGGAAAAACAATTAATTCAATATGTTGATGAAACAATAAAAAACATCAAATGATCCTAATTCTCAATTATAATGGATTGTTATATGGCTCTTGGAACTTTGAGAAAGTATGTATCAAATGACCTTATTTTTAATATTGACAAATGTACCACAATCAAAGAGGCTTGGAAAACATTTAGTCAATTGTATGGCCAAGTGTGCAATGAGTTACCTATTCATATGGTCATTTGTAATTGAATTAAATTGTGTGTGTGTGTATGTGTGTGTGTGATTTCAAATTACAAGTGCACACATCATATTAATTTTTATTAGATAGGCATGGAATTTGAAAGGGCCTTGATCCCTTATATAAAAAAATTAGCCTAAAATAATGATGCTTTTAAAAAATGATCTGCAATATTCTACTTGATCGCAGCAGTAGCTCCTCCTTCCCAAATCTAAGCTTCTCAGAACAATGAGGAGACATAACATCTATGACACATCCTTTTGACGACCTTGAAGAGTTATCTATTCTTGAGAACTCAATTTTTTGAACCTTTGTGGTAATGGGCTCCTTATAAAACAACATAAGATCCTTTGTCTAAACAAAATGCCATTTCTTATTTTCCAAGAAAGAATTATGGGTATGACCCACCATATTGCAACCTGAAAAATAACCAACAAGTCTTCAAATATAATTTGTTGCACCCTTTTCCCAATTTTAGATGATAAGGCGATTGGGTAGGGAGAACTTGATTTTTCTCCTTAAGAGCACAAAATATAACAAATAAAAAGAACTTCATAAATCAAGTAATCTTATCATTGACACGATATCACCCAAAAGAATTGGCAATAATATTGAAAATATTTTCATTCTAGAATTCTAAGAGAAATTTAGGCAAATATATCCAAATAGAAAATTAGAATATTTCCTTCCACAGGTTAAAACTTGGAGACCATTTTTTGAAGGCTAAGACCATTCAAACTCATAATCCATGGGTCATCAAGAAGGATCCTATGTAACAATCCTTCTCTTAAGAAAGAGAAAAAAGAAGAACAACCATTCAACATAGCAAAAAATTGAGCCAAGCCTCAAGGTTTCCTAACTCAAAGCATCTATTTCCCAATAATATCAATATTAGGGCAATTATCATAGAATCTCACTAAGAAAGCACCTCAACCAAGCACTAGACTTTTCCGAAAGAGAATTGAGAACATATATTTAAATTTTCACTTTCTCAAAGCCTGAACCACCAATGTCAGAATTTATAGTGACAAAAGAAACAGTTCAACAAGCATAATATTGTTTCCCACCCTTCTCACCATGCTCCAAAGAATAAACAATATCCATATCACAATCCTCCAACTTGAAGAGACCTATGAATTCCTCTGGACAACATTAGTAGAATAAAAAAATAGCACCGAACTCCTAGGCTGCCCACACAATCTTTGGAGAAGAAGCATCAAACACTTCAGAAACCCTCACAATCTCCGGGGAAGAAGTTACAACAAACTCTAAAACCGTATGGTCCATTATGAGAGGAGATAAAACACCACCTTAAATTTGGTAACTTGCAACTCCTAATCCATCAAAGAAAAAGAAGGCAACATGGAATTTCATTTCAATGTAGAGGCAAAAACTTCAAGTTTCGTAGACCAGTTGGACAAATCTTAGCTTTTGAGAGACTTTCCTTTCTATAAACTATGTAAATCTTTATTATTATAATATATTTAGGCTTAATGCCTTTTTCTCAAAAAAATAATTATTTACTTTATTTAAGATTATAGATTGATAAATTTGACTCAAAAACTATACAATTGAATAGTGATAACAATATCACAATTTTACTTATTTAGTAACTTTTTTAAAATTTATTTTCCACGTTTAAATAAGTGAGCGAATAACTTTTTCAAAAGAAATTATGCTTTGTTATTTTATCATCCAAAATGACACTCCATTTGATGAGAGTTGATTAGCTGGCTATTTAAAATTCGATTAGATAGCATGGCAGAATGTTAAAAACAATTAAGGGAAAAACCAATTATACGATCGAAGAAAAAAAGCAATTATACCGTTGAAGGAAAAAAACAATTATACCGTTGATGAAAAAAAAGCTCAATTTAGACACTTTGCAGACTCAATTTGATGAGATTGAATGCTGAGGCTGAATTTTCTGAATGCCCAATGATAAAATAATATAGGATCATACAATTAATGGGAAATAATATAGCAGAGAGTAATGATTTTCCCATTTTTGCTTTGTCAAATGTGATGTTCTGCTGACGATTGCAGAGGAATCTCATGGGGTGAGAAAGGATAAAGTACAGCATGCAAATTACTTTGGGCTTCCACTTCCAAAGGATAACAGCGAAGAGATTTACGCCCTATTCAAGAGCCTCCTTCCCATGGTATAAAACTCAAATTTCTTTCCGTTTTAGAAGGGGAAAAGGATGTTAAAGATATTGTTATTGCAGGGAGATTGGAGAAATGCAAGTACCCATGCCCAAATGCATTAAGTGTAACAAATACCCATGCCCAAATGCATTAAGTGTTAAACCCAAAATATATGCAATTAGGAGATAAGTTTAGCATAGCTGCCATATCAGAATGATTTATAGTAAGGCCTGAATATGCCCCTGCATTGGCTCGTAGTCCACATCTTTATTTTATTTTACTACCCTGTGCGTAACCCACATCTTGTAGATCTAACTCTCAATGATTATAAATATATTCAACACCATCATCATGGCCTTCTCAGCTCTTGTTCCAACAAAATCACAAAATGACAGGCCAACCATGCCCTCCTCAAAATGCAGATGTAGACTCCTGCTCTAGCCAAAGTAATATTGATGAACATGATTATCAAAATATTCAACACATAAAGATTGCCTCCATTTTGAAACATTGAAACATGTAAATCATTCTAGATGCAGAGGAAACTAACACTAGTTCAGAAGAATCTGATAGTGTGAAAATATGTAATTTATCAATTATCAATAAGCATGTGTATCACTTCAAGACAGCTGATAAATGTGCAAGAATGGAATAAATATGATACTAATTAGCATGCAGATCAGGAAAAGAGAAATTTGATACATTGGTTTCAGAAGCATGAATGTGAACTTTCTAGATCCAGGAATAAAAGTCTTGACCCCATTAAAATCATTGTTGTGGGTGTAAGATAATCCAAGGCTCAAAGTACCTACAATGAAAGGTTAAAAATCCAATAACGCCACCCAAGCTTAAGTTGAGGAAATTCTGAGGCTGAAATGTCAGGTATTTTTTGCACCAGCCAATTGGTCATTTTAAAGTGCCTATTTAGTACAGTGATTATAAATATAGATGAATGAGATTATAAATTTACACTATGGATCTTGTACTATGAACACTCAAAAATGGTCTCCAACTTAGATTTTCTTCTCTGTTTTCTGCCACACATAGCTTTTGACAAGTATTATCTGCACTCTGTCCCTACAAGATTCCAGCATTCTATGTTGATGTTTGACTTATGTACTATAGTATTGGACTCACATTGTTTTTTAAGGTAGTGATCTTATGGAGCTTGGTATTTTTTCTTCATAATTAGATTTTTCATTTTGATAGTCCAAACACTTATAACTGCTCATTTATTTTTGTTGTAATCATCTGTTTGTATCTAATCAATTAATCTTCATTTAAAAACTAACACTCAAACACCAAGAAGAATGTTAGAAAACTACTTATCACATATAATATCCCTAACACTCCTAGTTAGCAAAGTGAGGTGGTGTAAGGGAACAATCTAGCTCTTGAGACTTTAACCAGTCTCTAGGTTGGTGTACTTTTTTATTCTCCACATTTTGGTGAGCCTGACGTGAAGCTTACTTATCATAAGATTCTCTAAAAGTATAGATGTGGTGAAGCTCTATGAGCTTTACAATTCAGACCACTTTAGAAACTATTGTGAAAGGGTATGTGATGTGTGGTATCTCTCATAACCGACTCAATCCTAATAGATTAGTATCTTTGTTCACTAGAAATATGGATTTAAATGATCTTGTCAGGTTATAGTTATTTACAAGTCTGATTTTAGGACTTAACGCCTCTTTGAAAATTGGGTCTCAACATTCCATGCCTAATAGTTCTCCACCTGAACCCCCTCCCATAGTAGATCATGATTCATCTCTTATAGTTGAATTTGATAAGATCCAATCCCCGAAGGATAATTTAATGACTTTACTAGGAGTCAAAGATTGAAGGATATCTATTGTAATGGGTTGTATATCAAATTCAGATATTGGTACTTTGGACCAACTTAGAGTACTTTGCCTGTACCCCTGCAAATACACTAGGAATTTGGTGATTTAACAAAGCAACTATATCATAAAAATGTCTCCAAGTTCTCAAACCTTGGATAGTGTCATTAAATGACTCAAAACCTCTAAATCTAAGAGGAATTTAACCCAGCTCAAAGGGAACCTCAAAAGACCCAATTTGGTTGCTTCAAACCCTTAATTTGAGGGTTTCTCCAATCTTCGCCTCCCACACACTTCCAGACTTATTTGGTGATTGATTCACCATTGAATCCATCATATAATACTATTCAAGTCATAAAAACAATAGGCTATTCAACCCGATCTCCCAATGCTACTCCTTAGCCACCAATTTCATTAGGAAACCTCCACTAATCAAGTTGTGATCACTTCACTTGCCAACTCTTCTGCAAATAAAGACCATTAGAATTATGGCACATAGTTAGAAATCATCTTTCCATGGATCTTAGGCCTTTGAGCCCATGCAAAGGTATATGTTATATGTTACAAGTTAGATTAAAATGTACAACCAACTATTATTTCTTATGCTACAAGAAATAGATTTACATCGTATCTTGGCGTCAATATGAAATTAGCAAGAATGTTTATGAATTTCAACCAAAAATTTGATGTTATTTTTAACAAATCTCGAAATCTTAAATGTTATTTTTCCAGTTTTCAACGGCTTCTAATTTTATTTATTTTAACAAATATTCAATAATAACAGATTGCTTCAGTAAGAAAATAGTTTTTACACTCGATAAGCTACAGGATAATCACAGGTTTCTAGTCACAATTCTTGATATTTAGAGAACAATATGCTAAATTTTCCCAAAAATTCAAATACCATGAAATGGTAATATCTGTATGTTGTCAACCAAAATATCAATTCCAAACTTTAAGCAAGTGATATATGGTTATGTATTCGGTATTTCCCTACATTATTCCAATCAATTCATTTTCTAACTTTATTATAAACAGATCTTTTAAACCAATTTGTCACAAGAACTTTGGTTTACTCATTTTAATCAAGAAAATGTTCTTTTTGTTTAACAATACAAGTTTCTCATGAGGTTCTTATCAAACTCTTCTATATTAAAATCAGGAACATAAAAGTTCAAAACTACAGCTAAGAAGTAATAAAAATAGTTTTAAGAAGCTAAAATTTCCATCTTTATGTTACCTATGTCGTGTCACTTAAATACGTTCAGATTTCATCAATTCCTTTTCTAAATACGAAAGTAACTTATAAAGAAAAATACCAGGTACTCCTTCTCCTTCATGGTTACGAAACACTCTAATTGGCACTCCATCTACCATTATTGTGATCTTGAGAGTAGATGTTGGTGTGTAGGATGTATGGTTGCCCCAAAGTGTTTCCAAGGAATTCCATATCTATCTCATCGTGTTGGTCTCCATCAGAGTGAAGATAGAATGTAGTGACAGTGCATGCAGAATTTCCAGGCACTAACTTCATACTTATATTGAATTTCCCAAACAAAAATGCTTGCTTTGACTGTATTAACGAACCAGCTACCTGATCAAGCGTAAGTTGCAAGTCCTGGCCATTGTTGAATATGTTAACATATTCATTGTCCCATTTGACGTTTACATCTTCGTAGAAATTTCCATAAACCATTGGAGTTGCAGTACACAGGAGAAGACCCACAATAATACAGTGGAAAGCAGTGAAAACAACCATAATTCTTGACCGGATAGGGATTCGACTATAAATTTGAAATGTCGTCAATGGTGAGAAAAATTTAGAATAAATGAATTTGGAAGAAGACTAACACCTAGCTGGATCCTTCATCGGTGCATATAGGTCGGGGAGTATATTATATTGCTAGCAAAGTGGTTTTTGTAATCACTCCGGGAGGAAGTGGCATATCTCATGTGATTCCCCTTCCTTAACTCTCAAGCCCCCAAATGATGCACACATATCCTCAAAAATAGTTGGCTAAATGTTTGTTTATAAATACCAACTTGTGTACCATTTCCTCTCCTTCCTCATCACCGCCATTGAGTCATCCATGTGAGTCAATTGCCTCATAAAACTGTTAGCTCTGGCAGTCAATCCACCTCCTTTTCCACCGTATCTCCTTACCTTTTGATACCATCCAAAATTGAAGAGCCCCAAAGCATATTCAAAGCCATAATTTCTGCCAGAAATTTAGTCCACTACCATCGTTAGAAACAATTTAGGAGAAGGGGCAAGTTTTCTGTGTCATTAAAAATGGGTTGTGACATCTCCTCCACCTCTTTCAAATTGATGTTTATGTAGCTAATTGGATTATGTTGATCTTTACATGTAGTGCGAGAAATAAGGTGGATCACAGATAAATATTCCCAATAAAAATATATGTACATTTTTTAACAAGTGAAAATTTTCGTAACATCTGATTTGTTAAAAACATAGTTATTAATAACCAGTTAAGTTGAGTATGATGTCTATCTAGGCGTGTGACATGAACTAATAATCTATTCTAGCTTAAATGTCATATATTTCTGTACTATTTGATACTCTATCATATAGAGAGGTCTCAAACTGTTAGCATAGAATTCTATCGATGTTGCAATCGCATCCTAATTGGTAAAAGCACTAATATTGTATTTAAGAATACATTATAAAATATAACCAAAATATAAATTTTATATGAAAGAAAAATATAATTAGATAATAATAATTAATTATTAATAAAATATAACCAGAATATAAATTGTATATAAAATAAATATATAATTGAATAATAATAAATAAATATTAAATATATTATATATAAATATACAATTATGTAAAATAATATAAATAGTAAATTTAATAGACACCAATTAAATAACTGCAACGAAATACCAATTTTTACAATTTCTCTTCCAAATAGCATTTTTTACAATTTCTCTTCTAAACTGTAAACTTTTGTGTTCATCGTTGATTCAACAGAAAATATAGTGTTCAATTTCTCGCAGAGTTAAAATATAGTGTTAACTCCAATTTTAAGTAACGGGAATTTTAAGTTGAGGAGCTTTTTTCTAATTAGTTAAGTTTTTTAAAGCTTTTTAGCTTTTTTAAGGTTGTTTTTTTTTAGCTTTTTAAAGCTTTATCAGACTAGACCGTTAACTCTTCACTATATAATATACTCTTCGCTTTAGTTTTTTCCATATTCAGCAGCAACAGTTGTGCTTGTTCGTGTTCGCCCTTGATATTTCATAGGCGTTTGCAATGGCTAGTAGTTCAGTGGCTGGAAGGCTCCTCGGAAGCAGCTTGCTACTAAGGTTACCTTTTCTTCATGCCTCCTTGCCCGCTTGCTGCAAGGGATGAATCATGATGTTCATTGCCAGTTTTAAATTTCTTTCCGTTTTCTGCTCTGGGTTATTTTGCAAGGGGAAAAGGATGTTAAAGATATTGTTATTGCAGGGAGATTGGAGAAATGCAAGAAACGACGACTGGGAGCTTCAAGTAATATGGTCAGGTATGTAACAAATACCCATGCCCAAATTGTTTTAGTAATCATTTAGTATTGCATTAAGTGTTAAACCCAAAATATATGCAATTAGGAGATAAGTTTAGCATAGCTGCCATATATGTGAAAATATGTAATTTATCAATTATGAATAAGCATGTGTATCACTTCAAGACAGCTGATAAATGTGCAAGAATGGAATAAATATGATACTAAATAGCATGCAGATCAGGAAAAGAGAAATTTGATACATTGGTTTCAGAAGCATGAATGTGAACTTTCTAGATCCAGGAACACTTAGCCAGGGTAAATTAAAAGTATTTCCCTTTCGCAGGCAATTGTCTTATATGCAAGGCTGTTGCACAGATGTAGGCTAAAAATTCTGCCATTTCTTCAATTTTAGGTAGAAACTTCAATGCATGATAATTAACTCTGCACCTCAATCGATTTATTTCTGCTGGAACATTATCATGCCCAGACATGAATATTAGTGGTATTATCTTTGAAAACCATCGTATTATATTTATACTTTAGCATATGTGTAACTTTTTTTAAACCTTTTTGTGTTTTTTTTTTGGTATGTTTGAACTAACTTTTTATACATTTAAATTTTAACATTTATTTTGTATGTGTGTGTTTGAACAAATTGTGTGGGAAATGAACGAACAACATCTGAACTATGTTTGAACTTTGATACTCATTTTGGTGTATCTATATTTGAACCCTCCAATTCACTTTGTGTGAAGAGTGTGATAACTTTGTTTGAACTTTGGGATTCACTTTGTTTGTGTTTGTTGTTTGACATTATTGAACTTAGCATTTACTTTGTGTTGTTTAAAATATTTTTTTATTAAACATGTTTATATTTGGTATGTTTGTGGATAAATTATGGGATTTCATTTTTGATAATTAACTCCAAAATTGAATTTAGCATTTACTTTGTTAGAGTCTAGATGTGGTTTAACAATATTATAATAAATTTGGATGAGTATAAGTTTTGACATAGTTGATTTCCATAAGTATGATTGTACATAAAATGATAAAAGAAATGACTAAAAGCATTGATATTTTGCAAAAAACAATTTAAAGATAGATCTAAAATTTGACTTTGTAGTGAAGTCAAGAAAAAAAATTATCATTTTAAATGATTATAAGATAAAAAATAAATTATAATTTTTTTTAATTGATAATTTTTGGAGAGAAAGAGAGAGAGAGAGAGAGAGAGAGAGAGAGAGAGAGAGAGAGTAGGGAGGAAGAGGGGAAGAGGGAAAGAGAGGGGGAGGGTGAGGGGGAGAGAGGAAGAGGGAAAGGGAGGGGGAGGGTGAGGGGGAGAGAGGGAGAGGGAGAGGGAGAGGAAGTAGAGAGGAAGAGGGAAATAGAGGGGGAAGGTGAGGGGGGGAGAGGGGAGAGGAGGGAGAGTGGGGGAAGAATAGGGGCATAGAAGGGGTAGAGAGGAAGGAGGGGACTGAGACAAAGAGGGAGGGGGGAGATAGAAAGGGGGGCGAGGGGGAGGGGCGGTTGAGAGAGAGAGAGGGAAAGTGGGAGGGGGAGGGGGAGATGGGGGGAGGGGAAGGAGGAGGAGGAAGGGGATGAGAGAGAGAGAGGGAAGGGGAGAGAGAGGGTGAGGGGGGAGAGCGAGAATGGGTGGAGTAGAGGGAGATGAGAGGAAGAGGGAAAAAGAGTGGGGGAGGGTGAGGGGGGAGAGAGAGAGTGAGGGGGAGAGCAAGAGAGGGGGAGGGTGAGAGAGGGGGAGAGCGAGAGCGGGGGAGGGTGAAGGTGAGGGGGAGTGAGGGGGTAGGGAGATAGAGAAGGCAAAGAGGGAGGGAGAGGGGAAAAGTAGGGGTAGAGAGGGAGGAGGGGGTTGAGAAGGAGAGAAGGGAGGAGGAGGGGGAAGGGAGGGGATATTGAGAAAGAGAGCTGAAGAGAGGAAGAGAGGAGGAGAGGGGGAGAGCAGAGGAGAGGGGGATAGGGGAGATAGAGCGGGGGTCAAGGGGAGCGAAAGTAGGAGTGGAAGGGGGAGAGGAGGAGGGAGAGGGATAGAGAGGAACAAAGGGGGAGGGGTGATTGAGAGAGAGAGAGAGAGAGAGAGAGAGAGAGAGAGAGAGAGAGAGAGAGGAGTAGGGGCTGAGAGGGAGAGAGGGAGGGGGAGAGAGAGGGTGAGGGGAGAGCGAGAGCGAGAGTGGGGGGAGTAGAGAGATTTGAGAGGAAGAGGGAAAGATAGTGGGGGAGGGTGAGGGTGAGGGTGAGGGGGATAGGGGAGATAGAGGGGGGTTCAGGGAGTGTGAGAGTGGGAGTGGGAGGGGGAGAGGGGGAGAGAGAGGGGGAGATGGAGATGGAGAGGGATAGAGAGGAACAGAGGGGGAGGGATGATTGAGAGAGAGAGAGGGAGGGGGAGATGAGGGGAGGGGAAGAAGGAGGAGTAGGGGGATGAGAGGGAGAGAGGGGGTGAGGGGGAGAGCAAGAGTGAGTAGATGGAGCTGAGAGGAAGAGGGAAACAAAGTGGGGGAGGGAGAGGGGGAGGGTGAGGGGGAGGGTGAGGGGGAGGGGAAGTGAGGGGGTAGGGAGAGAGAAAAGGCAGAGAGGGAGAGGGGAAAAGTAGGGGTAGAGAGGTAGGATTGGGTTGAGAAGGAGAGAAGGGAGGGGGAGGGGGAAGGGGAGGGGTGGTTGAGAAAGAAAGACGAAGAGAGGGAGAGGGGAGGGGAGGGGGAGAGGAGAAGGGGATAGGGAAGATAGAGATAGAGGTTGGGTCAGCGAGAGTGAGAGGAGTGGGAGGGGGAGACGGCCAGGGTTAGGTTCAGGGCTATAGGGAGAGCAAGAGAAAGAAAGGGGGGTTGAGGAGGGGGGACAGTGGGAGAGAGGGAGATAGGGGGTAGAGAGGGAGATAGAGAGGGAGAGTGGGGGTTGAGTAGGGGTAGAGAGGGAGAGGGAGAGTGGGTGCAGAGTAGGAGTAGAGAAAGGGTAGAGAGGAAGAGAAAGAGAGAGGGGGAGGGGGAGAGTGCTAGGGAGATAGAGAGGGAGAGTGGGGGTTGAGTAGGGGTAGAGAGGGAGAGGGAGAGTGGGTGCAGAGTAGGGGTAGAGAAAGGGTAGAGAGGAAGAGAAAGAGAGAGGGGGACAAGGAGAGATCTAGGGCCAGGGCAAAGGCAAGAGGGGGCAGGGAGGGGGAGAGAGGGGAGATGTTGAGAGAGAGGGAGAGGGAGAGGGGGGGTAGAGTAAGGGTGGAGAGGGATAGGGAGAGTGGGGGAAGAGTAGGGGTAGAGAGGGAGAGGGAGAGTGGGTGCAGAGTAGGGGTAGAGAGGTAGAGCAAGAGTAGAGAGGAAGAGGGAGAGGGAGAGGGAGAGGGCGAGGGGTAGGTTTAGGGGGAGGGGGAGAGTAAGAGTGAGAGGGCGGTTGAGAAGGAGAGAGGGAGAGGAGGGAGGGGGAGGCGGAGAGGAGAGAGGGATAAATGAGATAGAGAGAGGGGGGAGGGGGAGAGTGAGAGCTAGAGGGGGAGAGGGAGAGGACAAGGGAAAGGGCACACGTGCACGTGAGAGAGAGAGAGAGACAGAGAGAGAGACAGAGAGACAGAGAGAGACAGAGAGACAGAGAGAGACAGAGAGAGACAGAGAGACAGAGATAGAGAGACAGAGAGAGACAGAGAGAGACAGAGAGACAGAGAGAGAGCAAGAGGGAGAGGGAGAGGGCAGTGGGAGAGTGGGAGTGGTGGTTGATAAGGAGAGGGAGAGAGAGGGAGAGGGGAGGAGGAGGGGGGGATAGGAGAGAGGTATAGGAGAGAGAGAGAGAGAGAGAGAGAGAGAGAGAGAGAGAGAGAGAGAGAGAGAGAGAGAGAGAGAGAGAGGTTTGGTACAAGTGAAGGTCAGGGAGAGGGATATGGAGATGGTGTTTCAGTATAGGTATGTGTTGGTGTGCATGCATGTCTAAGAATAATATTATGTGCATTAGACCTACATTTGTTGACTAATTTTCCACATTGTTCCCCCATTGAATTGATAAATAGGAGTTTCTTGAATAATATCTATTCTTATATCAACCACCACATAGTGATTTCAAGTATCATATCAAAATAGAACCTAACTTTCCATTGTGCATAATCCATGATGTATTTGAAGTTACAATATCCCTACATTTAATTATAAAGTCCTACATAGAGTAACCTTGAGGTGGGTTGGAAATTATGAAAATATATTAGACTAAATAAAATCTACATAATTATCTGGTAAAACTTTATACCATTTAATTCACAATGAAGTGTAAAGTTTTGGTGCTAACTTTGTGCCTAGAGAGATATTATATGCTACTAGAGGCATAAAAAAGCCAAATTATTATTTTCACCCTTACCACTTTATAAACAAGATCTCATGAATACTTTTTGTCATGAAAAAAATAAGTTTTTATGGCATAAAGAAATGAAAAATCATGTAAGTAGGGATTGCTAATTAAATAGACTTAACAAGTAGTGTTATTTTAGCCAATGACAACTTAATTTTTCATGAGGATAACATAGATTTAATGGATGAAATCACTTTATCCCAAAATATTATCGTACTCAATAGAATAGAAAATTCAAAGATATGTTCTTGGAACATCCCTTTTATAGCTCAATATGTTAATTTAATTTAATTCATAATGCCTGCAACAATACTGATAAAGAATTTCATAAATTTACCCTTGATATATTGCTATGACACCTAGTAATTGTTGTAAGATAGCTTCTTACAAATTGCCAAAGTTATTAATAATTTAAAATATCAAACATTAAGGTACAATCTACAAACAAAGAGTGATTAATTGTAGCAACATTATCAATTACCCTAATACATTTTCCCTCAAAATTTCTATCACAATACTTCTAATTAATGTTTTTTTCATAATGATGAAAATAAAAGAGGAAATATGATCCCTTTGTCTTAAACCTTGCTAGGAGAAAATAAGCCAATTGGTAATACATTAATTTTTACTAAAAACTTTCTTAAATATACTCTCAATAATTAATTTGAACAAATGAGAGCTAAAGACAAATTTATCTATAAATAATTAAAAAAAGTTCCAATTAAACTATTATAATCCTTCATCATAGGGATTTTGATTTTCATAGCTAGGATTCTTCTCTTAATTATTAAATTAATGAACAATAAGAATAGCTTAGGATACTTCCTAAACTGACACAAAAACCCCTTGCTCAATAGAAATGATATCTTAAATAATTAGAGATAGTATGTATTCTAGACCTTTCGTAATCATCTTTTAAGTAGTATTTCACAAGGAAATGAGCTTGAAATATTTAGAAGTATTAGAATTATATGACTTGACAATAAGATCAAAGAGAGGGTTGTTCAACTTGTTAATTATGTTATTATTCTTTCTATTGAAGGTTGTAAGTAATATTTAGGAATGGGAGGTTGACTCAAATATGAGTGCTTTTCCTTATCTATCATTGGGGTAGCCATATGTTAGATAACTAAGGGGGGGTGAATCAGTTAAGTTCAGTTATCCTACTATCCCAAACACTCCCAGATGTATAAATCAAAACTTTCAAACAATTTAATCAACTCAGTAAAATATCAATTGTGCCTTTCTATTCATCTACCGAATACCAGTAAATTAAATAATATATTTACCGATCAATCTAGTTATAATAATGTGTAAAGTAAAATAACAATTCAACACATCCATACACATATAATACTTTGATTTTCAATGTGGAAACCCTGTTAGGGGAAAAACCACTTGGGAGCAGTGACCCAAAATAATTCACTCTTCTGAAGTGAGCTCGGTTAAGAGCCAACCCTTTTAAAGGTTATAAAACACACTGTGAGGCGTGACTTGGTTAGAAGATTTATCACTAACAGTTATGCGTGACCAAACATTCACTATGGGGTCAACAAGAAAATAATCAACATTCATTGAATGTCATAATGAAATACTAAGACTGTTAAGTCTACTGAGTTAAGAGATTTATCTATAACAATGGTTAGAATGTTACAGTAATGTTCTGATTCAAATACAACTTGTTTTGCATATTTCCAGATCTATGCTAAGCTCAAAATACATCTGGCCAATAAACTCAATTCAATTCCTTTGTTTCCTCCAAGTCTATTTTGCTCGGTAATTCCTTTCAGTTCGGTGTTGTCTGCAAATTTGCTCTATTCTATCTTCAACCTATTTGACCAGCTCACATGAATGCAATCTTCTCACACACATTCTTGAATTCATAATGAATCTCTTGTCTCCTTTTATAGATATAATAAACCATTTTATTTCCAACCATATATTTTGCCTCTTAATCTCCACCATTGATTTTTTCGATTTAACATTCCTCAACAATTGTGTCAGTAACATGTTTCATTCTCCTTCATCCGATCATCTTTGAATTTTTCAGTCGTTTGATCATCATAACAACCATTATCTTTTACCTCAAAATCATTCATAATTGTCCAGCTCAACATTTTTAGTCGGCAGTCATTAGTTCCATTTATTTCTTTCACTCGTTCATTACCACATCATAGTAACTCGGTTAACACTATACTTGGTATACACTACACTTGCTTGGTGTACACTGTTCCAACTGGGTGTATTTTGAATTCTTCATTTACCGACCACATAAACTTGTAGATTTTTAATCTTCAATCCATAACAGAATTATGTAATACAATCAAATCACTAACATAATTTTATAGACTTATCAATAAGTTACCCAATGAATACCATATCGATATCTTTCTCATACATCTCATCTTCATGTAGATATCTCATTTCTTCACCATTATTTCCTTCTTTAGATGTTTGTAACTATCATGATAAGTATAGTCAAAGCTAGTTGATATCAATGACAATACAATAACTGATTTAATATGTAACACATGTACCTTTGTAGCTCTGTGATCATCAATCACTATCTTTCAAATATCCAATCAGTTGTCAAACTCTCCTTCAAGATATTCAATCAATTGTAGTCTATCAATCTCTCCCTTTGGCATTGATAGCAACACAATATGAAATATGTCATAGAATACCAAACATCTGTTCTACAACTCTTTATGCAAATGTTGTCACTCAGTAAGCTCTCCTTAGCTTAGGCATTTAATATGTTTAATCACTACACAACTATGTTTAATCACTACACAACATCAGTGTCTCTCCCTTTCAGTAATCTCTCTCCATGTGGATAGATATTTCATGTAGCCATCTCTCCCTTTGACAGTGATGCCAAAAATAAATCAGCTCTTTAGTAGCCAAATCAATATCTCATTTGTTTAGTTCAGATTCAAGTACCTTACATGTAGTAATTTGGAGTTTCAGTTTGTTTCTCAGATTTCACAACCTTTGGAAACCCAAAGTGTGAACATCATGCATCAACATCATTTGATCTTCTGATATAGGATGGACCCCTAGTCTACTCCTCAAGTACTCAAAGGTGTCCTTCAGTAAGGGTTTAGTACATATATATCAACAACTTGTTCTTATGACTTTACATATTTCAATCTTACTTTCTTTTCTTGTACTTGTTCCCTCCTTTAGTGATATGTTATAGATACATGCTTTGTCTTTGCATGCATCACTAGATTCTTAGAAATATTAATTTCACTTGTTTACCGAGTTGATTAAAGTGTTTGAAAGTTTTGATTTATACATTTGGAAGTGTTTGGGACTGTAGGATAATTGAACTTAACTGATTCACCACCCTCTCAGTTATCTAACAATTATCACAATACAACACTTTGATTTTTTAATGTGGAAACTCTATTAGGGGAAAAACCACCTGGGACCGGTAACCCAAAATAAGTCACTCTTCTAAAGTGAGCTCGATTATGAGCCAACCCTATTAAAGGTTACAAAACACATTGTGAGGTGTGACCTAGTTAGAGGATTTATCACTAACAGTTCTTTCTGACCAAACATTCACTATGGAGTCAACAAGAAAACAATCAACATTCATTGAATGTCATAATGAAATAATAAGATTGTTAAGTCCACTCAGTTAAGAGATTTATCTGTAACAATGGTTAGAATGTTACAGTAATGATTTGATTCAAATACAACTTGTTTTGCATATTTTCATATCTATGCTAAGCTCAAAATTCCTCTGGCCAATAAACTCAATTCAATTCCTTTATTTCCTCCAAGTTTGTTGTGCTCGGTAATTCCTTTCTCTGCATATCTAAAAACATAGATAGGTTATTGTAGGCCTCGACAATACGGTCTTGTAGCACCAGACTATTTGATGCTACCTCGTATGAGCTCCAAGATACGACCCCATATAAATCATCAATTTCATGCTGAGTGCACCTTGAGGGAAACTTTGATCCAGAGTGGTTGGCAGCATCTGAGTGACTCTGTGTTCCAAACGAGGTTGCCAATAGCATTTACCTTTCCATTTGGAGCTGTTGGAACAAATGGTTCGATGCTACGGCCAATGGTTTGAAAGATACACAATGTTGCTCATTTCAACTGAGGAACACTTCAAGTTATGACATTAATTAAGGATGTGTTGTCAAATATAAAATAAATTCAATCTAAAAATAGAGAAAGGTTATTGTAGGACTCGACAACATGGTCTTGTAGCACCTGACGGTTTGATGCTACCTCGCATGAGCTCTGAGATATGTGCCTATAAAGATCGATGATTTCATGTTGAGTGCACCTTGAGGGACACTTCGGCCTGGAGTGGTCGACAACGTTCGAGCGACTCTGTGTGCCAAAAGAGGTTGCTAGTAGTGTTTACTTGGCCATTCAGAGATGTTGGAACTAATGGTTCAATGCTATGACCGATGGTTTGAAAGATACACTATGTTGCTCATTTCAACTAAGGAACACTTTGAGTTTTGAAATCAACTGAGAATTTCTTGCCAAATATAAACGAGCTTGAATCTTTAAAAAATGAGATAGGTTATTGTAGGCCTCAGAAACATGGTCTTGTATAACTTGATACTTTGATGCTACCTCGCACGAGCTCTGATTTATTACCCCGTAAAGATCACCGATTTCATGCTAAGTGCACCTTGAGGGACACTTTGACTCAGAGTGGTCGACATTGTTCGAATGACTCTGTGTGTCAAATGCGGTTGCCAGTAGTGTTTACCTAACCATTTGGAGATGTTGAAAAAGACTGTTTGATGCTACGATTGACAATTTAAAAGATATGCAATGTTGCTCATTTCAATTGAGGAACACTTCGAGTTTTGACATCAATCGAGAATGTGTTTCCAAATATAAAAAAAATTGAATCTCTGAAAACTAAGATAGGTTATTGTAGGCCTCAGCAACACGATCTTGCAGCACCTGATAGTTTGATGCTACCTCACACGAGCTCTGAGATCTGGCCCTGTAAAGATCTCCAATTTCATGATGAGTGCACCTTGAGGGACACTTCGGCCCATAGTGGTCGGCACCATTCAAGTGACTTTGTGTGCCAAATGAGGTTTCTAGTAGTGTTTACTCGATCATTCAGAGTTTTTGGAATAGATGATTCGATGCTACGCCCGATGGTTTGAAATATACGCAATGTTGCTCATTTCAACTGAGGAACACTTTGAGTTTTACCATCAACTAAGAATGTGTTGCCAAATATAAATGAACTTGAATCTCTGAAAACCAAGATAGGTTATTGTAGGCCTCGACAACACATTCTTGTAGAACATAATGGTTTGATGCTACCTCATAGCAGCTTCGAGATATGACCTTGTAAATATCATCGATTTCATGTTGAGTGTGCCTTAAGGGACACTTCAACCCAGAGTAGTCAAAAGCGTTCGAACAACTCTTTGTGCCAAACAAGGTTGCCAATTGTGTTTACTTGGCCATTTAGAGATGTTGGAACTGATGGTTCGATGCTATGACCGATAGTTTGAAAGATACACAATATTGCTCATTTCAACTGAGGAACACTTCAAGTTTTAACATCAACCAAGAATGTCTTGCCAAATATAAAAGAACTTGAATCTCTAAGAAATTAGATAGGTTATTGTAGACCTCAACAACACAGTCCTATAGAACTTGATGCTTTGATGCTACCTTGCACAAGCTCTAAGATATGACCCCATAAAGATCGCCAATTTCATGCTGAGTGCACCTTGAGGGACACTTCGGCCCAGAGTGGTTGACAGCGTTTGAACGACTATGTGTGCCAAATGAGGTTTCCAGTAGCATTTACCCAGCCATTCAAAGATGTTGGAATAAATATTTTGATGCTACAACCAACAGTTTGAAAGATACGCAATGTTGCTCATTTCAACTGAGGAACACTTCGAGTTTTGACATCAATCGAAAATGGGTTGCCAAATAGAAATAAACTTGAATCTCTAAAAATTGAGATAGGTTATTGTAGGCCTCAACAACATGGTCCTGTAGCACCTAATGGTTTGATGCTACCTCACACGAGCTCTGAGACCTAACCCCATAAAGATTGCCAATTTCATGTTGAGTGCACCTTGAGGGACACTTCGGCCTGGAGTGGTCAACAACATTTGAGTGACTCTATGTGCCAAATGAGGTTTCCAATAGCATTTACTCAACCATTCAAAGTTTTTGGAATAGACGGTTCGATGCTACGAGTGATGGTTTGAAAGATACGCAATGTTGCTCATTTCAACTAAGGAACACTTCAAGCTTTGACATCAATCAAGAATGTGTTTCCAAATATAAATGAACTTGAATCTCTGAAAACCAAGATAGGTTATTGTAGGCCTCGACAACATGGTCTTGTAGAACATAACAGTTTGATGCTAACTTGTACGAGCTTCAAGATATGACCCTGTAAATATTGTCACTTTCATGTTGAGTGCACCTTGAGCAACACTTTAGCCCAGAGTGGTCAAAAGCTTTTGAGTGACTCTGTGTGCTAAATGAGGTTGCCACCAATGTTTACCCAACCATTTGGAGCTCTTGGAACAAACGGTTCGATGCTACAATCGATGGTTTGAAAGATATGCAATGTTGCTCATTTCAACTGAGGAACACTTTGAGTTTTGACATTAACCGAGAATGTGTTACCAAATATAAACAAACTTCAATCTCTGAAAATCAAGATAGGTTATTGGAGACCTTGGCAACACGGTCATGTAGTACTTGACGGCTCAATGCTACCTTGCACAAGCTCTGAGATATGACACTATAAAGATCGGTGATTTCATGCTAAGTGCACCTTGAGGGACACTTCGACCCGGAGTGGTCGGCAACGTTCAAGCGACCCTGTGTGCCAAACAAGGTTTCCACTAGCATTTACCCAACCATTTAGAGCTGTTGGCACATACGGTTTGATGCTATGACCGATGGTTTGAAAGATACACAATGGTGCTCATTTCAACTAGGGAACACTTCAAGTTTTGACATCAACAGAGAATGTGGTTCCAAATATAAACAAACTTGGATATTTGAAAACCAAGATAGGTTATTGTAGGCATTAGCAATAGGTTAGATGCTACCTCGCACGAGCTCTGAGATATGACTCCGTAAATATTGTCAATTTCATGCTGAGTGCACCTTGAGGGACACTTCGGCCTTGAGTGGTCGACAGTGTTTGAGCAACTCTATGTGTCAAACGAGGTTGCCACTAGCATTTACCTAGCCATTCAAAATTGTTGGCACAGACGGTTTGATGCTATGACCAACGGTTTGAAAGATACACAATGTTGCTCATTTCAACTTAGGAACACTTTGAGTTTTGACATCAACCAAGAATGTGGTGCCAAATATAAACAAGCTTGAATCTCTGAAATTTGAGATAGGTTATTGTAGGCCTTGGCAACACGGTCATGTAGAACCTAATGGTTCAATGGAACCTCGTATGAGCTCTGAGATATGACCCCTTAAATATCACCAATTTCATGCTAAGTGCACCTTGAGGGACACTTAGGCTCGGAGTGCTCGGCAACGTTCGAGCAACTCTGTGTGCCAAATGAGGTTTCCTTGTATGTCATGATATGTGTTGGGTCATTGTGTGGACCCAACTAAAAAAAAATTTATCCAAAATATTTTTTTCTATGGAACCACTAATAGAATGCATTCTGAACCCCAATAGACAAAACAATTTTCCCTCTATTTTTATACATGATCATTACATCGAGGCCCCAAACTTGAAAGAAATGCCTCTGAAATTATCTTCGAAAATTAATCAAATCTGATTTTGAGGAGTATCCATTGAATAAATAAGTTCATTGAATCATAGTGAGTACATGTGCCAAGGAGATTTGTCTCTTCAACTTCCTCTACAAGTTATTAATTATAAAAAATGACTATTTCGAAACAAACCAAAAAGTACACATTTAAACCTCAATACATCCTCTTTGGTTTTTCTTTTTAAAAAATTATCAAACTAAATAAAGAAGCTCCACAATCATGCATTGGATACAATTGCATGAGTAAATAATAGGAATTAATACTTCTCATTCACCCCCAAACTGGTTTCAAAATGCGGACCTCTAAAGTAGGTTACCTGATAAGGTTAATCTTGTGCAAACAACAAAATATAATCATCTAGTTGTGAGACAATAAAAATATCAAATGAGGTGATGAGGATCTAAAATTTTGTACAAGAGTTATGTTAGTATAAGAAAATCATATGGACTAGTTGGTTAGATGTGAAGGTTATCCAGATGTGAAATATGAATTTCCATAGAAGGTCAATTTGATGAATTTTGCACTATGTAAACATTACACTAAATGAATTGAAAATCAAGTGGTCTTGGGAAAATTATCAAACAAGGCCTTGAGATCCTCTAAATGGACATAGGGGTTCTTTATTATTAGGACAATCGTGGGGAGCAATTGGTTTGAGAGGAAACACATTAGGAACTGAGTTATTAACCTTCAAAGGGAGGCACTTATGCACATTAGTTAGTGTGCAAAATAATGATTTTCTAAGGGCACTAAAAATGGGTATATTAAATACTAATCATAGAAGTCCACAACTTCGCAAATATACTTGTTATAATCACTTTTGACTTATCAATTGTACTTTTAAATTTTGTAAAATATTTGAAGTCCCAAAAACCTTTTACACTTTTCAAGGAACTCATGTAATCAAAATATAATATATTTAGAATATGTAATCATCACCTTTATTTATTGATAAAGTACTTTTTTAGACATGCACTTAACAATTTTTCTATGAAGATCCCCAAGAGATGGCTATTTTTTATTGTTCAATGTATTGTTTTCACTTCTGTCCTCTCAATTCTTATAAGTGGTCTATTAGGTTAAGAAGGATTATACCATTGTATTGTTGGGGTTACTATAAATTCTCCTACCTACAACTATGAAGTTATAAAGGAATGGAGAGACCAACTCTAAATTTGCTAAGTACTTTAAAAGGTCCTTTTTTGGCTTTTCTTTCTATGTAATGCAATACATATGCTCCTAAGGGACACCATTATGGTGAGGGATGAATCCATTGAGAAGATTCAGTTAGAATGAAGGGAATTGGAAAGAATTAGAAGGGTGGAATAAGGTAGGAGAGAGAGCTGGAAAAAGGGAAGTGAGGGCTAGAAAAAGGGAACAAAATAATTTCATTGTCTCCCTTTTTTGTAGGATTATTCTTTTATTGAGACATGGACAACAAATTTTCTCTCACAATAATAGGTTGAATGGTAAGACCATTACACAAATCCTAAAGCTACAATTATGTTGACATTGAGCTATGCAATGAGAAAATTTTCCACTATCTAGGACATTGAGCTATCCAATGTGTCATGTACCTAGAGGACATTGAGATATCCAATGACCTATCCCCAAGTCCATAATATCTATAGAAGATTGGTATTAGTTACGACATTACATCAAATATAAAAATGACATGTCATGTATACATCATACATAAGTATGTGTGTTCTTTGCTCTAAGAGTCTATGAATTGACTATTAAAAAGGATGTATCATGTACCATGTAACACTATAATTCATTATTAATATTTAATTAAGGGTTGTGGTTTAACAGTTTTATTGTTACTGATCTTTGTTACATTTGTAGTAAATAATTATTTTTACTATGCACATTTGTGTAATTTTTGAAGTTTTTCTTTAACCTACAAAAACCCTTATTTATAATTATCAATATTAAATTAATAAATTTAAATTCTAACCCTTTTCTTAAAAATAAATAAATAAAACTAAAAATGGTCACCATAAAATTAGTTAAATTACACAGGTACGTGGATAAAAGTGACAATTGAAATAAACACTTAAGAAGTTTGATGTGCATTATGATTAAATACACCATTAACTTGGGATACAAATAAAAAAATATGATCAGTAAAGGGAGCATTTTTAATTAATAATAACCATTTTACATTATGAATTCTTGTGTCCAAAACCATCACAAGATACACTAAAAAAAAAATTTGTCTACTACAACCTAGATGAAAATTGATTTCAAAGAGAAGAGATTTCCACAATCCATGATAATCACCATTAAGCATTTCTGGATTTGATTGTGTTGTAGATTTTTTGCATCAATGTTTCAAATTCACACTCTATGATTCATTGTCCTTTTGCTCTCTTATGCTCATGATGATCATGATGGTAAATTAAGGAGTGTGATTCAAAATGTTGATGCAAAAAATTAACAACACAATCAAATCTAGAAACACTTAATGGTGACTATTGATTTGTCAAATAAACATACAAAATAAATTCTAACTACCCCAACTCATACATTTTTTCATACAAAAAAAGAAAAGAAAAAGGGTCCACCCACCCTTCTATTTCCCATGGCTCTCACCTCCCACACTCTTGGATAGTCCTTGATGACATTTAAACTAATTTATGTAGCTACACATCATACTTTCTTATTACACAAATCACTCCAAATGAAAAACATATGTAAGGGGATGAATTTCACCTTGTGTAACCAATCACCACTTGGGGCCACAACCCCCCCTTCCCCTTTCCCCCCGCCCTAAGCTTGCAATAGTGATGAAATATGCTTGAACCCCACACCACTCCTATCAAATGTACTGGTTCTTAATTTAGTGTGTGTATTCCTTGGTGCCCAACTCAAGGCACCAAGCCAAAAAGAGAGATGCAATATCTACATTTTTTCTATATATACTTTTCATTTATAGAAATTCATCCCCCAAAATAATGGACACCTTGTTAAGGAAGTCAACGTCTCTGAATTGAAGATGTTCTTCAACCTTTCCTCAAATACATTTCCCCATACTAAAACTATATGCTTTTATTTTTACGGGAAGAAATTATCCGACATTTGCAAGCTCCTTCTATGTCTTAAAAAATTGAAGTAGAAGATGTGGAAAGATATTGTGTTTTTCTTCCAATTTAGAGCACAAATAGTGAGGTATTTAAACTTACTCTAGAGACTCTCACCACCTCACAAAATTAATTCTATGGAGTCTATCTTATTGTAATGTCCATTTAGGTCACCACATCTATCAAATAGAAAAGGATCTTTCCATTCCTTTTCCCTTACCAACCTCTTGATTCTTGAATTAACTCTTTTGCCAACTTGGAGTTGGAGTATTTTTTGGAAGGAGAAGTTTCTTTTTTTTGTGATTTATGACAAAATGGTTTAAGAACATTAACACATAAAACTAGCGGATGAATCAAGAAATGTAAAGGTGACACTTGCCTTGATTGTGATGAATTTGTGAAGGAAATAGGTTGTTTCTAATATTCTCCCTAGAATTGAGCTATTGGCAAAATGGTCAGCGCTCCCTCGGGATTTGTGACATGGCTTAACCACCTCTTGTGTCTTCTATAAGTCTAGTGGTTGTATCGGGCATTAACAGGTCGATCTTTTGGTGCAACGACAACCGCAACTTGTAACAAGTGGTATCAGAGCTTGGTCATAGGTTCGAATCTCCTCAGATAATGCTGAGGGGGAGATTGTTGGAAAAATGGTCAGCGCTCCCCTCAAGATTTGTGACATGGCTTAACCGCTCGTGTGTCTTCTATAAGTCTAGTGGTTGTATCAGGCATTAACAGGTCGATCATTTGGTGCAACGGCAACCGCTACTTGTAACATGAACATATGTCATAAATATTTATTCATTTTATGGTGCATATGACTTCATTACAGTCGAGCATTTCACCTTATTGAACTTGGTCGGCTCACCACTAATTTTGAAAATTTGTGAAACCTTTGTGAGTGGCTCAATCAAATGTTATTTTGTATGTTGGCACAATAGCACCATATAACATAATATTTTACATGGTAGCATGAAGGTGTCATTTATTCTAAGGTGGCTAATGACTAGCCAATAGTGTGTTTTCACTAGAGGCTTGTTTCACACAAATGTAAAATTGTATAATTGCAAATCAATAAATATAGTAGTCAAATCAAATAACACTCTCAAGTCTACATCAATTAAATAGCATCCATATCAACTAATTTCACAATATCACTACTTTGAAGGTGGTATTGATGTTGCGAGTTCTTCAATAATGTTGTGATATGAAATCCTTCCGCGAATACATAGAAAGTTGACTCCTATATTAATTAATTATTTTGATTGATATTTGATGTGGTTAACTTTATATCATTTATGCCAACTTGTGCAAATTAGTGGTCCTCATCACTATCTTTCTATGGCTTAAAGTTTACACATCTCAAATTTAATACCTTTCAATTATATCAAATGAATTAATGCAAGAAAATATTTTGTTCTTCATTACCTTCGTGTGAGCTTAATGGTTTTTGGCTTTAAAGTCTTAGGATTTCATTTTCCAAATAAAGAAAAAATAGATATAATTTCCTATTTGTATCTGACAAACAACTTAGTCATAGACACACCCCTAAGGTTGACAACAAATTTAAGGAAAATGCCATTTTTAAGAAGAATATCATACACATGTCTTAGGCACCATTTTGCAATTGAGATAAGATTTTTTATAACAACAATAAAACGGAACCGTAGGGATGATTTTATGGTTTTTTAAAACAAGATATAGAGTTATCACAAACATGTCATCTTTCTTTGTAGTGTCTCTCCTTGAATTGGGAGAGGACAAGGATACATTGTTACAACTAAGTGGATCAGTAATAAAAGATGACTTCTTAGCCTAGATGATGTAGAGGAGGAAACCTGGATTGGATTTGGGGTTCCTTTACAACAAGATATTGAAATATATCTTGAGACCCACTATCCAATGCATTTTTATTGATTCTTTGGATGTTCTTGACAAACTACCTTGACTATGCATCACAACAAAGTGTGTAAGACGTGTTGCTTCCTAAAGAGACTACTTATGCTTGAGTCCTGTCAATAGTACATTGTGGATTGAGGAACTCATGTCTCAAGTTGTTGCACAAGGACATCTTTGAGATGTCTTAATGTTCTCTATGTGTTTCTTTCTCACTGGCTTTTGGTCAATTCTCTCTCCTAGTTTGTCAGCAATTTTTTGTCAATTGTCAATTTTTGACAATTTTGTCATTTATGAAAATTTGAATCTATTCGCTAGAAGTAATATCCCAAGACTCACGACCACTCTTTAGTTTGTAAATATTGAGAAAATATAATAAATTCTAGACATTTTAATTATCATTTTAATAATTTGTTTATTTTTTAACCTCTATAAACATAAATATAATCTTTCAAATACATGAAGTTAATTAATTATTCACCTAATTGCACTTTACTTAAGCTTACTTAGGATAATGCAACATAGTAGTTTGCATTTGAGACACTTAGGAGTTTGCACATTTTGTTTCCCATGGTGTAGGAAAAAATTATACTTTAGGTGGTGATAGTTGTTATCACATTCCACTTTATGTGTTGTCTCCACCTTTAGTGCACTTATCACTTATCATCCTCCACATGTTGCACATACTTCTTTACACAATAGAGGATGATCCACCTTTGGTGGGCATGTGCTTCCACCTAGCGTGGGAGATAATTTATCTCTTTCTTGTCTCTTAGTCATTATGCCTTGCCTATGTAAGAAGGAACATCTACATTGCACTTATTGATTGTAGCTTAGTTAGCTTGATTATTGCATCATTAATGAGAATAGAGCTCATTATTGTTTATATTGTCTCTCTTACATTTGTTCTATTCATTAGCCTCTAGATCTTGGGTTGTTGCTATTGGAAAACTCTTATATGGTATCAGAGCTATTGGAGTTCCATTACATATTTGGTTTAGAGAGATCTTGCTTCATTTGAAGGAGAGATTATTTATAGATCCATGGAGAAATGTTTTTGGGAGTGTCTTGGGCCAGATCTAACCTCACCATTGCATCTAGGAGTCTTTTTTGATAAATCATCACTATAAATTCACCTATATTAAGTGTAAGGTGTTTTTAGGGAAACAAAAATTAGCAAACCAAGCCATAGGACCTAATCTGCTAGCAACAGTATGATTTTTTAAAAATTATTATTATTTTGTGATTTGATTATTTTTGCAGTCTACATTTTCAAACATAGTTTTGTTTGAAACTTTATCATTCGCTATTTTGTCAGAATTTTATTTCAAAGTGTTTTATTTCTTGCAAATTTCTTTTCCAAAAAACTTGGATTAGAGGTATCATGGCCTCTATCCCTATTTTGTCAGATATTTTATAGGCGATTGTATTAAGATCCATCTAGTAGATACACATCTATAACATCAATTTTGTAAAGGGAAACCTAGTAACTATGCAAATCTCCACGAACATCATGCACATCTCACCAATACTGATGATTATTGGAATATGTTTTCATTTTGCACAAGCATTGATTAAAACAAAGTGTAGTTTCCAATCTCAGTGAATGTGGGAATAAACCCACATTTCATCACCCATCTTGCCACCACCATCAAAGGAAGATCCGCTACCCAACAACATTGCCCACATAGGTGACTCCCCTATGCTAAGCACAAGAAATGCATTCACAGGTCCCACACGTCATGTGGTACCAATGCAACCCATCCATATGGACAAATTGGTGTAGCACACATGACAAAATGAGATCCAAGTCATAACTATTCAAGATACCACATAGACAATCCATATGGGTTCCACTGAGTGTATGGAGGTGACATCATCAAACATAGTCAGTAAAACTATCAAGTAATATTTTCACACATGTGATAATAAAATTAAATTTGGCATCTATTTTCTTTTCATTTTCTAAGGTTTCTAATTTTCTGTGACTACCTCCTAGCCATCAAATTTAACCTAGTAAGTTTTTTCATCATCAATTTTGAAATTTTTTGGACCCCTCACTATTTGAGTTTTTGGATTCGCAGTCAATATTTGAAGGCTCATAACTTGCTCATTTTGACTCATTTTTTTTAGTTTTTTTTGACTTGGGGTAGAAAATTGTGAACTTTGTAGTGGTCGTGTTATTTTTTGACTTTGGTAGATAGATTTTCACAAGTCTCAATTTTTGGTGACCGTACCTATTCAATCCTCAATTCTACAACTTCTAGGGCTTTGTTCAAGCTCATACAGACACATTTTGAGGTGCTATTTTTTTAAGTGCATAATTATTTTCTACTTTCTAAATTTGCTATGAATTTGCAACCATTGTGGGTAGAAATATCACTTTTAGAACTTGGTCTTTTTTGGCCATTTATGATCATTATAATGCTAAGATTTTAGTTATATCCTTAGCAATATTAATTTGAGTCTGATTTTGACTCATCAAGGCAATTGTAAAATTGTCAAGATTATAAGTCCACTTAGCTCTTATTTGGTAAGTGGCAATTATATGTGCACTATACATAAAGTGCCAAAATCATCATTTAAGGGGGGGGGGGGGGGGGGGGGGGGGGGGGGGGCTGAGGGGGGTTTGAGGGGGTTTATTTGATTGTTCCTATTTGTCTCTTATTCTCTTTCATTTTTGCATAATGGCTTCTCCTAAATTTCAAGTTTTAACTCCCCATAACTATGTATCAAGAAAAATTAAAGCACAGAGAAAGATGATGGAAAAACAATTAATTCAATATGTTGATGGAACAATAAAAAACATCAAATGATCCTAATTCTCAATTATAATGGATTGTTATATGGCTCTTGGAACTTTGAGAAAGTATGTATCAAATGACCTTATCTTTGATATTGACAAATGTACCACAATCAAAGAGGCTTGGAAAACATTTAGTCAATTGTATAGCCAAGTGTGCAATAAGTTACCTATTCATATGGTCATTTGTAATTGAATTAAATTGTGTGTGTGTGTGTGTTATTCCTGACATAACTCATTCCTCCACTTCCATTACCCAATAGAGTGTTTCCAATTCCATTTCACTAGAACTACTTATCTGCACACTAGAACTTCCACAACCATCATTCATTCTTCTTACCCTGCAAACTGTCCTCACTCATCCTGAGATTTTCCATCAGAATAAAAAGCATCAAACACTTTAGAAACCCTCACAATCTCCGGGGAAGAAGTTACAACAAACTCTAAAACCGTATGGTCCATTATGAGAGGAGATAAAACACCACCTTAAATTTGGTAACTTGCAACTCCTAATCCATCAAAGAAAAAGAAGGCAACATGGAATTTTGTTTCAATGTAGAGGCAAAAACTTTAACTTTCGTTGACCACTTGGACAAATCTTGGCTTTTGAGAGACTTTCCTATCTATAAACTATGTAAATCTTTATTATTATAATATATTTATGCTTAATGTTTTTTGCTACAAAAAAATTATTTACTTTATTTAAGATTATAGATTGATAAATTTGACTCAAAAACTATACAATTGAATAGTGATAACAATATCAAAATTTTACTTATTTATTAACTTTTTTTAAAATTATTTTCCATGTATGAATAACTTTTTCCATGGAAATTGTGCTTTGTTATTTTATCATCCAAAATGACACTCCATTTGATGGGCGTTGATTAGCTGGCTATTTAAAATTCGATTAGATAGCATGGCAGAGTGTTAAATTCCCATGCCTTTATTTAGACTCAATTTGATGAGATTGAATGCTAGTGTGAATTCTTGGTGAATGATGAGGCTGAATTTTCTGAATGCCCAATGTTAACTATTAACTGTGCTAGGTTGGATTGACGCAGAAACAGTTGAGCAGGGGAAGAGGATATTTAATTGGCCAGCAGAGAGTAATGATTTTCCCATTTTTGCTTTGTCAAATGTGGGGTTGGTTTTGTTGTGTTCTGCTGAGGATTGCAGAGGAATCTCATGGGGTGAGAAAGGATAAAGTACAGCATGCAAATAACAGTGAAGAGATTTACGCCCTATTCAAGAAGGGGAAAAGGATGTTATAAAACTCAAATTTCTTTCCATGGTATAAAACTCAAATTTCTTTCCGTTTTCTGCTCTAGGTTATTTTAGAAGGGGAAAAGGATGTTATAGGTGAGATTGGATATCTTGGGAAAAGGATGTTAAAGATATTGTTATTGCAAGGAGATGGGAGAAATGCAAGAAACGACGACTGGGAGCTTCAAGTAATATGGTCAGGTATGTAACAAATACCCATGCCCAAATTGTTTTAGTAATCATTTAGTATTGCATTAAGTGTTAAACCCAAAATATATGCAATTAGGAGATAAGTTTAGCATAGCTGCCATATCAGAATGATTTATAGTAAGGCCTGAATATGCCCCTGCATTGGCTCGGAGTCCACATCTTTATTTTATTTTGCTACCCTGTGCGTAACCCACATCTTGTAGATCTAACTCTCAATGATTATAAATATATTCAACACCATCATCATGGCCTTCTCAGCTCTTGTTCCAACAAAATCACAAAATGACAGGCCAACCATGCCCTCCTCAAAACGCAGATGTAGAGTCCTGCTCTAGCCAAAGTAATATTGATGAACATGATTGATTATCAAAATATTCAACACATAAAGATTGCCTCCATATTGAAACATTGAAACATGTAAATCATGCTAGATGCAGAGGAAACTAACACTAGTTCAGAAGAATCTGATAGTGTGAAAATATGTAATTTATCAATTATCAATAAGCATGTGTATCACTTCAAGACAGCTGATAAATGTGCAAGAATGGAATAAATATGATACTAATTAGCATGCAGATCAGGAAAAGAGAAATTTGATACATTGGTTTCAAAAGCATGAATGTGAACTTTCTAGATCCAGCAACACTTAGCCAGGGTAAATTAAAAGTTTTTCCCTTTCGCAGGCAATTGTCTTATATTTAAGGTTGTTGCTCATCCTCGAAGCCAAAAATTCTGCCATTTCTTCAATTTTAGGTAGAAACTTCAATGCATGATAATTAACTCTGCATGATAATCGATTTATTTCTGCTGGAACATTATCATATCTGTGAAATGGACAGTTAGTGAAAGCAGCATGCCCAGACATGAATATTAGTGGTATTGCTAAAAGTTGATGAAGTCATAAACCATCAATTTTTCTCATTAAAAATTATGTGTAGATTTATTTCTGAATATTAAACAAGGTCAACATGCAATGTCCTAAATTTTATGATGCTAAAGAATTGCATCCTAACATATCTTGATGATTTATCTCGACTAGCAGTGATACAAATCAAATTTTATAAAAGGTAGTTAAACATGATATTCTTCAGGAGATCAAAGAATGCAGATCTTCAGTATCAAGTTGCTTAGTACTTTAGTTAAAACTTCAAAATGTACTATTCTCAATTGGCTATTAAGTACAAAATTAATCAACATAATCTAACAATCAAACCCAATCTTGAATAGTAGGTATGAAAATTGAAGATATTTTACTGCACCATTCAAGAAAAATTTTAGTTTCAAAAATGTAAAGCGCAATTTAAAAGATCACACTATAGTATAAAGCATAAACAAAATTTAAAGCCAGTGAACTGTAAGTTGCTTAAGCCAATATGGTTGACAGGTTTTTAGTTCTGAAGTGTTTAAACAACTCTAAGATAATCCAAGGCTCAAAGTACCTACAATGAAAGGTTAAAAATCCAATAACGCCACCCAAGCTTAAGTTGAGGAAATTCTGAGGCTGAAATGTCAGGTATTTTTTGCACTAGCCAATTAGTCATTTTAAAGTGCCTATTTAGTATAGTGATTATAAATTTACACTATGGATCTTGTACTATGAACACTCAAAAATTGTCTCCAACTTAGATTTTCTTCTCTGTTTTCTGCCACACATAGCTTTTGACACGTATTGAGGAAATCATTCTGATTGGCCTCGAGAAAAATGAGAATGTAATTATATTTTAGTTTGATGCCAACAGAGAAAGAAAGGTTTTGTTCGCATTTGAGCTCATCTTTGCATTCTGTAGTGACGATCTACAATCTAGGATCTAATATTAAATTTAGGATTGACCAGCAAAATATTAGTGAAGTTTGGCAGCAATCTTCCATGACTTTCCTAATTCAATCCTAATAAATTTTGGATTCCTTAACCCAACAATTTCATACCTTGGATTATGGTTTCCTAAGAGTATTCCACCTACAAACTCATTCTACAGAAGCATTGCAAATTCTCTAGGAGTGAATCTGTAGTGTTGGTTTGTCAAAATCCACTTCCATTACCAGAACTTCCACAACCATCATTCATTCTTCTTACCCTGCAAACTGTCCTCACTCATCCTGAGATTTTCTATCATTTTCTGGATGTCATCATCTTCCGAATGGCTTCTAGATTTATTTCCTTTGATTTCCACCACTACATTCATCCTAACATTTTCCACCGAAATACAGATTGCAGAATAATTTGGTTATACAATTTAAAACTCTCTTCTAATGTGTCCTAATATATATATATATTTTGGAAAAGCCTTTGTCACCCACTTGCATTGCTCTCTGTGATTTAAGTGTGCACTGTCTAAATTTTGTGCACTGTGCTTTTGAATAGTTTATTATTAGTTTGGAGATCGTAGAAAGTTTATTTTTAATATAAAAAGAAATGTACATTTTGTTAGTAAAATTCTGGTTGATATTTTTACATGAAGAAAGTGTTTTTTAATACATTCTGTCAAATACAAGATTTTTTTTTCTTATTTGTAAGACGAGATGTTAACTTATTCGGTGCTTGCGAAGTTGCTGCTCATTTGCAATTACAGTAAATTTAGTTTTGAGTAATTTTTTGAACTAGACAAACTGATCAAGTGTTCAATGATGAATAATCTGTATATGGATATCCCATATGCTTTCATTTGGAATGACATGTGGAGCATGCCAGGAGATAATTTTGATAGCGTGTAACACAACATGGTGAGATGGGTAGGTTTTATTTAGTTTCAGTGTAGGAAAAAGATGTCTCACACTTTGGAAGCGAAGTAGATCATACTAATTGAGGGAAGATCTGAAACTAGTTCAGTTTCATGAAACAGGTTTCTCCATCAGCCCATTTGATCAGGGATGCACCGTTCTCCAAATTTCACATACCTTTCCATCATTTTGTGCCCTTTTGCTGGCATGCTAATTCAGTAAAGGTCTATTTATTATGGCATCTACACTCTTTTATCACCATATTTGCATTCTGCTATTCTATGCACCTTAAAAGCATTGAAATTGGTTATTTTAATTATGGTAGTTGTTGGCATCCCACCACCATGGATATTTCTCCTATCAACAAGCGTGTAGCTCTGCCTACCCCAAATGAAAAGCTTCCTAAGTCATGCTTAGTAGAAATTTTTTCAATATTACAATTTCATTCTCTGGTAAATCTTCTTTTAAATATTTTCAGTTTACCAATGACAAGTTCCGATGACTCTAGAACACCCTTCAAATCCTTAAACCTATCACTCTCAACCCTTCAAATCCTTAAACCGATCACTCTCAACATTTAAATTACACCTAAAATTGTGTGAACCAGTTGAACAAAATCATTTAGTTCATAGCATCTAATTTAGTAACCCATGAGGTTATTTCACAATGTTACAAATACATGAATATCATTCGAACAAGATTTTCCATCTTAACAACCATGATAGAAGCACCCTTATGGTTGCTATTCACATGTTCACCAAATTTGAAAAAATTACAGAGCTCATTCACCTGTAAACTCTCCTCTTTAGATTCAATGTGGATACTATCATCCTTTATTTTCTCCATCCGTCTCAACAAACTATTTTATTGGTGAAATTTTGTCAAACAGTTCATGCTCACCGATTTCTTTAAGCATTTTGTCAAACAGTTCACGTGCTTAGTCCATGGTCACTGATTTTTTTAAAGCATTGTATCAGACAGTTCGCGTACTTTGGCTATGGTCACAAATTTCTTTAAGCATTATGTCAAATTTCATGCTCCTAGTATATGGGTTGATGAATTCATGATGCATTAAAGATTTATAATTATGTCTGGAAAACTCTGCAATTAAGAAGTATGCTAGGAAAACTCTTGTGGGTGGGTTTTTTTTTTAATAAAAGAGCTGTGAAAGAAGTTGAGCTATCTTTGTGTATTACAAATGTTTTAAGAGACTATTTAAACAAAATTATGTTTGAGACAAACAAATCATATGGGGAATGTGTACTATCTTTGAAAATCATTATATTATATTTATATTTTAGTATACATGTAAGTTTGAATTTTTATGTTCATCTTATATTAAGAATGTATTAGCATTGGAATCCACCTATCTTGTGTGTTTGAGCTTTAGCATTCACATTTTTGTATGTATTTGGACATGTTTTAAATGTAGTAACTTAATGTTTGAACTAACTTTTTATATATTTAAACTTTAACATTTACTTTGTATGTGTGTGAAGTGTTTGTTTGAACAAATTGTGTGAGAAATCAACGAACAACATCTGAAAAATGTTTGAACTTTGATAGCCATTTTGGTGTATCTATATTTTGAGGTGTGTGTATATTTGAACCTATATGCACCCTAAAATGGTCGCCTAGACTTTGGGCCCCATTTATTCAATTTATCCTATATCAATTTTCTGAATCAATGCTTTACAATATATTCGAATCAAACTCCTTGATCAAATCGTAACTATTTCAATCATTTCAATAATCTCCTAAGGTTTAATCATGTCATCAATAATTTTATTTAATTAAAAGAAATAATCCCTTTTAAATAAATAAAATAACTTTATTTAATTGAAAGTAATATCTCTTAAATAAAATAAATTTATTTAATTAAAACCCTTTTTAATTAAATGATTTTATTTTATTTAATTAATATTCATCTTTTAATTAAATAACCTTATTTTATTTAACTAAAAGAGAATTATTCTTTTAAAATAAATAAAATCCTTTTAAAAGATCTTTTGTGATGATAAAAGGAAATAAGTGAAATATAAATAAATAAAATAAAGAGATTTCTTTTTCTCTCCACACTTTCTAAAAATGAGATTTCTTTCCTCCTTTTCCATTAATCCCACATTGATCTTGGAGATGCATTCTTTTCATCAGTTTCCTATATAAGGAGCCCTCTCCTTCTCAATTAGGATTTCAGAATTTTCATATTATTATTATGCTGCAATTTTCATTAGAGTTTTTGAGATCATCATTTGTCTTGCACATTTACATTTTAGTTTAATATTGCATTTTAGTTTAATTTTCATAATAGATTGATTAGCAAAGTAGTTCATTTGTTGCATTGCAATCATACAGTTTAAAATAGTTTACTTCTTGCAATCATATAGTTTAATTTTATTTGCATGCATGAACTAGATTCGATGGATATTAGCATGCTTGCTATTCATCTTTGAATGTCTC